>CM056378.1:8450233-8752733 GCA_029718625.1 Synaphobranchus kaupii
TCACCCTTTCTTTTAATAACACTTATTAAGCGTTTAGGCACTGAAGACACCAGTTGGTTAAGTTTAGCAAGCAGAATTTCCCCCATTCTTCCATTATGCCAGTCTTCAGCTGCACAATTGTACGGGGCCTTCGTTGCCATATTTTTCACTTCATAATGCGCCACACATTCTCAATCGGAGACAGGTCAGGACTGCAGGCAGGCCAATCTAGCACCCGTACTCTCTACTTACGCAACCATGCACTTGTAATCCGGGCAGAATGTGGTTTGGCGTTGTCCTGCTGGAAAATGCGGCGACCGGCAGCCAGTGGACTGACCTCAGCAGGGGGGTGATGTGTGAAAACTTTGAGAGGAGTAATCCAGGCGTGATTTAACCATGGTCTGGACGAGAAGCTGGGTCGAGTAGGTGGTCAGGTATGGTCGAATCCTCCTGATGTTGTACAGGAGGAACCTACAGGACCGTGCTGTTGCCCTGATGTGCTCCATGAAGTCAAGCTGGTCATCCAGGACCATCCCCAGGTTCCTTGCAGAGCGGGAGGCAGCCACCATAGTACCGTCGACGGTGATGGAGAGGGCTTGCAGTGGGCAGGTCCTGTGAGGTATGAAGCGCAGTTCCGTATTGTGAAGGTTGAGCTTCAGGTGATGAGTAGCCATCCACATAGAAATGTCAGCCAGGCAGGCTGATATCCTCTCCTTAACCTGTTAGGTAGAGGGGGAATGAGAAATAGTGCTATATAAGAGAAATGTCCAATAAAAAAACAATGGTATACTGAAAAAAAACAGTACAAGTCTAAATAATACATTAACCAAAATGTCAGTAACATGGCAAGTGTTGATGTATAAATCACTGTTAACATACCCCTAAAATGCTATTTCAAAAAGCAAGACTTGCATGCTAACAATTAATTCAGGGAGCAAAGATGCAATCTAAACAGGCGAGTCTTGAGTCTACGCCAGAAGTTGGTCAGAAGGGCAGAAGGGCCAAGACCAGGGGCCTCATTCAAAAAAAGTACTTTCGATCAAATTTGATCTTACGTGTGGCGTACGTAAAAAATCACGACAAAGTAGTGATTTATAAAATTTCAACGTGACTCCATTTGACCGTGGAAATGGTCGTAGCTCCACGTCAGGTCTTCACTTGACATACGCACATTACCTGGTGGTTATGCCGAAGTATTGTAGGCTTGAGAGCCGCGCGTGAACGCTTATTTGGCATGGAAAATTATCGTTGTTGTTATCAGCCTACAAAATTAGTTTAATTCTAAATTGAAAAGGAAACTGATAGTCTAATTACTGAATTTTAAGTCTTCCTTACATTATATACCATTATTATTGCATTGCTTCTCAAGCTTCTGGATTTGAGAATTTTTTTCATGCTCATTTTAATAAGTCTTTTGTTTTATTTATCCATTGTTTTTATATATTTTACTTTAACTGTGTAATAGGATTTTGCTGTAAAAAAAGCTTTAAATAAAATTGCATTATTATTATTATAAATAACAACAGTGCGTATTTTGTACATTCTATATCTGCTGTGCTTAAGCTAACAACAACAACAAAAAAGTCTGCCAGTCTGCAAATATCAGGATTCCTAAATGCTTACGAAGGTAATCCCATATGCAAAAGGTCTGTAAAAATTATATATGATCATACTTGCAAAGTTTTTATAAAAAAGCATGTTGATTAGTAGCCTATTATATTATATATTTCTATACAATTCTTATACAATCTCTCAATGTTTTTTTTATAAGGAGTACCATGTATTAGGGAACTATTTAATTTTTGCATGAAATGTATATGCTAGCTCTCTACCACATATTTATTTTATTTAAGTTTTGTATATGGCATATGTGATTTTATAAGATTTTTACAGACCTTTTGCATATGGGATTTACATATAGCATTTAGGAATCCTGTCATTTGCAGACTGGCAGACTTCTTTTTGTTGGTTTTATGAATGAAGTTCAACCATCGAGATTTTAAAAAAAGAACTGGAGGCAGCTTCCGCTTACGGGCAATGCACACAGACAGCGCACAGAATCACGGGAATCGCAGTTTATTACAGAAGTTAACGGGGAGACGCGGTTGTTTCCATTACAGATATGCTCGGTTTTCTCATATTATACGTCTCAAAAGAATCGAAAACGACACGCTCTGATGGCTAGCTCACAAGCTAAATCGATTGATAATCATATTGCAGCCTATGCAGTATGCACTGATCTGAACAGACCTAGCTAACTTCAGCTAGAATAATGCAAGTAATAGCCTACAAGACTAGCCTATAAATAGCAACCCACACAGATAAAGCAGAGACGAAGAAGCTTGAGAATTATACATCATATTGCATTAAAATACAATTACGAAATAAGAAAGGTATTCTAAGAATTTACTATAACGATAAGTATAAACTATAAGTACAATACCGGCAGCTTACCCATTCGCTTTATTTGACCGTGAAATAAAAATGGTGGATCTCCGTTTTGTCTCGTAATTCATCGGAGAAAATCGTAAAGTCACGTGGTGTGTAATCTCTGATTCGTAAAATAAGTACGAATTTTTGGGACTGGAATTTCGTAGAATAGATACGAATGGGCTGTGAGACCAGGTTGAATCAACAAGTGAGAGTCGAAAGCCCTTAACTCTTGACACCCATCACTCTTCCCAGTGTCACTATCTGTCTCCTAACACAACTCCCTGTACAAACATCTGATGGGGATTCATAAAAACCACCAGGGAAAAAAAACAATGGTAACTGCATTATATAAACGTGGCTACAGTCTAAGTGATTCAAAGGGATCCTGCAAGACTGACGAGCTACATTATGCTACACCTTTTATGCAGTTCCACAGGAATATTTTTGCTTCCTAAATTAAGTATAATGGTGGGACATTTGATTCTTCAGTGAAACTTTAACCATTTTTTTCAACCATGAATTTCACAGAAGAGCATCAAGAGGAGTTGTGTGTCCATTCCAACTTTTCCTGTTTGGGAACTTCATCAACAGTAGCTGATGTGCTGCTGTCTATGTTTGCAGCAGTAGTTGTGACACTGACAGTGTGTGGAAACCTGCTTGTGATCATCTCCATCTGTCACTTCAAGCAGCTTCAGACACCAACTAATTTCCTCCTGCTCTCTCTGGCCTTGGCGGACTTTCTTGTTGGAGTAATTGTGTTGCCTGACTATTTTACTAAGTTGCTAGATCCACTAAGGTGCTTTAATGCATTTCTTTGCATATTTTTAATGGTAGCAACATTTCATCTTACGTGTGTATCAATTTATACTATAGCTTTAATTGCAGTGGACCGATGTTTTGCTCTCTCCAACCCTTTTCACTACTCCAGAAAAATTACAGTGAATTTAACTTTGAGGATAATAGCCATACTGTGGTTGTTTTCATTAATCTACAATGTGGCGCTTCTTTATTTCAATGGAAATATTGACATTGTTGACGTGAAAACAAATGTCACGTGTGTCAAGTGTTTTTTGAGAATTAGTGAAACATGGTTCATTGTTGACTTTATAATTATATTTGTTGTGCCATTATTAACCATTATAATTATGTACCTGAAAATCTTTGCTATTGCTAAAAGGCATGCAAATAAAATTAAGATTGCTAGAAAGTGCCAAAAAGTAAAAATGCTTCTATGGCCTCTGAAAGGAAGGCAGCAAAATCCCTAGGTATTCTAGTGGCAGTCTTCCTTCTGTATTTATTGCCATATTACGTAAGTTTCTGGGTTTCCGCCTATGTCATGAACACATCTGTGTACTTTGCACTGTCAATTACATTACCAATGTTATATCTGAATTCTTGCATAAATCCTATCATTTATGCTCTATTGTATCCATGGTTTCGAAGATCAATGAAACTCATATTAACATGTAGGATATGTGGCACAGAGTCTTCTGTCTTCAATGTGCTTGGACAGTAGACATAACAATTTCCCATGTAGAATGCTGTTCTGGATTAGAGCATTTGTCGTGATTGTAATGTAATGAACGAATGTGATGTAAGGAAACTGTTACTTTGTTTTTCCTTAGTGGAGGAAAAGGAGCATTTTTCCAGTATTGGGACGCACCCATAATTTCAAGCCTAAGGGGGGAACTCTATAGGCTTTGGCCCCCTAGTGGTGGGACGCATGCGGTCCAATTTTTTATAGTGTTCATATTTCTCTTAAATTCTAAATTATAACGTTAATAAAACACGTACTTTCGACGCAAAATTGTTAAAAACAGTCACAGCCTGCGAACACATTCGTTTATATGCTTATCAGCTCTCAGGTTACACTACAGAGCCATAAAGCAGCAGGGTGCTAATAGCCCAACCCACTTTTTTTATTTGTTTACAGCCTTCACCTCGCCGCAATCACAGGCAATAAAATGCGTATCACAAAAGCTCTTGGTACCATTTCAACACGCTAAAAAATCAAGATCCGATTCAGGAACAATTGTATATTATTGAAAAGTTGTATAAATAAACATTAGGTGTTTTTTTCCCGTGCTCACTTCAGTATGCATACAACCGATATACTTCCGGTTTTGTATAAATACATTTTATTTTCTACAAATTCTCTTGATAAACATGTTTAAGCAACCAAATACGATACCTGGTTATGCAGTTATAACCCTTTTCTGAAGAATCCTCAACGTTTTTTCGTAACCCATTTATCCATTATCCAGGAAAGTCTCAATTTCCACAGTGCGTACCCTTCGCTTTTGCGTTTGTACTACGTTACTACCGTTGCGTAAAAGCATTACTAGACTGCTACAGGAATGATCTAACGTAAAACACGTAGATTATCTTATACGGGGGTTCCTGCCCTTTCAAACGAAGTAAAATATGTCATATTCAAGCGACTGTGAACGGCGCTGTATCCACGCGTAACGACAACCCATAGGGCAATCGGCTGTGCGCTCCTGACTGTCGACAGCATCAGATGACGCCTGTGGCCATTTTGACTGAGTTTATCCTGTAAGGGATGGGCTGGATTGCTGTTACAAGTAAGTTTGTAGTCTATCCAGAAGTTTGTAGTCTATCCAGATGTATTTAGCAATGTGTAGCTTTTTTGTGAGCTGAAAAAACGTCACAGACCAGTCTTTCTCTGTACGCAGACACGGGCAGCTGTATTGGTGCAATTGCGCTGGTGATGTCTTTGCTGCTTCAAAGTTTACGATTATTTTATACATTTATACGCGAACGTGGCAATCAACGGTGGAAAGAAGAGCGCTTATTTCACGGTTGCTCAGGTTTTGGAGGTGAAGAAGTGTCCCAGAGGCGAAGAAGTCTGTGTTCTGGCAGAGCAATGACTCTGGCATGGACCCGTGCCTGGACATGTAAGTGTTTTTTAAAAATATATAATACAAATTATTATTATTATTGTTATTATCATCATCATAATCATCAACAGTATGGAGCGCTATTATCTAGAGTATTTTTAGTTTGGTGATAAATGGATTCTCGCAGGAGTTCGCTAGTTTCTATGGTGTCACAGGCTGGTGCTGTTTGTTTGTTTTCTAGCGTTCATTCGCAGTTTCTTTGTGCAGCAACCAACACAAGGGCTAGTTGTTGAATTTACGCATGAAACGACATCCATTCTCAGTACTTTATTTCACGGTTCAGTCAAGACATTACAGTATTATAATAATGTAATTTAGTTCGTGCAAGCTGACAAACAAATTCATAAATCCTAGTTAGCTACGATTGCTAATTATGTTGGAGCTAATATCAGACGTACTGTGGATGTAGGATTTTTTAATGTATATACGTATATATAATATATATATATATGTGTGTGTGTGTGTGTGTGTGTGTGTATATATATATATATATATATATCTATATATATATATTTTTTTTTATAAAATAAAAATTTTTTTCCACTTAATTGTAATACTTGCCATATGTCTTTTTGAGATAATTTGTGTTCTCATTTTTTAGTGATTCTACTTAGTAATGTACTTGAATCTGTCTTTTTCAGGGAGGACAGTGAAGACACCCCTCCCCCACCTAACACCTCTGTCGTAGGAGGTGGTAACAGACAGGTTTGCCAAATAGTGATGTATAATTAATTACTTTTGCTGTAAAAAGTCAAGTTGAAGGCTTGTTATAGATAAACCTGTTATTCTGCTGGCTTATGGGGCTCTGGTAAATCTAACTTTGAAGTACAGTGCCATTTTAAATGTAAAGCAGATTGGTTGGATAACATTAGGGTAAGTAATCCTTTTCGGAGAGGTATTTGGGCACTTTTGGGCACGCTTTGTAAGAGAATACCCTCATACCCATAAACACAAAACACGTGTAGGTTAATTTTCTTCACATTCTGTATTACAAAAAATGTTTTAAAAGAAAAATAAAGTTTTCTGATGATTGACATGCCTAGACATTGGGGTTTGTACATAGTACAAGTACATCAAATGCTATATATATATACGTATATATACAGTGGAGGAAATAATTATTTGATCCCTTGCCGATTTTGTAAGTTTGCCCACTGTCAAAGAAATGAACGGTCTATAATTTTAATGGTAGGTTTATTTTAACAGGTTCATTCTGTGTATTTTTATAAAAAATCCAGAAAATCACATTATATAAAAGATATAAATTGATTTGCATTTGATTGTGTGAAATAAGTATTTGATCCCCTAGCAAAACATGACTTAGTACTTGGTGGAGAAACCCTTGTTGGCAAGCACAGAGGTCAGACGCTTCTTGTAGTTGGTCACCAGGTTTGCGCACATCTCAGGAGGGATTTTGGTCCACTCCTCTTTGCAGATCCTCTCCAAATCCTTAAGGTTTTGAGGCTGTCGCTTGGCAACTCGAAGCTTCAGCTCCCTCCACAGATTTTCTATGGGATTAAGGTCCGGAGACTGGCTAGGCCACTCCATGACCTTAATGTGCTTCTTCTTGAGCCACTCCTTTGTTGCCTTGGCCGTATGTTTTTGGTCATTGTCGTGCTGGAAGACCCATCCATGACCCATTTTCAGTGTCCTGGCTGAGGGAAGGAGGTTGTCGCCCAAGATTTCACGGTAAATGGCCCCGTCCATCCTCCCCTCGATGCGGTGAAGTCGTCCTGTCCCCTTAGCAGAGAAACACCCCCAAAGCATAATGTTTCCACCTCCATGCTTGACGGTGGGGATGGTGTTCTTGGGGTCATAGTCAGCATTTTTCTTCCTCCAAACATGGCGAGTCGAGTTGATGCCAAAGAGCTCGATATTGGTCTCATCTGACCACATCACCTTCTCCCAAGCCTTCTCTGAATCATTCAGGTGTTCATTGGCAAACTTCAGACGGGCCTGTACATGTGCCTTCTTGAGCAGGGGGACCTTGCGGGCGCTGCAGAATTTTAATCCATTACGGCGTAGTGTGTTACCAATGGTTTTCTTGGTGACTGTGGTCCAGCTGCCTTGAGATCATTAACAAGCTCCTCCCGTGTAGTTCTGGGCTGATCCCTCACCTTTCTCATGATCATCGATACCCCACGAGGCGAGATCTTGCGTGGAGCCCCAGACCGAGGGTGATTGATGGTCATTTTGTGTATTTTCGAATAATTGCACCAACAGTTGTCTCCTTCTCACCAAGCTGCTTGCCGATGGTCTTGTAGCCCATTCCAGCCTTGTGCAGGTCTACAATCTTGTCCCTGACGTCCTTAGACAGCTCTTTGGTCTTGCCCATGGTGGAGAGGTTGGAATCTGATTGATTGATTCTGTGGACAGGTGTCTTTTATACAGGTAACGAGTTGAGACAGGTGTCTTTTATACAGGTAACACATTGAGATTAGGAGTACTTTCTTAAAGCGAGAGGACTAATCTAACCGGTCTGTGGGAGCCAGAATTCTTGCTGGTTGGTAGGGGATCAAATACTTATTTCACTCAATCAAATGCAAATCAATTTATATCTTTTATATAATGTGATTTTCTGGATTTTTTTTTTGATATTCTGTTTCTCACAGAATAAACCTGTTAAAATAAACCTACCATTAAAATTATAGACCGTTCATTTCTTTGTCAGTGGGCAAATGTACAAAATTGGCAGGGGATCAAATAATTATTTCCTCCACTGTATATATATATATATATATATATATATGCCTGTTCATCTTTAAAAATACCATTATGAAAATATAAGATATTTTTTATTGTAAGTATTTTGACAGCCAGCGTACATTCCAGACGCATGTATCATGTAAACACATCCTTCGCCTCATGCAATCTCTGAAGAAACTGCTTCAGTGTATCGCACAAACCATCTCGCATGGAAAAAAATAAAAATAAATACGGGTAGCGAAACAACGGGTCTTGGGTCTGTCAGTCTATGGGTGAGCTTAAAGCGAGCGTACGATAATCCGCTCTGTGTGTGTGTGTGACGGAGTGGCTTGGTGTGTGATACAGTGTTTCAGGTTGTTCACCTTTCGCAAGGCCCCGCCCACTCATTCCCTCCCGCAGTCTACGTGACTGTTTACACAAGTGCCTCCCGGAAAACCAGTCCTATCAGTGCCTGCTCTGGCCACGCAAGGCATGTGGGAAGGCAGTTCACGGAGAGGGGGAAGTGGGAGACGGAAGCAGAATGACCTGGTAGACATTCAATGCGGGTGATTAGATGGACCTGGGATTCTAATGTGGCCTCTGAGGAACTGGAGCACCCACAAGACCATTCCTCTCCTCGCTGTCCTGCTCACTGCCTTCTGCTGCCTAAGTAAGTGAGGCTGTGTCCGAATCAGAGCCCTATCTACTGCGCCCTGTCTCCTGCGTACAGTGTACTGGCGTACAGTGTAAGTGTGCTGTTTAATTTGCACTGTTTAGCAGTCCGCGAAAAATATCCGCCATACTTTTTTCCAACCGCACTGTGGAAGTGTCGTAAGCAGGTCATAAGACGTCCCACCAGGGTTGCCATGTCCGCGGTTTACAGCTAAATTGGGATACTTTCAAAATGCAGTTACCGGTAAAAAAAATGAAAAGTCGCAAAGCACGCACTTATTTTAAAAAGTAAAAACATGATGATTTTGATTTATAATACGTTGGTTTCGGTTAAAAATAGCCTATAATTTGGGCTAGTTTTGAGTTGCCATTTGGCTGGAAAGTCTTACAATATCTGGCAACCCTGTGCCCCAATCTTGCGCTGAAATGTCATGTGTTGTTTTTGTTGTATTTGAAGGAAAATGTCAGCGAAGCTGCGCCTCATTTCTTTAAAACGAAGCTTCACGTCATATTTATGTGACCAAAATATTTGTGTACTTCTTGAAAAGTGTGCTCCCGAATGTACTCAGTGAAACCCCGGAAGTAAGTGTGTCATCCGGGTGTATGAAGTATACTGGAATTTGAAAAATTTTCACGTACTCGACTTTCTCGCCCTGTCTACTCACCAAGGCTACTCAACAGTGTGGAAGAGTGCTGATTCGGACACGGCCTGAGTGTGTGAAAACACAGAGCCTCCTCGATCAATAGTCTAACTGTTAGTCTAATCGTCTGCGCCGCTTTCGATCCTGAACGTTCTGCAGAGTGTGAGTTGAATGACTGTGTCGCTTGCCGTTGGACATTTACTGCTTTTTAGCAATATCAGGCTTGTTTGTTGTGAAAGTCATAAGCGAGCCACCATTTTGAAAGGCAGCTGCAGTTTTGAGCACTAGATTCAGTGCTGACAGTCAGTATGTGAACACAGAGAGGAAGCTGAAAGCTACTAGAGAGCCACACATTGAAACCAAATGTTTAGCTTGTTCTGCAAAGAACAAGACCAGTTCTTGCTCAGTATTTCCCAACAATGGGATTGTCACTGGTAGAAAGATTGACATGGTTTAATGATGTAATAAATAATAAATAAAAGAACTTGTGCTGGATTGAGCTGACATGCATTAATTTATTACAGTCATCATATCAGAACATCAGATGGATATTTTTCTAAAGATTTTTGTTCACTTGATTCTAGGTTAGACCTTTAGATTCGGTGTACACTGGCCTTACCAAAATTAAGATGTGCCACTATGTGTGAGAACTTGGAATGTAACACCTGTCTGATTCGGAATAAGATGAATGTTCAGATCAGCAGCGCTACAGGGGGGTATTCCACAAAGCAGGAATACTGAGTTAGCTGGAATACTGCATTGAGTAAAACCCGGAACCCACCAAAATCTGGAACATGGACTGAAGTAAAAAGAGCTGCTCCGGGTTTTACTCAGTGCAGTTATCTAGCTAACCCAGTAATCCTGCTTTGCGAAATACCCCCAGGTCATTGGTTGCCAAGGAAACAAACGTAGTCTCACACAGAGTCCTTGCAGGTGATCATGCTGTTTTAATGGGCCTCATCACTCATATCTGCGTTTTAAAGGGGCTTTATTTGGTTCTGTTTGTTTTCCATGCTCTAGATGAGAGTATACAAGTGAATTTCCTGTAATGTATCTTTGTGACAGTGTGTCTCGACAGGGCTACACAACAAAACGATGTTGAACTAAGTTAAAAAAATATTTCCAAGGTTCACTTCCTTAAGAGTTAGGGCTTGGCTCATTTGGATGAAATGTAGTGTTCTTGTTCTTGGTTTAGGTGCTGGGAGAATGTGAGACCAAGCCTGAAAGCATGTGTCTCATGCCAAAAACATGAGAGTTGGCAACCCTGAGATTGGTGTCCAAATGTACCGAGACCAGTGATTTATGTCCCAATATAACTTTGATGCTCTTCAAATGAGCAACACGTTGCTCTGTAAGAATCAAAACTGTAGTGTGAATATGCTCTTTCTGCACAATGAACCAGGTGCGACTGATCATTCCCACATAAAATAAATCTTAACATCTCATAGGAAACAAGGTACAGTAGTTATGTCATTATCTGATAAAAGTGCAGATGACGGTGTGTTCCAGTAAGGACTGTTCACCCAGGTCCTGAACAGAATTATCACTTATTGAAGCATAACCCTCATATTATGTTCAGGGTCAATTTGACCTGGTTTTTGACGTCTCTTAAACTTATTTTTTCATCTTGACACTCTATGACTTTTCCTAATTTGTTGGGATGATATAGTAAACATGCTACTACACATCTGTGTTAAGAGGCAGAAATATAATATTGTTTTAAAAGTGGGGACTTGCATCTGCATATGCACATTTTTAAATGAGTGATATAATCAACAGGAGACATATTGACAGCAGATTTTTCCTTTCCAACATCTGGAGAGAGGAGGGAATGAATTTAGGTGTGATTATAGAATGTAAACATCCATTCGGGCATGAAACATACAATTTCAAAAATATTTTTGTCTACTAGTTGAAGAGATGATCCAAGACTCAGGGCTTAATCATTGCCACAAAGCAATACAACTAAAAATAAAATAAATTAGTAAAAAACAGGTCAAATTTAAAACTTAGGTTATACAATGTCATTACCAGATGTCACGCTATATCCAGTTCTGGGCACTGCATAATGTATAAAATGTGTTGATTGCACAGAAATCCAACTGGCATCTTGTAGGACGAGTTATAAACATTTTATGATCATAGCAAATTAAAGCATAAAACATGTGGCATTGACAGCTTCAAAATAAACTTCTAATTTAAAGTTGAAGTAAAATTCAAAATAAAAGTCAGATTATTAAGAAAATCAGCTTTTACATCTTAAAAGTATTTTCATGACATAGACAGGAAAATACCTGGTTACAGAGCCTTCCCTGATATAGCATGACTAGCTAATTTACCGATCACATCACTGTAAATTATTTTATTATTATTTTAAGTACAGTGGTGCCTGAAAGTATTCAGAACCCTTCACTTTTTGCACTTTATTGTGTTGTAGATTTAATTTTAAATGGATAAAATTGCCATTTTTCCCAATCAATCTACACTCAATAACCCATAATGACAAAGTGAAAACATGTTTTTAGAAATCTTTACAAATTTATAAAAAATCTAAAACTGAAATCTCTCATTTACATAAGTATTCATACCCTTTGCTTTAACATATTTTTGAAGTATCATATTTAATATTTGGTCGCATATCCTTTGCATGCTGTTACTTCCTGAAGTCTGTGACCCATCAACATCAAACGACTCTCAATATCTTATTTTCAGGTACGGTTAGAAAGCGATAATATAACCTCTCTGCATTTGAATGAATCTCTATGGGAATTGGGGGGTGAGACTAGATTCAGCTGTAAATTACACTGGTACAGTATGGAGCACATGGCTGAAATCATTATGGGTTATTGAGTGTAGATTGATGGGCAAAAATGGCAATTTTATCCATTTAAAATTAAATCTACAACACAATAAAGTGTGCAAAAAGTGAAGGGGTCTGAATACTTTCAGGCGCCACTGTATATGGTACCAGTAATGAGCGTCGCGAACGAAGTGCGCAAAGCAAGTTCTGGTCATCTCCTGTTTAGTGGGGGGAAATGCCCATGCTCCAGAGTAGTACCTAAAGCCGATCCATTCAGCGCCAAACCAAAATAATTGTACAGCACATTCCTTAAAACATATCATTTGAATATGCGAGTTGTCCCGCCAGAAATTATTTTAATACTGGTAAAACGTGACTTTTGTTTTGTACAATTCCAGCTCACGCATTCCAACTACATTGATTCCAATTTCGTCAAAAAAGCCGGGATTCCGGTTGAACCGCTGTCTGCCCCTATCACTGCACACGCCCTGGACGGAAGAATTCTGGGTCGAGTCACACACTCTACCATCCCTCTCCACCTCGTGCTGTCAGGAAATCATCGAGAGATGATCCAATTCTATCTAATTCATTCTACTTAGTCTCCCCTGGTGCTCGGCCAAACCTGGCTGCATACTCATAATCCGCACATCAACTGGCGCACGGCACAAGTACAGGATTGGAGTTCACACTGCTTGGCTAACTGCCTCCGCTCGGCCCTACCACCATCGGGGGCGGGCAGGGCCTCCCATTACACTCCTGAACCAGATCTATTCTGTGTACCTCATCAGTATCATGATTTGTCACAAGTTTTCAGTAAATCCCGTGTTGTGTCTTTGCCTCCCCATAGGCCCTACGACTGCTGCATCGACCTACTGGCCCGTGCAAAGTTGCCATCAGGTCATCTCTACAGCCTGTCTGGTCCCGAGAAGGCTTCCATGGAAGCCTATATTCATGATTCCCTGGCGTCAGGTATTATTCGTCCCTCTTCATCTCCGGTGGGGGTGGGGTTTTTCTTTGTGGCAAAGAAAGGCGGTTCGCTCCGACCGTGCATCGACTACCGAGGCCTGAATGAGATTACTGTACGTAACAAATATCCTCTGCCGTTGATTAATTCTGCTTTTGAACCCCTACATGATTCCACTGTGTTTACTAAACTGGATCTCCGCAACGCCTACCACCTTGTCCGTATCCGAGAGGGGGATGAATGGAAGACGGCGTTTAACACCCCCCTCGGACACTTTGAATACCTGGTGGTCCCGTTCGGTTTGACTAACGCTCCAGCTGTGTTCCAGTCCATGGTTAATGATGTGCTGCGGGATCTCCTGGGTCGGTCAGTGTTTGTATATATCAATGATATACTAATCTTTTCTAAAAATCCCCAGGAGCACGTAATCCATGTCCGTCAGGTTCTCCAAAGACTCCTGGAGAATAAACTGTCAAGGCTGAGAAGTGCAGTTTTCCCACCTCATCAGTTCCATTCCTGGGTTTCATAGTGGAGGAGGGGAGGATCCGAGCGGATCCTGCTAAGATTCAAGCTGTCACCGATTGGCCCCAACCGGCCACACGTAAGCACCTACAACAGTTCCTGGGTTTTGCAAATTTTTATCACCGCTTTATTCGCAATTACAGCGTTATCGCGGCTCCACTCACAAAATGAACCTCCACCTCAGTCCCTTTCCGTTGGAGTTCCGAGGCTCAACAGGCATTCAACCTCCTCAAGACCCGGTTCTCCACGGCCCTCATCCTCTGTCATCCGGACCCCGATCGCCAGTTTGTCGTTGAGGTAGACGCCTCCGACACTGGCGTAGGGGCGGTCCTGTCACCACGGGCAGCCCAGGACAGCAAATTGCATCCATGTGCCTACTTCTCCCGGAGACTCACCCCGGCGGAACGTAATGACATCGGGGACCAGGAGTTGGAGTTGCATTGGAGGAGTGGCGGCACTGGCTGGAGGGGGCAGGTAAACCATTCTTGTCCTGACTGATTTCTTGTCCTGACCCAGGTCCTCCAGTGGGCCCATGCCTCCCGTCTGGCCTGCCACCCAGGGATCGCTAGGACGACCGCCCTGGTCAGGAGGAGTTTCTGGTGGCCCACCCTGACGGGGGATACCCGTGCCTTGTCCTCGCCTGCCCGGTGTGCACCAGGAACAAGGCCTCCCACCAGCCTCCCGCTGGACTCCTTCGCCCCCTCCCTGTCCCGGGTCGTCCTTGGAGCCACATTGGGGTGGACTTTGTAACCGGTCTGCCCCCGTCGGATGGCAACACTGCCATCCTTACCATCGTGGACCGTTTCTCCAAGGCGGCCCACTTCGTCCCCCTGCCCAAACTCCCGTCCACGTTGGAGACAGCGGAGCTCCTGGTGTTGCACGTGGTGAGGCTGCACGGGATCCCCTCCGACATCATCTCAGACCGTGGGCCCCAGTTCTCCTCCCGGGTGTGGAGGGCGTTTTGCACGGCCCTGGGCGCCTCAGCCAGCCTGTCGTCTGGGTACCACCCGCAGTCTAACGGTCAGATGGAGTGGACTAATCAGGACCTGGGAGCTGCCCTGCGGTGCATGTCAGCTCGCAACCCCTCCTCCTGGAGTCGGTTCCTGCCGTGGGTGGAGTACGCCCACAACTCCCTGAGGAGCACCGCCACCGGGATGTCTCCGTTTGAGTGCTCCTTGGGGTACCAGCCACCCCTGTTTCCGGTCCAGGAGGAGGAGGTTGCTGTTCCATCTGTACGGTCCCACCTCCTCAGATGCAAGCGTGTGTGGAGGCTGACATGCACTGCACTCCTCCCCACCACCTCCCATACCCGACGCCTGGCGGACCTTCATCGGACCGCAGCCCCACAGTACACTGCCGGACAGCAGGTCTGGCTGTCCACCTCCACCATCCCACTCCAATCCACTTCTAAGAAGCTACAGCCCTGGTTCATTGGTCCCTTCCCCATCCTCAGTATCGTCAACCCCGTCGCGGTCAAACTACAACTCCCCGCCTCACTTAAAATCCATCCCACCTTCCACGTCAGTCAGGTCAAGCCTGTCGCCTCCAGTCCCCTCAGTGCTCCTGTTGATGCCCCCCCACCCCCCCGGATGATTGACGACGCCCGGCCTATGCGGTAAGACGTGTCCTGGACATCCGCCGTAGGGGCCGGGGTTTCCAATACATAGTGGACTGGGAGGGGTTCGATCCTGAAGAGCGGTCCTGGCTGCACAAGAGTCTTATTCTTGATCCTTCCCTCATCTGCCAGTTTCACAGACGCCACCCCCAGAGGTTTGATCCAGGGTGAACGCCAGGAGGCGTTCGTTGGGGGGGGGGGGTTCTGTGATGTTCTCACTTACGTCCTGTTGTGTCCCGTGTTTTACCTGTTCCCTCTCGTATCATGTTTGTTTTTTCCTGTTTGTTTCACTTGTGCTGCAGGTTGGGCGTGGTTTTCCCTTTCGTGTCACTCTGTTCCACTACTCGCTATCCGCCTATCCCTTTCCTCCCTTCCGCATGCATTCCACACACTCTCTGCTCCGTTAATCACTCACGCATACATTCGCACGCGGCACCTAATTGATGCTTGTTAATGTTTGTATTTAGTCACCCGGTGTTCATTGTCCTGTGCCAGTTCACTAAGTCTCTTTGTAGTAACTCTTGTCTCGTGGATACATTGTATCTAGTCCTGTCTTGCCAACTTTAAAAGCCTTGTCTTGCATTCTGCGTTAACTCACCATTTCCTGCTCTGTCCAGCTTTGATTAGCTCTCGCCAGGAACGGCGCAAACACGCTGTTCAGTCTGTCCTGCCTCCCTGTACTTTTCTCTGCTCTGAGTCTACCAGCGCACACAGCCAGTGCTCCAGCTCTGCTAACCGGCGGCGGTGCGTGCCTCCTGCTTGTGCTGCTGCTCCTGCCAACCTGCTGCTGTGTGCACGTCTAGCCGGGACCCCAGCTCTGCTAACCTGCAGCTGTTCCTGCCACTCTGCTCTGCCCTGTCCCCCGCTTCACACTGCTCCTCTGCTCAGCCTGTCCGGATCCCTGCCACCACCACCAGTCCCTGGCCTCTCCCGCTCCTGCTGATCCCCTGCTGAACTCATTCCCTGATTGTCTGTCTATTCTTGTTCTCCCTATGCTTCAGGAGGAGTGTCGTGACTAAGCTGCATAGCAATTTGATAGAAGAAAAATATTAATAACCTTACCAATATTATCGTAAAAAAATGACATCAATTAGTCAAGTTAATCAATCATGAATCAATTTAGTAAGTTAAGAAACAATAATTATAGTGCAAGTCTGAGTCCGAGTCCAAGTTACTAAAACAGCAAGTCAAGTCCAAGTCCAAGTCACCAATGGTCCGAGTCCAAGTCAAGTCACGAGTCATTAAAATCGTGATTCGAATCGGACTCGAGTCCGAGTCCTGGACTCGAGTACTACAGCACTGCATTTATGATATGTGGCACAGAGTCTTCTGTCTTCAATGTGCTTGGACAGTAAACAAAACAATTTCCCGTGTAGAATGCTGTTCTGGATTAGAGCATTTGTCGTGATTGTAATGTAATGAACGAATGTGATGTAAGTAAACTGTTACTTTGTTTTTCCGTAGTGGGTCATACATGATGTGTGTTATTGTCCAGATGTTTTGTTAATTCTACCACTTCTACGACTAAATATACACAGATTATCAAAAAGCCGCCTGCAAGCAGAGGGCTATAACAGTGCCTTAAACTCCCACCCTTGCTCTGATTGCTCTCATGATGTCACTATAACAGTATTTTTATTTTCAAAATTCCTAACAGATGAACCAGTCCAGTGAACAATACGAGCGTGAAAATTTAGGGCCAGATTCAGAGTTGAGATAAGCGTGGGCAAATGGGACTTCCAAAATTCCGCGTAACTTCAGCTATTTGTGATTCAGACATTTGACTTATCTGCTGTTTTAAGCATCTCTCCAGTTTATACGCGTCATTACGCGCGCCGGGTGGAGATTTGATGAAAATGAGGCATGTCTGCAAGATACGCGTATTCAGAATTTTCATTTAATCGTTTTTTCCCGCGCAAATTTGTTTGGAAAAAAAGGTGGTCTATGTCTAGCGCCGCCAATAGATGATTATGAAACATACAGCATCTTTTGCAAAAATGGATATTAGAATGAGTGCATGTTCTTTGAAAAAATGGTTTTATATTCCTTTGCGGAGCTATACTTACAATTTACAAAGAGCTGTCATAAAAAGAAAAATATGTAAACCACTAACCTGGTCTAAAGTCATGTCGCAGTTGTTTACATGTTATTTTAACAGAGCATATAAGTGTATCTACATAGGCGTGTGCACAACACGCATACACCTTCCTGTCTGTTACACACAGGTGCGCTTTAACTTCATGCAGGAGCAGGTCTGTTTCACCTGCTGTAAATCGCACTTTTCACGGTCTTCCCGGGAAAGTGGACTTGTTTTAAAGCGTTGGTCACATTTAAATAAGCAGGACATTATAAAACAAGGGAAAATATGCGTGAACCTATGGGTTGCCAACCTGACAGCTTTATTGTATTTAGAGTCATCATTAAAGGGTAAGTTCGCTATTTTGGACCTTGGACCCTATTTGCGGTCCGTCTTCCATGAACCTGACCCATGAAGTCCATTTTTTCGCTGATCGGTCCAGTATTGAGTTCGCTACAGATTTCCTGTAGGCTCTCACTGGGCTACAATAGAAGTCAACGGGGCAATTAGAAATGTTCGATAAATGTGCTTTCATGTACAATAAATGAGACGGGAAGCTCAGGGTGTATTGTTACCGGTCTCAGTATGCTCTCCTGTGAAATGTATCTCAATCCGAACATTTTTTCGTGCTTGGCATGGCTTGGAAGTAAGCATTTCTCTGTTGCTTGTTTTCGCTGCTCCCGCGGAGTACTATGTGTCGGGGGTAGGGGAGCGGGAAGGTGTGCCGGCCATTTACGAAACTATCTAGTTGAGCAGTCTGCGTTTGTTTACCTGCAGCAACGTAGGCTACAATTTCCACAAAAAACTTGGATGATGGATGACTATAATGATTACGAAGACGAAGAATTTGATTTTGACTTTGACGTTACTGGCTACAGATTTGAGCCAGAATACACGGACACGGAACTACAAGAGATGGATGATAAGAGAGCAAGAGAAGAGAGAGAGGCTGAAGTTGCGCAGGTAATGTTATCCGAAGTCAGTGCGAGGTAGTGCGGTCGGAGAAATAGTTCTGTTTCAAATGGAACTGTTGTTTCAACGTTCGGTTTGCGTTTGCGATAGCCTACATTTCACAGGAGAGCATACTGAGACCGTAAGAATACACACTGAGCTATAAAAGCACATTTATCGTTGTTTTTCCATAACATTTCTAATTGCCCCGGTGACTTCTATTGTAGCCCAGTGAGAGCCTACAGGAAATCTGTAGCGAACTCAATACTGGACCGATCAGCGAAAAATGGACTTCATGGGTCAGGTTCATGGAAGACGGACCGCAAATAGGGTCCAAGGTCCAAAATAGCGAACTTACCCTTTAAGGCAAAATAACTGTAGTCAAAATTAGAATGTAGGTAATGAACTTTGGATGAAGCTTGAACTTCGAGAACTCTATGAGAACAGCCTCATGGAATGCTTCATTGCATAATCAAACAAAATTCGTTAAACAAGCAGGCCAATTTGACGTTTTCTAAGGTGAGACGGTAGCTTATTCTCAGCTGTCGCAGGTGCTTTTAACTCTATAAACTTTGCCCCTAGTGGTTGAGACGTATCCGTCTCAATTACAGTGGGCCTATTCATGCTTGTCTGAAATGATAAACTACAGCTTTAAGAAAATCCCGTAAATTTTTATGCAAGATTGTTTAAAAGGGTAGCCCCTTCGAAAACCTCAGCTTTCCAGTTACACCGCAATGCAATAAAATAGAAGTTTTCTATTAATAGCCCAAAGCACTTACGACCCTCCTCTCACTACAGCCACAGACTGTAAAATGCACCAGTTATACACGCTAAGAAAATCATGTTCACATATAGAAACAATAATATTTTTTTTAAACGTTGTACAAATGAGCATTCACCTTTTTCCCTTGCTTACTGTACTATATACAGTACCTAATGCACTTTCGGTTTAGAAGACACCTAATTTTTTTCTCCAAAATCTCTCATATAAATATGTTTAGGAAACCAAGTAGTCTACTTTACCAGTATATTCAGCTACAGCAGTTTTCTGATTAACCCTGAAGAGTTTATGTTGTTACATTTTGCCAAAGTCCCGTACAGTCGACATTTCCACAGCGACCACCTATCGCACTTACGGCTGAAATATGTTTCTGTAAAAACACACACGCTTTTGTACGTTTTTTTTTTTTAAAACATATTTAAATACATTAGGCTACTTATGTTATGGTTATTATGTACAGTCCCGGCCAAAAGTCTTGTCGCATGAGTGGACAAAAGTGACAATTGCTAATTACCCAACTCTTAATTAGCTAATACAGTTAGGAAACAACACAAATTAATCATAAGTGTCTAAAGTTTATTTAGATACTAGCAAAATGACATTTCAAAATTGTTACTAAATGTTACAGCTTGATAATGATCAACAGGCCAGTTTTGGCCGGACAAAAGTCTTGTCGCAATGGCCAACTCCAATTTCTAGGCCACAGTGGATAAGGTAGAAACAAACAAGGGGCTTGATTAATCAGCTGTAGGTAACTTTGAGCTATAAAAGCAGAAATTTGACACTTTAAGCCAAGTTCATGCTCAACATTGCTTCTGTCAACATGCCCAAGATCAAACCAGAAACCAAAGTGCTGATCATCAAGAATCTCAAGTTCAAGTCTCCTGCTGAAGTTTCAGACATCTTCAATGTGTCTAAACGGCAGGTGGAGAGGATTCGCAAGCGCTACCAAGAGACTGGTGACGTCCATGACAGACCCAGGTCGGGCAGACCGCGCAAGACAACTGCTCAAGACGACAGCTTGCTGGTCCGATGGTCAAAAGCCAGCCCCAGGGAGGAGTGGACGCCAGCAACGCCTGTTTCGTCAAGAACTGTACGTCGGATTCTTGCTTGCAATGGTCTCCACGGTCGTATTGCTGCCCAGAAACCAGCGCTAAACAAGAGACAGCTAAGAAACCGTGTTGCGTACACCAAGGCCCACAGCCTGACGGAAGGTTGGACAGCATAAAAGTGGCAAAAAATTGATTTTTCAGATGAATCGTCAGTTGAGCTCCATCCCAAGCGCCGCCAATATTGTCAACGACCCTCTGGGGCCTGTCTGGACCCACAGTTCACCCAGAAGACAGTCAAATTTAGAGGTGGAAAGATTATGGTTTGAGGTTACATCCAATACGGAGGTGCCAGGGAGATCTGTAAGGTGGATGGTAACATTGACAGTGCCAAATATCAACAGATTCTTGCCTCCCAGTACATTCCCAACTACAAGAGGGGTCAGATTTTTCAACAGGATGGAGCTCCTTGCCATACCTCAGGTTCCACTATGAAGTTTCTCAGGGGGAAGAAGATCAAGGTCCTTCAGGGATGGCCAGCCCAGTCTCCAGATATGAATATTATTGAGCATATCTGGGGAAGAATGAAGGAGGAAGCTTGGAGGACCAAGCCGAAGAACTTGGAGGAGCTTTGGGATGCCTGCAAGGTGGCCTTCCATGCCATCCCCGACGACTTCATCAACAAGCTCTACGACTCTCTGCCAAACCGGATGGCAACTGTTCTGCAGGCCAAAGGAACCCATACAAGATATTAATTTCTTAACTTATAGTCCATGATGAAATACTAGACTGATTTTTCATTTGGTATTTTATTAACTTTTTGAGAAAGATCAAATTTATTGATTATAATTTGATTTGCGACAAGACTTTTGTCCAGGTAGAAACTGGCTTGTTCATCATTGTCAAGCAATTAACCTTATAAGCATCTATTAAATTTTTGTTTTGCTAGTATCTAAATAAACTTTAGACACTTATGATTCATTTGTGTTGTTTCCTAACTGTATTAGCTAATTAAGAGTTGGGTAATTAGCAATTGTCACTTTTGTCCACTCATGCGACAAGACTTTTGGCCGGGACTGTATATACTGTATGTGACTATTCTGAAATAAATGTATTCTGTTGCAAATTTCTGAATGATACAGCTTCTGTGATGTTCTCACTCCCGTCCTATTGTTTCCCGTGTTTTCCCTTTCCCCCTGTCTGGTGTTTGTCTCTCCATAGTCCGTTTCCCCCTTGCTGCAGGTTGGGCGTGGTTTCCCCTTTGTGTCACTCTGTTTCACTTCACTTCTCTCAGCCTATCCCATTTCCCCGTTTCGCATGCATTCCACACTCTCCGCTCTGTTAATCACTCTCGCATACGTTCGCACGCGGCACCTAATTGATACTAATTAATGTTCGCGTTTACTCACCTGGTGTTTTCTGTCCTGTGCCAGTTCGTTAAGGCTCTTTGTCTGAAACCTCCGGTGTGTCTTGAGTCCTTGTATCCAGTCTAGTCAGTTAAATCTGAGTCTTGTTCGGTACCGGCGTAATCCGCCCTACCAGTCTGTTTAAAGTTCAAGTATGCTCCTGTCTGGGACGGCACTTCCCGTTGATCAATATTCCTGCCTCGCTATACTAACTTTGTCTGCTTCAGTCTGCCAGCCTGCAGTCGTTTGTTATCCCTCCCTGTGTTGCGGTTTCCCTGCCTTCCACCTGACGTGTGTGCATGCAGCCTGGGCTCCTGTTCCTCCACTCTGCGGCGGTGCCCGCCTACTGCCAGTGTTGCGGTTGCTGTTTATGTGCTGTCGCTTCTGCCTCTGCTGTCGCTGCTGCCGCCCTGCTGCTGCTGTGCCGCTACTGCCGCTGCCCTGCTGCAATGCCTGCGTCCTGCCCGGACTCCGCTCCACTGTCCTGCACCTCTGCTCCTGCTCCCGCTCATCCCCTGCTCCATCAAACTGGTTGTCCGTCTCCATCTCCTTCCCTGGCCTCTCCTACTCCCACAGCTCCCCCGCAGCCTCATACCTGGACTGTCTGTTATCTATGTTCTCCCTATGCTTCAGGAGTATTGGTCGAAGCATAATTTATTAAGAGCTACGCGCTCTGTTGTCTGTCTTGTTCATCCAGTTCCGGCTTGGAACGTTAACCACCTTTTGCCTTTCTCCCCTTGCTCAGGACTACCCTGATCATACAATAAAATATTTAGTTTTGGCATTCCTGTTTTCGAGTCGTGCATTTGGGTCCAGTCCATTTCCGGAGTCGTAACAGCTTCTTCTTCAATTCGAACTTTAAAACATAGATGTGCAGGGAATATGTTTTTGAGATATTGACATTTAAATAAAACTAGTAGAAACTAGGTGGAAATTGCCTCCGGAGGGCCAAAGTAAATAGAGTTAACAAAATTTAACTGTAAATATTTTGTAAAATAACAGCACTGTGGGGAATTACCGGGAATCTGTGCGGTGTTAAACCCTAATGTTAAAGATTATTATTGTGTATATCAAAACGCGTCATAATGCTTACTCTGAATAATATTGATCATACTATTGATCCATATAGCCTATTCCTTGATCGCACTACACACGCACGAGCATGACTGTTTCACCATCATATAAGCAATCCGCCAAGGTGGAAAAGCAGTCTTTTAAAGGGAATGAGATATGACATTTTGATTTAGTTCATTGTATCGTACGCCCAAGACACACTATTGAAGAGGCTAGGTTCAGCCCATTAGCACCTTGTGCCTTACTTAGCACTCATATAACACACCATCTAACTATCAAAAGTGGACTTGGACATGCCCTAAATGCACTTGCGCCTAGCGTTTTAGACGATGCGCCAAGATTGTCAAGATAGAGCCCTAGAAGTACTAAAAAATGTCTCCAATTTTCATGCTGATGTGTGGGCACCATGAGCCAATAGATTTTTCCAGTTTTTATAGTGCTAATCACTTCCCTTCCCAAATCCTTTCACATACAGACATGTAACTTTTAGAATGCTAACTTTATAAAAAACATGAATTCAATTATCTGTATGTCTGTAAATGCATATAAACATATATGCACAGTAGGCTACAGCATGACTGCATCATATTCTTCATTTGCCTATTTAGTTATATACTATAATTTATCAGAATTATGTTTGCAGTTAGGCGAATATCTGGAACTCTATTACTTTATAGGCTTTATGGAAGATGAAGTTATGACAAATTGTTCAGTAGTGAAGGACACGTGCTGTCCATTTGATCGGTCTCAGGGTCAAACCAAAGTTTTTTTAAATACATTCAAGCAGAACAGTTTACCAGCACATTGTTTATGGCGTGACATCAAGCTGCAATAAATGTTTGGTAATTAGTTCGGAGTTTCCACCGTATTTAACATTATCACTAGGGGGATTTTAGTCGGAAGAGGTTACGGTGAGCCACACACCTCTGGAAACAGTACATTTTTGTTCAGGCAGAATAGGTAAGTATGGTAGTGGGTCAGTTCTGCAAGTTCAAATAGCATGCAACGGAATATAATACAATTTTAAAGGTGTACTATGCACTCAAGATTCATGACTTTAAAATATTATACAGTAACCATGCTCAGTCAAATCTATGATACACTAGCAATCCCTGTTCAAATTTTTTTTTTTTTTAAACCTTGTTCCTCTACCTGTATTTATTATTATAAAATGTGTTTGGGACATTTCTGAGCATGGCGCTCTTTCCTGTGTGGAGAGGAGTGGGTGTGGCTACAGAGCCTTTGTTGCCATTGCCAGCTCGCTACAACCCCAATTCCCAAAAAGTTGGGACAGTATGGAAAATGCTAATAAAAACAAAAAGGAGTGATTTGTAAATTCTATTCACCCTTTACTATATTGAAAACACTACAACAACACATATTTGATGTTTTACCTTGTGAATTTAATAGTTATTTTGAAAATATACACTCATTTCAAATCTGATGACTGCAACACGCTCCAAAAAAGTTGGGACAGTTGAGTGTTTACCACTGTGTAACATCACCCTTTCTTTTAATAACACTTATTAAGCGTTTGGGCACTGAAGACACCAGTTGGTTAAGTTTAGCAAGCAGAATTTCCCACATTTTTCCATTATGCAGGTCTTCAGCTGCACAATTGTACGGGGCCTTCGTTGCCGTATTTTTCGCTTCATAATGCGTCACACATTCTCAATCGGAGACAGGTCAAGACTGCAGGAAGGCCAATCTAGTACCCGCACTCTCTGCTTACGCAACCATGCACTTGTAATCCGGGCAGAATGTGGTTTGGCGTTGTCCTGCTGGAAAATGCAGGGATGTCCCTGGAAAAGACGGCATCTGGATGGTAGCACATGTTGCTCCAAAATTTGTACATATCTTTCTGCATTAATGGTGCCCTCACAGATGTGCAAGTTACCCATGGCGTGGGCACTGACACACCCCCATACCATGACAGACGCCGGCTTTTGGACCTGACGCTGATAACAGGTTGGATGGTCCTTTTCCTCTTTGGCCCAGAGAACATAAAGGCTGTTTTTTCCAAAAACTTAATTAGTACTTAAGTTTTTATTTCTTTTTTTATTATTATTCCTACTTCAGGGATGGTACATGTTGGTCTGGGAATGCTGTAAGCCAGGCCTGGAACTTTTACTCTTGTAAATCTGGTGAATTAACTTGTGTTCTCTTACATTGTAAGTCGATCTAGATAAGCTGAATGTAATGTAATTCTGCTGAATGTAATGTAATATAATGTCAATCTGGATAGACGGGGGAAATATTTAAAGTAGTTTGTTATAATTTTTCATGAAATCCAATATAATTCAAGACATTTCCTGTAATACACTCTCTTACCATTGTACTTCTGGAATCAACAAGTCAGAGTCAAAAGCCCTTAACTCTTGACACCCATCACGCTTCCCATCTGTCTCCTAACACAACTCCCTGTACAAACATCTGATGGGGATTCATAAACAACCACCAGGGAAAAAAACAATGGTAACTGCATTATATAAACGTGGCTACAGCTCTAAGTGATTCAAAGGGATCCTGCAAGACTGACAAGCTACATTATGCTACACCTTTTATGAAGTTCCACAGGAAGATTTTTGACATTTGATTCTTCAGTGAAACTTTAACTATTTTTTTCAAACATGAATCTCACAGAAGAGCATCAAGAGGAGTTGTGTGTCCATTCCAACTTTTCCTGTTTGGGAACTTCACCAACAGTAACTGATGTGCTGGTGTATATGTGTATAGCAGTAGTTGTGACACTGACAGTGTGTGGAAACCTGCTTGTGATCATCTCCATCTGTCACTTCAAGCAGCTTCAGACACCAACTAATTTCCTCCTGCTCTCTCTGGCCTTGGCGGACTTTCTTGTTGGAGCAATTGTGTTGCCTGACTATTTTACTATGTTGCTAGATCCACTAAGGTGCGATAGTCCATTTCTTTGCATATTTTTAATGGTAGCAACATTTCATCTTACGTGTGTATCAATTTATACTGTAGCTTTAATTGCAGTGGACCGATGTTTTGCGCTCTCCAACCCTTTTCACTACTCCAGAAAAATTACAGTGAATTTAACTTTGAGGATAATAGCCATATTGTGGTTGTTTTCATTGATCTACAATGTGGCGCTTCTTTATTTCAATGGAAATATTGACATTGTTGACGGGAAAACGTGTGTCGTGTGTTTTTTCAGATATAGTAAAATATGGATCACTGTTGACTTTATAATTGTATTTGTTGTGCCATTATTAACCATTATAATTATGTACCTGAAAATTTTTGCTATTGCTAAAAGGCATGCAAATAAAATTAGGATAGTTAGAAAGTCCCAAAAAGTAAATAATGCTTCTATGGCCTCTGAAAGGAAGGCAGCAAAATCCCTAGGTATTCTAGTGGCAGTCTTCCTTCTGTGTTTATTGCCATATTACGTAAATATTTTTGTTGACGTCTATGTCCCGAAAACATCTGTGGAACTTGCACCTTTGTACCTTGCACTTGGTATTACATTGACAATGTTATATCTGAATTCTTGCATCAATCCTATCCTTTATGCTCTATTGTATCCATGGTTTCGAAGATCAGTGAAACTCATATTAACATTTAGAATATGTGGCAGAGAGTCTTCTGTCTTCAATGTGCTTGGACAGTAGACATAACAATTTCCCGTGTAGAATGCTGTTCTGGATTAGAGCATTTGTCGTGATTGTAATGTAACGTAATGAACGAATGTGATGTAAGTAAACTGTTATTTTGTTTTTCCTTAGTGGGTCATACATGATGTGTGTTATTCTCCAGAGGTTTTGTTAATTCCATCACTTCTACGACTAAATATACACAGATGATCAAAAAGCGGCCTGCAAGCAGAGGGCTATAACAGTGCCTTAAACTCCCACCCTTGCTCTGATTGCTCTCACGATGTCACTATAACAGTATTTTTATTTTCAAAATTCCTAACAGATGAACCAGTCCAGTGAACCATACGAGCGTGAAAATTTAGGGCCAGATTCAGAGTTGAGATAAGCGTGAGCTATTTGTGATTCAGTCATTTGGCTTATCCCCTGTTTTAAGTATAAGTAGTTGCATGTACAGTGTACAATGTATTTAACATTGCGGTTGGTGTCAAGACATTAATCAATTTGGAACTATTTGTATGTAATATGTTGCCAAATCAGCAACGTTAGATTAAAACACAAAGATCTGTTTCCAGGGCAAGGAGGAGAGTAGGTGGCAGTGGAGGAAATGAGCATTTTTCCAGTATTTGGGACGCACCCATAATTTCAAGCCTAAGGGGGGAACACTTTAAAAGGGTGTCATTTTGTCCCTACTTGCCTTCAGCAGTGTGAAACAGCAGTCAGCTCACCCAGCAGGTGAGCGTAGGGCTGTCTAATGTCCAGAAGATGGCACCAGAGATTGTGCTCATATTTCCTCATCGCTCCACTCCTCTGGCCTTACAGTATTTTAACCATTGTAACATACTTTGTTTCATTCATTTTTTAAAGGTGGTTCGAAGTAGCAGAATTTCTAAATCAGGCTGAGAACAACGATCTCTTTAAAGTAAGATTTGAACTGCCTCTATGTCAATTGCGTGTATATATATCAGCCTCCAAAAATGCACATGCAAAGAGGTGAATGAGCCCAATTTTTGTTGTGAAACAATATCTATATGCTGAACTTGTATGTTTGTGATGTGAATATGGCTACCTAATGTCATACAGAATATTTTTGGATGGCTTCGTGGTATACTGCCTTAGTGCTTACATAGTGTAATCTAGGTTAACGTTACATTAAGCCTCATATATTTTTATCGGTTCAACACGTACAGGGGGTGGACAAAATATTGGAAACACCAGTTTTCCAGAAAACACCTGCTACATGTTTGCTACACAAAACCTCAACTTCTGTTCCTAACCTGATTATCTATACTGTTTTGCGAATCTTACAAATGTACGAATGTACATTTTATATGATGGCTTGTTTTTCTTTATCATTATGCAAGTCAACTATAATTGCCTGTTTTATGAAATGCCATATTTTTATGAAATGCTAATAAATCATACATTATCGTTGTTATATCAGTAATAAGTGAATACACTTCAACAAATGTATAAGAAGAAATTACAAAACATTTTGGTCCCCAACAACTGGAGTTGATCTCTATGGAGTATAGTGGAATGTGATTAGTGAAAAACATAACTGAAAAGGAATAATTAACAATTGGGCCATAGTTGTGACCCAGTTCCAATGATCTTCTGTTTTATTCAGCTGTTCACTTCACTTTGAGCAGAGGTGTTCACTCCCCACAGCTGTGCAGAGGTGCACATCTCTGTTTGTCATGGACCAAAATGCTTTCAGTTTTTTTTGTATTCTAAGGTAATATGATTAATGGCTAATTATGATTAATTATCAAGCTAATAAAAAACAAGGCAGAAACAGAAATGTATATATGGCATGTCTGTCATAAAAGAGAGAAAATATAGGTAAGAGAAATGGGAGAAAACATAGCAGCTGTTTTAAGAAAAACTGTTTTTTTTTTTGTTTCTTGTTTTTCTGATATTTTGTCCAACCCCTGTATGTATATATTGTTCATTCCTATTCAGTCATTGTAATAGTTAAGGGTTTAGGCCAGGGTTAGTGGGGGTTTAGGCCATGATTTGAAATAAATAAATGTAGTTTTAAAAAAAAATATATATATAGATTACTCATTCTGGTTTGAAGCTACAATATGCAAGTTTCTACAATTTATGGACTTCATACTTTCGTACACATACCTCATTAAATTTTTTAATGTTGATTAGAAGTAGTAGAACATCTCAATCAGACTGAGAGCAATGCAAGAGGGAAAGGTGTACACTCTCAGAAATAAAGGTACAGGTGGAGGTACATTTTTGTTCCTTAAGGTAAAAATTTCCCAAATATACCCTGCAAGTTCAATAATGTTCTCTTTGGGGACTAATAAGTACCTTTTCAAGGAAAAAATGTACAAATTAATTATGTATTGTTAGCAAGGGGTGCAATTTTATGTACCTATAGGGTACCACCCCAGCGACAAGCTTTTGTACCTTTTTAGGTACTTTTTGTACCTTTAGTAGGCTACATCTAATTTTGTTGAAAAAAGTGAAAGTGAAACAGTTTTTAAAATTGTCTGACACCAGATCTGAAAACAAATAAAATTTGTTGCTGTAATGTTGCAAGTGAAAGTTTATTCCTATATGTGGCTTGTCGTTTGAGCACCTTGCACTTTTAAAAGTTATTTCAGTGCTAAGGGAAGCTGAAGTATGATTTTACACTAGCAGAACCACATGTGACTTTGCCTGGAGAGCTGAGTGAACCATTAAATACAGTCACAAAGGACAGTTGACTATGAACCATCACAGTGAAATGCATTTAGACAAGGTATATTCACTTGTAAATGCAAATTAATGGAGGGGAGGGGTTTTTCCAAACCTCACTAAGTCCAGTTTTGTTAAACCATATCAAGATGGGTATTATTTTTCTGGTAAATGGTTAGAAATTAGCAGTTTTACTTTTTTACTATTATTTTAGTATTAAAACATTTTTCAGGCAACATCCTCCAGGGAGAGCGAACATTTGTCATCCAAAGCCGGCCACTTTTCACTTTGCAGTCAATAGCACTAGATAAGTGCACTTAATGTGAGGGTGCAGTCAGACTCCTGGGAAACCCCGTGCCCAACGGTAATGCTACGGCTAATTGAGCCTCACTCCACAGTTCTCCTCATCACAGCCAGCAGTGGCACAATCAGTACTTGATTGCGGACTGTGGGGCGCATCAGGGACAGTTTCCAAGGTGCCATTTGGTTTTGTGAAATTAATCTACATCTAGAATTTATTACATTACATTACATTACATTTATTTAGCAGACGCTTTTATCCAAAGCGACGTACAGTAAGTGCGTACAGAGACATCATCAAGATCACTACAGAACAGACAAGGCAAAGCACATCCTGCGCATAATGTAGCAGCTATCCCTAGATAGATTGATGGGCAAAAATGGCAATTTTATCCATTTAAAATGAAATCTACAACACAATAAAGTGTGCAAAAAGTGAAGGGGTCTGAATACTTTCAGGCGCCACTGTATATGGTACCAGTAATGAGCGTCGCGAAGGAAGTGCGCAAAGCAAGTTCTGGTCATCTCCTGTTTAGTGGGGGGAGATGCCCGTGCTCCAGAGTAGTACCTAAAGCAGATCCATTCAGCGCCAAACCAAAATAATTGTACAGCACATTCCTTAAAACATATCATTTAAATATGCGAGTTGTCCCGCCAGAAATTATTTTAATACTGGTAAAACGTGACTTTTGTTTTGTACAATTCCAGCTCACGCATTCCAAATTGTCGGTAAAATAGTGAGCCTAAACAGGCAGAATAACCTATTCTAATCATCAAACCTTTGTGTTTCCATCTGGCAGCCCGAGCGATTACTATCACAGCTCCAGAATACAGTCTCATCGAGTCGGTGCAGGAGGATGTACTCATCTCTGTGGAGATTGCGTGCCGCGGAACGCCCACCATCCAGTGGACGTTCATGTCTTCCAGGAGCAGGCGGGACATTGCGGTCTGGCAGCCAGGCGTGTACAGCAACGTATCGGAGCACTACGAGGACAGAGTGCAGACGCACGACAATGGATCGATAACGCTTTTAGACGTGCGTCTGGCCGTACGTGCTGACAGTGACGTGACGTTCCTTGCCACATTCACAACGGTGTGTAACAAGCATGCACCATAGTCGTACATGATAAACATAGACGTACACCTTGTTATTTGCTTATGAGCTTATTACCCAATCAGGACTCAAAAAATAATCATCACACTTCCAAATGCACTGACTGTATATTTGTTCCATGATTGAAATGATAACTGTTGTGAACTCAACCGTTTTTTCCTCATTTTGTGATCCACAGAAGTCCTCTATGAGGACCTGCAGTATTTAGCCGTCTTTGTCACGGTCCTAGGGGGCATAGCTGGTTTCCTAATGGTATCCATGTGGTTTCTGGACAAGGTTTACAGGCTGGTTAAAGCGTGGAGGCAAAGGAGAAGACAGCCCGGTAACAAAGCAGCATTTGCCGCCTATTTTTGGTAATTGCAGTGGACCGATGTTTTGCTCTCTCCAACCCTTTTCACTACTCCATAAAGATTACAGTGAATTTAACTTTGAGGATAATAGCAATACTGTGGTTGTTTTCATTCATCTACAATGTGGCGCTTCTTTATTTCAATGGAAATATTGACATTGCTGATGTGAAAACAAATGTGTCTAGTGTTTTATGACATTTGGTGAAATATGGATCATTGTTGACTTTCTAATTATATTTTTTGTGCCATTATTATTAACTATTAATTATAATTATGTACCTGGAAATCTTTTCTATTGCTAAATGGCATGCAAATAAAATTCAGAAAGTGCCAAAAAGTAAATAATGCTTCTATGGCATCTGAAAGGAAAGCAGCAAAATCCCTAGGTATTCTAGTGGCAGTGTTTATTGCCATATTACATAAGTTCTTATGTTTACCTCTATGTCAAGAACACATCTGTGGAACTTGCACTTTTAATTACATTGACAATGTTATATCTGAATTCTTCCATGAATCCTATCATTTATGCTCTATCGTATCCATGGTTTCAAAGATCAGTGAAACTCATATTAACATTTAGGCAGTGCTGTAGTCAAGTCACTATGTCCAAGTCCAGTCCCAAGTCACTACTACTCAAGTCCAAGTCGAGTTACAAGTCACTGGTACTCAAGTCCGTGAAAGCCTTGTCTTGCATTCTGCTTTAACTCACCATTTCCTGCTCTGTCCAGCTTTGATCAGCTCTCGCCAGGAACGGCGCAAACACGCTGTTCAGTCTGTCCTTCCTCACTGTACTAACTTTTGTCTGCTCTGAGTCTACCAGCCTGCAGTTGTTCGTATATCCTGCTTGTGCTGCTGTTCCTGCCAACCAGCTGCTGTGTGTGCATGCAGCCGGTGCTCCAGCTCTGCTAACCGGCGGCGGTGCGTGCCTCCTGCTTGTGCTGCTGCTGCTGCCAACCTGCTGCTGTGTGCACGTCCAGCCGGAACCCCAGCTCTGCTAACCTGCAGCTGTTCCTGCCACTCTGCTCTGCCCTGTCTCCCGCTCCCCGCTCCTCCTCTGCTCAGCCTGTCCGGATCCCTGCCACCACCACCAGTCCCTGGCTGAACTCATTCCCTGATTGTCTGTCTATTCTTGTTCTCCCTATGCTTCAGGAGGAGTGTCGTGACTAAGCTGCATAGCAATTTGATAGAAGAAAAATATTAATAACGTTACCAATATTATCGTAAAAAAATGACTTTTCTTTTTTTTTATCACATATTTATTGAATCAATTTAGTAAGTTAAGAAACAATAACTATAGTGCAAGTCCGAGTCAGAGTCCAAGTTACTAAAACAGCAAGTCAAGTCCAAGTCACCAATGGTCCGAGTCCAAGTCAAGTCACGAGTCATTAAAATCTACTTAAAAGTACTACAGCACTGCATTTAGGATATGTGGCACAGAGTCTTCTGTCTTCAATGTGCTTGGACAGTAAACAAAACAATTTCCTGTGTAGAATGCTGTTCTGGATTACAGCATTTGTCGTGATTGTAATGTAATGTAATGAACGAATGTGATGTAAGTAAACTGTTACTTTGTTTTTCCTTAGTGGGTCATACATGATGTGTGTTATTGTCCAGATGTTTTGTTAATTCTACCACTTCTACGACTAAATATACACAGATTATCAAAAAGCGGCCTGCAAGCAGAGGGCTATAACAGTGCCTTAAACTCCCACCCTTGCTCTGATTGCTCTCATGATGTCACTATAACAGTATTTTTATTTTCAAAATTCCTAACAGATGAACCAGTCCAGTGAACCATACAAGCGTGAAAATTTAGGGCCAGATTCAGAGTTGAGATAAGCGTGGGCAAATGGGACTTCCAAAATTCCGCGTAAATTCAGCTATTTGTGATTCAGACATTTGACTTATCCGCTGTTTTAAGCATCTCTCCAGTATATACGCGTCATTACGCGCGCCGGGTGGAGATTTGATGAAAATGAGGCATGTCTGCAAGATACGCGTATTCAGGGTTTTCATTTAATTGTTTTTTCCCGCGCAAATTTGTTCGGAAAAAAAGGTGGTCTATGTCTAGCGCCGTCAATAGATGATTATGAAAAATACAGCATCTTTTGCAAAAATGGATATTAGAATGAGTGCAGGTTCTTTGAAAAAATTATTGGTTTTATATTCCTTTGCGGAGCCTACTTCAATTAACAAAGAGCTGTCATAAAAAGAAAAAAATATGTAAACCACTAACCTGGTCTAAAGTCATGTCGCAGTTGTTTACATGTTATTTTAACGGAGCATATAAGTGTGTCTACATAGGCGTGTGCACAACGCGCGTACACCCTCCTGTCTGTTACACACAGGTGCGCTTTAAAGCTGTAGTTTATCATTTCAGACAAACATGAATAGGCCTACTGTAATTGAGACGGATACGTCTCAACCACTAGGGGCAAAGTTTATAGAGTTAAGAAAATCCCGTAAATTTTGATGCAAGATTGTTTAAAAGGGTAGCCCCTTCGAAAACCTCAGCTTTCCAGTTACACCGCAATGCAATAAAATAGAAGTGTAACGTTCCGTTCCCATCCTGTCCGTTTTCCGTGTTTTACCCTTTTCCCTCCGTGTCATGTTTGATTCCCTTGTCCGTGTTTTCCCCGTTGCTGCAGACTGGGCATGTTCCTTCCATTTGTTTCACTCCCTTTCCCCACTCCTGTTTCAGCCTATCTCCTTTCTTCGTTGCTACATGCATTCCTCTCACTCTGCTTTGTTAATTACCCACTCACACATTCGCATGCTTTTCCTGATTGTTACCAATTACACTTCTCTATTTAACCCACCTGCTGTCTGCTATCCAGTGCTGGTTCATTACCCTTGTTTCGACTCTGTAACGGTGTTCGTTTGTATCCTGGTCTTTGAATCCCTGTCCTGTGCTTCTAAACTTCAGTTTGGTTTTGTCTCGGCGCTTAAATGCTCACTGCCTACTGTTGTTTGCTAACCAGTACTGACTGTTTGCGGTTCTTCCTGCCTAAAGATTGCCTGTCTCGTTAACTAACATTCTACTGTTTCTGCCAGTCTGTAGCTGTTTGCGATTCCCTGATTGTGTTGCGGTACCTCTGCTCCCACCTGATGTTGCGCCCACAGCTGGGTGTTCTGCTTCTCCATTCTACAGTGGTTCCTGTCCTGCCGTAGCTACCGCCATTGTTACGGTTACGGTCGCATCCACCACTGTTGCCCTGCTGCCTCAACCGGCCAACCCGAGGTCCGCTGCACTGCTCTACCTTGCCTTATCCAGCTGTACCCCTTCCTCTGCTTCCTGTACCTGGTTACCTGTTACAAGTATTCCTCGGCTCCCCCTCCTTTCTTTCCATTTATTCCATAACCGGTTATCCGTCCAGTCCAGCTCCAGTCCAGTTCCGGTTTGGAACTTACCTGAGAGACCCGCACAGTCCAGTTCCGGTCTGGAACATTCCAGTGTTCCAGTTGTCCTGTTCCAGTTGAACCCGATCCAGTTCCTGTCTGCCCAGTTCCGGTTTGGAACTTCAGTGTCCCGTACCAAGTCCAGTTCCAGTTTGGAACAACCTAGTGTTCTGTACCAAGTCCAGTTCTGGTTTGGAACTACTCCACGTACCCGTTATCCAGTTCCTGTCTGTCCAGTTCCGGTACGGGACACTGGATGTTCCAAACAAGTCCAGTTCCGGTTTGGAACTTCCAGTGTCCTGTACCAAGTCCAGTTCCGGTTTGGAACAACTCCGTGTGACTATCCAGTCCCAGTCCAGTCCAGTTCCGGTTTGGAACTACTCCATGTTCCTGTGAATCCGTTCCAGTTTCCTGTCCTGCCCAGTTCCGGTTGGAACTCCAGGGTTCCAGCACCAAGTCCAGTTCCGGCTTGGAACATCCTGTTGCCGTTCAAGTCCAGCTCCGGCTTGGAGCAGATTCAAGTCCCGGAGAAACTCCTGACTTTCTTATTGTTGTTTATCTGTGTACAGCTTGGGACTACCCCAAGCTCTACTAAACTCCCTTTCCTTGTACCTCTGCCTCCTTGTCGTGCATTTAGGTCCAGCCCCCCTGTTCAGGTGACAAGAAGTTTGCTATTAATAGCCCAAAGTACTTACGACCCTCCTCTCACCACAGCCACAGACTGTAAAATGCACTGGTTATACATGCTAAGAAAATCATGTTCACGTATAGAAACAATAATATTTATTTTAAACGTTGTACAAATGAGCATTCGCTTTTTTCCCTTGCTTACTGTACTATATACAGTACCTGATGCACTTTCGGTTTAGAAAACACCTAATTTATTTCTCCAAAATCTCTCATATAAATATGTTTAGGAAACCAAGTAGTCTACTTGGTCTACCAGTATATTCAGCTACAGCAGTTTTCTGATTAACCCTGAGGAGTTTATCTTGTTACATTTTGCCAAAGTCCCGTACAGTCGACATTTCCACAGCGACCACCTATCGCACTTACGGCTGAAATATGTTTCTGTAAAAACACACATGCTTTTGTACGTTTAAAAAAAAAACATATTTAAATACATTAGGCTACTTATGTTATGGTTATTATGTATATACTGTATGTGACTATTCTGAAATAAATGTATTCTGTTGCAAATTTCTGAATGATACAGCTTCTTCAATTCGAACTTTAAACCATGGATGTGCAGGGAATATGTTTTTGAGATATTGACATTTAAATAAAACTAGTAGAAACTAGGTGGAAATTGCCTCTGGAGGGCCAAAGTAAATAGAGTTAACAAAATTTAACTGTAAATATTTCGTAAAATAACAGCACTGTTGGGAATTACCGGGAATCCGTGCCGGTGTTAAACCCTAATGTTAAAGATTATTATTGTGTATATCAAAACGCGTCATAATGGTTAGTCTGAATAATATTGATCATACTATTGATCCATATAGCCTATTCCTTGATCACACTACACACACACGAGCATGTCTGTTTCGCCATCATATAAGCAATCCGCCAAGGTGGAAAAGCAGTCTTTTAAAGGGAATGAGATATGACATTTTGATTTGGTTTATTGTATCGTACGCCCAAGACACACTAATGAAGAGGCTAGGTTCAGCCCATTAGCATCTTGTGCCTTACTTAGCGCTCATATAACACACCATCTAACTATCAAAAGTGGACTTGGACACGCCCTAAATGCACTTGCGCCTAGCGTTTTAGACGATACGCCAAGATCGTCAAGATAGAACCCTAGAAGTACTAAAAAATGTCTCTAATTTTCATGCTGATGTGTGGGCAGCATGAGCCAATAGATTTTTCCCGTTTTTATAGTGCTAATCACTTCCCTTCCCAAATCCTTTCACATACAGACATGTAACTTTTAGAATGCTAACTTTATAAAAAACATGAATTCAATTATCTGTATGTATGTAAATGCATATAAACATATATGCACAGTAGGCTACAGCATGACTGCATCATATTCTTCATTTGCCTATTTAGTTATATACTATAATTTATCAGAATTATGTTTGCAGTTAGGCGAATATCTGGAACTCTATTCCTTTATAGGTTTTATGGAAGATGAAGTTATGACAAATTGTTCAGTAGTGAAGGACACGTGCTGACCATTTGATCGGTCTCAGGGTGAAACCAAAGTTTTTTGAAATACATTCAAGCAGAACAGTTTACCAGCACATTGTTTATGGCGTGACATCAAGCTGCAATAAATGTTTGGTAATTAGATAGGAGTTTCCACCGTATTTAACATTATCACTAGGGGGATTTTAGTCGGAAGAGGTTACGGTGAGCCACACACCTCTGGAAACAGTACATTTTTGTTCAGGCAGAATAGGTAAGTATGGTAGTGGGTCAGTTCTGCAAGTTAAAATAGCATGCAACAGAATATAATTAAATTTTAAAGGTGTACTATGCACTCAGGATTTATGACTGTGAAATATTATACAGTAACCATGCTCAGTCAAATCTATGATACACTAGCAATCTCTGTTCAATTTTTTTTTCCAAAACCTTGTTCCTGTACCTGTATTTATTATTATAAAATGTGTTTGGGACATTTCTGAGCATGGCGCTCTTTCCTGTGTGGAGAGGAGTGGGTGTGGCTACAGAGCCTTTGTTGCCATTGCCAGCTCGCTACAACCCCAATTCCCAAAAAGTTGGGACAGTATGGAAAATGCTAATAAAAACAAAAAGGAGTGATTTGTAAATTCTGTTCAGCCTTTACTATATTGAAAACACATATTTGATGTTTTACCTTGTGAATTTAATAGTTATTTTGAAAATATACACTCATTTCAAATCTGATGACTGCAACACGCTCCAAAAAAGTTGGGACAGTTGAGTGTTTACCACTGTGTAACATCACCCTTTCTTTTAACACTTTATTTAACACTTATTAAGAGTTTGGGCACTGAAGACACCAGTTGGTTAAGTTTAGCAAGCAGAATTTCCGCCATTCTTCCATTATGCAGGTCTTCAGATGCACAATTGTATGGGGTCTTCGTTGCAATATTTTTCGCTTCATAATGCGCCACACATTCTCAATCGGAGACAGGTCAGGACTGCAGGAAGGCCAATCTAGCACCCGCACTCTCTGCTTACGCAAGCATGCACTTGTAATCCAGGCAGAATGTGGTTTGCCGTTGTCCTGCTGGAAAATGCAGGGATGTCCCTGGAAAAGACGGCGTCTGGATGGTAGCACATGTTGCTCCTAAATTTGTACATATCTTTCTGCATTAATGGTGCCCTCACAGATGTGCAAGTTACCCATGGCGTGGGCACTGACACACCCCCATACCATGACAAACGCCGGCTTTTGGACCTGACGCTGATAACAGGTTGGATGGTCCTTTTCCTCTTTGGCCCAGAGAACATAACGGCTGTTTTTTCCAAAAACGTAATTAGTACTTTTTTTAGTATTTTTTTTATTATTATTCCTACTTCAGGGATGGTACATGTTGGTCTGGGAATGCTGTAAGCCAGGCCTGGCACTTTTACTCTTGTAAATCTGGTGAATTAACCTGTGTTCTCTTACATTGTAAGTCACTCTAGATAAGAGCTTCTGCTGAATGTAATGTAATATAATGTCCATCTGGATAGACGGGGGAAATATTTAAAGTGGTTTGTCATCATTTTTCATGAAATCCAATATAATTCAAGACATTTCCTATAATACACTCTGTTACCATTGTACTTCTGGAATCAACAAGTGAGAGTCAAAAGCCCTTAACTCTTGACACCCATCACGCTTCCCAGTGGCACTATCTGTCTCCTAACACAACTCCCTGTACAAACATCTGATGGGGATTCATAAACAACCACCAGGGAAAAAAACAATAGTAACTGCATTATATAAACGTGGCTACAGCTCTAAGTGATTCAAAAGGATCCTGCAAGACTGACGAGCTACATTATGCTACATCTTTTATGCAGTTCCACACGAAGATTTTTACTTACTAAATGAAGTATAATGGTGGGACATTTGATTCTTCAGAGAAACTTTAACCATTTTTTTCAACCATGAATCTCACAGAAGAGCATCAAGAGGAGTTGTGTGTCCATTCCAACTTTTCCTGTTTGGGAACTTCATCAACAGTAACTGATGTGCTGCTGTATATGTTTGCAGCAGTAGTTGTGCCAGTGACAGTGTGTGGAAACCTGCTTGTGATCATCTCCATCTGTCACTTCAAGCAGCTTCAGACACCAACTAATTTCCTCCTGCTCTCTCTGGCCTTGGCGGACTTTCTTGTTGGAGTAATTGTGTTGCCCCACTATTTTACTATATATCTAGATCCACTAAGGTGCTATAGTACATTTATTTGCATAATTTTAACGGTAGCAGCATTGCATGTTACGTGTGTATCAATTTATACTGTAGCTTTAATTGCAGTGGACCGATGTTTTGCTCTCTCCAACCCTTTTCACTACTCCATAAAAATGACAGTGAATTTAACTTTGAGGATAATAGCCATACTGTGGTTGTTTTCATTAATCTATAATGTGGCGCTTCTTTATTTTAATGGAAATATTGACATTGCTGACATGAAAACAAATGTCACGTGTGTCAAGTGTTTTCTGACAATTAGTGAAATATGGATCATTGTTGATTTCATAATTATATTTGTTGTGCCATTATTAACCATTATAATTATGTACCTGAAAATTTTTGTTATTGCTAAAAGGCATGCAAATAAAATTAGGATTGTTAGAAAGTGCCAAAAAGTAAATAATGCTTCTATGGCCTCTGAAAGGAAGGCAGCAAAATCCCTAGGTATTCTAGTGGCAGTCTTCCTTCTGTGTTTATTGCCATATTACGTAAGTTTTTGTGTTTACGCTTATGTCAAGAACACATCTGTGTACTTTGCACTTTACATTACATTGCCAATGTTATATCTGAATTCTTGTATAAATCCTATCATTTATGCTCTATTGTATCCATGGTTTCGAAGATCAGTGAAACTCATATTAACATTTAGGATATGTGGCACAGAGTCTTCTGTCTTGAATGTGCTTGGGCAGTAAACATAACAATGTCCTGTGTAGAATGCTGTTCTGGATTAGAGCATTTGTCGTGATTGTAATGTAATGTAATGAACGAATGTAATGTAAGTAAACTGTTACTTTGTTTTTCCTTAGTGGGTCATACATGATGTGTGTTATTCTCCAGATGTTTTGTTAATTCTACCACTTCTACAAATAAATATACACAGATTATCAAAAAGCGGCCTGCAAGCAGAGGGCTATAACAGTGCCTTAAACTCCCACCCTTGCTCTGATTGCTCTCATGATGTCACTATAACAGTATTTTTATTTTCAAAATTCCAAACAGATGAACCAGTCCAGTGAACCATACGAGCGTGAAAATGTAGGGCCAGATTCAGAGTTGAGATAAGCGTGAGCTATTTGTGATTCAGTCATTTGGCTTATCCCCTGTTTTAAGCACAAGTAGTTGCATGTACAGTGTACAATGTATTTAACATTGCGGTTGGCATCGAGACATTAATCAATTTGTAACTATTTGTATGTAATATGTTGCCAAATCAGCAACGTTAGATTAAAACACAAAGATCTGTTTCTAGGGCAAGGAGGAGAGGAGGTGGCAGTGGAGGAAAGGAGCATTTTTCCAGTATTGGGACGCACCCATAATTTCAAGCCTAAGGGGGGAACACTTTAAAAGGGGGTCATTTTGTCCCTACTTGCCTTCAGCAGTGTGAAACAGCAGTCAGCTCACCCAGCAGGTGAGCGTAGGGCTGTCAAATGTCCAGCAGATGGCACCAGAGATTGTGCTCATATTTCCCCAGCGCTCCACTCCTCTGGCCTTACACTATTTTAACCATTGTAACATACTTTGTTTCATTCATTTTTTAAAGGTGGTTCGAAGTAGCAGAATTTCTCAATCAGGCTGAGAACAACGATCTCTTTAAAGTAAGATTTGAACGGCCTCTGTGTGAATTGCATGTATATATATCAGCCTCCAAAAATGCACATGCAAAGAGGTGAATGAGCCCAATTTTTGTTGTGAAACAATATCTATATGCTGAACTTGTATGTTTGTTATGTGAATATGGCTACCTAATGACATACAGAATATTTTTGGATGGCTCCGCGGTATACTGCCTTAGTGCTTACATAGTGTAATCTAGGTTAACATTACATATATTTTATCGGTTCAACACGTACAGGTGGTGGACAAAATATTGTAAACACCAGTTTTCCAGAAAACACCTGCCACATGTTTGCTACGCAAAACCTCAACCTCTGTTCCTAACCTGATTATCTATGTTGTTTTGCGAATCTTGTGCCACGTGTACATTTTATATGATGGCTTGTTTTTATTTATAATTATGCAAGTCAACCATAATTGCCTGTTAGTCATATTTTTATGAAATGCTAATAAATCATACATTATATGTCGTTGTTATATCAGTAATAAGTGAATACACTTCAACAAATGTATAAGAAGTATATACATTCTTAATAGTATATAGTATATAGTGGAATGTGTATATAGTGCAACGTGATTAGTGAAAAACGTAACTGAAAAGGAATAATTAACAATTGGGCCATAGTTGTGACCCAGTATCAATGATGTTCTGTTTTATTCAGCTGTTCACGTCACTTTGAGCAGAGGTGTTCACTCCCCACAGCTGTGCAGAGGTGCACATCTCTGTTTGTCATGGACCAAAATGCTTTCAGTTTTTTTTTGTATTCTTCGGTAATATGATTAATGGCTAATTATGATTAATTATCAAGCTAATAAAAAAAACAAGAAAAAAATATTTAAAAAGATATATAGGTAAGAGAAATGGGAGAAAACATATTGCAGCTGTTTTAAGAAAAACAGTATTTTTTTTCGTTTCTCGTGTTTCTTATATTTTGTCCACCCCCTGTATGTATATATTGTTCATTCCTATTCAGTCATTGTAATAGTTAAGGGTTTAGGCCATGATTTGAAATACATAAATTTATGGGTTTTTTAATATATATATATATAGATTACTCATTCTGGTTTGAAGCTACAATATGCAAGATTCTACAATTTATGTACTTCATACTTTCGTACACATACCTCATTTAATTTTTTAATGTTGATTAGAAGTAGTCGAACATCTCAATCAGGCTGAGAGCAATGTAAGAGGGAAAGGTGTACACTCTCAGAAATAAAGGTACATACATACAGTCGAGGTACAATTTTGTTCCTTAAGGTAAAAATTTCCCAAATGTACCCTGAAAGTACAATAATGTTCTCTTTGGGTACTAATAAGTACCTTTTCAAGAAAAAAAGGTACAAATTAATTATGTATTGTTAGCAAGCGGTGCAATTTTATGTACCTATAGGGTACCACCCCAGCGACAAGCTTTTGTACCTTTTTAGGTACTTTTTCTACCTTTTTTTCTGAGTGTGTAGGCTACATCTAATTTTGTTGAAAAAAGTGAAAGTGGAACATTTTTTGAAATTGTCTGACACCAGATCTGAAAACAAATAAAATGTGTTGCTGTAATGTTGCAAGTGAAAGTTTATTCCTATGTGGTTTGTCGTTTGAGCACCTTGCACTTTTAAAAGTTATTTCAGTGCTAAGGGAAGCTGAAGTATGATTTTACACTAGCAGAACCACATGTGACTTTGCCTGGAGAGCTGAGTGAACCGTTAAATACAGTCACAAAGGACAGTTGACTATGAACCATCACAGTGAAATGCATTTAGATAATGTATATTCACTTGTAAATGCAAATTAATGGAGGGGAGGGGTTTTTCCAAACCTCACTAAGTCCAGTTTTGTTAAACCATATCAAGATGGGTATTATGTTTCTGGTAAATGGTTAGAAATTAGCAGTTTTACTTTTTCACTATTATTCTTAGTATTAAAACATTTTTCACCAATTTTAAATAAACAAAAATGTTGATTTTCCCAAATTTGGTCAAAGTGGACTGAGTTTTGGAAAAACGCTCTTCAATTCATAGGCGCGGGAAGATGTTTAGAACTCAGGTTGCTGAAAATCGCAATGACAAATTGTTTGCAATAACGCAACAGAGCTTTTAAGTTGCTTTGTATAATTGATACAGAACTATTTCCCCATATTTATACTACTTTTGGTAAGCTGTTGGCAAGCTGTTCCTACCATCTGTTGTCAGACTCCGTCCGGCCAGATAGCAAAACACTATCTCATGACCCCAGCGATCATCAAGATGATGACTATCGCCTGGAGGGAGACCTAACAGCAGAGCCGAGCATCGTACTGAAAACATCCCCTCCCTGTTTTGCGGGGAGTGGGTAAATGTGGCTATAATGTGGATCATACAGAAAAACACATAGTTATTGCTCAAAAAGATCTAAACTTATTCAAATGAGTATAGGTATAACTAATAAAATCATTATGGTTCAGATGAAATACATCAAAACTTGCAACATAATAAGTTTCTTCCCACTAATTATTTGAGTACATATTAGTTCTTCACCATTAATCCAGACCACATTGACCCGTTGAGACGTAAATAATCCAGCAGACTCCCTAAACGGCCTTTCTGCTGCTTAGTGTTTGCCACTAGCAACTCGATTTGCCCTGCAGCCGTTGCCCAGTACTTGTAAGCGAATGTGAGCAGTAAGACAAAGCACTGCTTTAGGCATGCCCCCATTACATGCATCACCTGGCCCCCTCCCACGTGAATGCTGCCTGTGATCGTGACGGACAGGAATGTGATTTCATCACCTACTTTTTCCTGAACTATTGCAATAGGGCAAAGCATGGCCATTGATCCACTATGAGGCTCAGTGTGGTCTGAGTTTCCTCTTAAAAAACATAAATATTTAACCATGAAAACATTGTCTGCTTAAGCCTGAGTACAATAAAAATGAGACCAGCCACGGGTTTTAGATGCACAATCAAGTCTTAAGTCATACAGTGACATAAGGTGTTTTTAGCAAAGTAACATTAAACTGAACTTTCTTCTTCTCGGGTCCTGCGTCAAGCGCGTTGGACCAGTGGACAAAGGAGAGGTTAATAGCACTTCACTCAGCCATAGCTGGCCATGATATTCTTTGGCAGACGGAAGCAAGATACTATGTGTATACTTTAACTATGTGAGTGTGTTTTAACTATCCGCCATAAGTAAGGGATCGTTTTGCTCCTGAGTGTGAAAATCTGTCTTCATGTATGTATGTGCAGTCAGTGTATGTTCTTCAACCCAGGTGCTTTGCACACCGTAGAGGGTCATCACTGTGGAGAGGTTACTAGCTCATGCGATGCACAGTGATTCGGGTCACTGCTCTCCACGCAGCTTTATGTCCTCTGAGATCTCGCTTGTTCTTCCTTCAGTGGCTCCTTTTACCTGTTGGAGAATAGTCTTGTGTATTAAGGTTAGATGCCGCACATGATTTGACAGCTCTCTCTCAAGCTGTTCAAGCGGTGGTCCATTGTATGGACCCCGTAGGTACGGTACTGCCATTGGTCTACCTGTTAGCATTTCATGGGTTAGATGCATGCTTCTGTTAGTTTGCATTCTCATGCTCATTAGTGCCAGTGTTAGTGCCTCTACCCATTTGATTCTGCCGTCTGCACATATTTTAAGCATTTCCCCCCTACCATGCGCATCTTTAATCAGGGTGTGGACTACTGACGTAGGCGCTACAAATGGCCTTTTGGCCCTCGCCACAATCCCTTGTTAGGGCCGTCCTCTGTTTCCACTGCCCCCTTTTTAGCCAAACGCTTAGTTCGTACACACTTGCTCTGTTTTGTGCCTCAATGAGAGAGGCTAAGTTTCCTGTGGGACCGGGCTCTTCTGCTACTATCAGGGCGGAGTGAACGTGGCCATTGCAACTTCTTGCTCTTCTTTGTTGTTGTAGTCCACCAGTGCCGGCACTACATTCGTAGGTAACGTAAAGTATCGCTCCGCCGCCGTACTTCCACAGCGAATATAGGTCAGCACAAAGTAAAGGATTCAACGATAGTTTGACTGCAAAAATGATGGTATAAACACTCAAAATAACCCCGATAGACTGTCGTCGTATTTTATTTGCTTTTGGCGCACTGTGGAGTGTTTAAGTGCGTTTGGTAGTGGATGCTACCGGTTACCTTAGAGTTGCGCTAGCATTAGCAACGTGTGTATGTCCAAAAGAAGGGACAGCATGGAATTAGCTGAAAATGGTTTCCATCAATCAACTACATCATGGGTAAGTCGTAATTGAGACATTATGTCCAAAATTCCGAACTATCCCTTTAAAACCCGTTAGGCCCCCAGATGCACAGAGACACGCGCCGCAACCAAACAAATAAACACACGTTGCCCCCAAAGAGACCCCCGAACAAACAGGTGATTGAACACCAGGCGAATCAGACAAACGCTGGATAAACTAAATCCCCAAGAGACATCAATGCACACAAATGAATGGCTCAGACGCTCGTTTAGCCCTCCCCCTGATATAATTCCTTAACACAGGTGGAGCAGTATCCACAGAACATCACTACTTGGACCACCCTAGGTCATGTTAGTTCTGCCCATTCAGACCTCCTCCTGGAGTGGTATCCACAGAACTTTATCCTAAGTATGCACCTTGCACACTTCTTACACATAATATTTACAACAAGCATAACATTGCATCAGTATTTACATATATATACTTTTTTTCATAAAAGCAGTTATAAAACACGTTCAATTGTTCAACAACATTTAAGAAACATTCAATTACATTAGGCTACCTAATTGTGATAAAATTATGGCTGGGATAAGAGTTAAATTCACTATAGATCATTCCTGAAAGTAGCCTATTGGCAACATGAGATCTTTCCCATCAAAACGGAGACATTTTATGAGATGTAATCTATCTTTTTGAAATACTGAGCAATGCATATCAGTTTTTTCCCAACATGGATATAATGCTAAATGGATATAATGAATTCAGATATTGTTTGAAAATGTGTCCATTCTAAGCCTGATATAGCCTACACCTATGCATCAGCCTATACTGTAATGTTCTTCCCCTCAAGAAATAACCAGTGTGTTCTTGCTTTCTGTTCGAAAGGTTAAAATATCCTAATATTATCACTGTATACCTGGATAATGCCTGCCTCTCTGAAATGTTTCTGTCGGGGAAATGCTGCTTGACTCTGGCTCTAGTTGTGGGGGTATTTGGCTGCGTTCCCTCCCCTCCTCTGGGCTGGGTTGCACCGGTCATACGGAAGTTTGTAACTAAGTTTGTGCGTAAAGTCTTTACTAGGGGCCGGTTGCACCAGCTATACGTAAGTTCAAATGTTGGCTAGTTGTAACTTAAGTCTCCACTAATTTACAACTTGCGCACTACTAAAATAAAACCTGTTGTACCACAAAACAAAGTTAGAACGTAACCCTACGTATAAACTAAATATTTACGCAAGCCATTGACCAAGAATAGCGGCATCATTTAAAAAGGCAGACCGATTTGAATATATTGAAGAATTGCTTGAAAACTACGAACCTCGTCCTCGCCAACGAATTTTGCGAGATAGATTGCATCCCTTTGTACGATTTGTACGACGACGTTGACATCTACGCCTTTCTCCGATTTAAGAGAGAGGGCATAATGAAATTAACAGACCTGCTAGCGGCTGACCTCCAGCACGAAACTGATAGGAACGGAGCGCTTTCCCCCAGCCTCCAAGTATGTGTGCCGCTTCGTTATTTTGCTACTGGATTGATGTTAAATGTTATAGGTGACAGCATTCAGATTCACAAGTCAACTGTTTGCAGAGTGGTGCAGAGAGTTTCACTTGCCCTGTGCTGCTGCATTAACGAATATGTCAACATGCCAGCTGACAACACCACACAAAACACGAACAGGCACAAGTTTTATGCAGTCGCTGGATTCCCTGACGTGCTGGGGTGTGTAGATGGGACACACATCAAAATCAAAGCACCGACGGTGGAAGAAAATGCCTACGTGAATAGGAAGGTTTTCATTCCATAAACGCGCAAGTCAACTGTGACCCAAACCTGTGCTCCGTTAACTGCGTTTTTAAATGGCCAGGATCAAAGCTCAATAGTTTAATCTTGAGAAGATCGGAAGTGTGGGAGGATTTTGAGTCCGGCGAATATCGCGGCATCCTACTCGGGGACTTCGCTAAGGAAGTGGCTGATGACACCTTACCTAAACCCTTCCACTAGAGCCGAGGAGCGTTTCAATGCTGCTCACACCAGAACAAGGTCCACAGTGGAGAGGAGCATTGGCGTGCTAAAGAGGAGATGGTCATGCCTACACAGGGGTATATCCATAAGCACCGGAGGCTCTCAAACAATGTTGTGTCACATATAATAGGCCTATTGTTTTTCATGTTCTTTGATAATTGACCTATATGCATAATGACCCCATGTTTAGTGCTAGTAGGTATGTCAGACCAGATAATTAGGCTATAATTCACAAGAAATGGTAAACTGCATGTTTAAAGTTTGGCAAAACTCAAAAATGTTCCTCCTAGGAATTGCAGTGGAGCCTGAACGAACTGCAAGAGTGGCTGGGGCATGCATCATGCTGCACAACTTGGCCATGGTGTGGAAAATGCCACTTGATGACCTTAGGGAGGAGGAGGTTGAGAAAGAGGTGCAGCAGGAGGAACAAGATGGTCAGAATGTTGACTGTCGGGTACAAGAGGGTGTCACCGTTAGGCGCTACATTACACAAAATAATTTGACCTAAATAAGTAGATCTCTGTCATGTCCTACCCGTGCCCAAAACTAGCATTCATATGGCCTTATTTATTTATTTATTTATTTATGTATCACAGTGTTGTAAGTAACATTACATAATACAATAACCTGTGGGTTATTAATTTACTGGATGCAATGGTATTGTGATGCTCTCACTCCCGTCCTCTTGTTTCCCGTGTTTTCCTTCTCCCCTCGTTTCATGTTTGTCTCTCCCTAGTTTGTTTCCCCGTGCTGCAGGTTGGGCGTGGTTTTTTCCCTTTCGTGGCACTCTGTCCCACAACTCTTCTTCCGCCTATCCTATTCCTCCGTTTTTCATGCATTCCACACACTCTCTGCTCCGTTAATCACCCTCTCATACATTCGCACGCGGCACCTAATTGATACTCATTAATGTTTGTATTTAGTCACCCGGTGTTCTCTGTCCTGTGCCAGTTCGTTAACTCTCCTTGCGTGAATCTCTGGTCTTGTCCTGGTGATACCTAGTATCTAGTCTAGTAATTAAATCCTTTGTCTTGTTACCGGCGTTAACTCGCCCTTCCTCTTCGTCTGGTTTCCGTCTAGCTCTCGCCTGGAACGGCGCTTCCTGCTGTTCGCTTTGCCCTGCCTCGCTGTACTAACATTGTCTGCTTGAGTCTACCAACCTGCAATTGTTTGCTACCCCTGCCTGTGTTGCTGTTTCCTGCCAATCCATCTGCCGTGTGTGCATGCAGTTGGGGCTCCAGCTTTCCCACTCTGCGGCGGTGCCCGCCTCCTGCCTGTGCTGCTGCTACTGCTGCTGTCCTGCCGCTGCGCCCACGTCCAGCCCGGACTCCGCTTCGCTAACCTGCACTGCTCCTGCCACTCCACTCTGCCCTGCTTCCTGCTCCCCACTCTTCCTCTGCTCAGCCTGCCTGGTTTTCCATCACCATCACCAGTCCCTAGCTCCTCCTGCTCCCGCTGCTCCCCTGTTGTACCCATTACCCGGACTGTTAGTCTTTATATGTCTCCCTATGCTTCAGGAGGAATTCTGGTCGAAGCAATAATTTATTAGAGCTACGCGTTCTCTGTCTGTCTGTCTTTGAGTCCAGTTCCGGCTTGGAACTATAACTGCCTTTGCCTTTTCTCCCTATGCTTCAGGAGGGAGTCTGGTCGAAGCAATAAAATAATTTAGTATTGGCATTCCTGTGTTCGAGTCATGCATTTGAGTCCAGTCCATATCCGGGGTCGTAACAGGTATGTGCCCACCCTAATGTTCTGAGCACTATTAAATTGCTGAATAAATAAAGGTCACACTCAACTGCCTTTCATGTTGTTCTGTTAATTAATTTTTTAACAGATAAATATAATATATAATTTTTTACAATATACAAAATGTATATTGTTGTTGTAATATCACAATATTGTTAAAATCTACAGAAAATGTAACTAGATTGTATGAAGTGAAAAAACAACATTTTAAAATATTTAATAACATCTCATATATTAAATCTGAATTAAATATTACTGTAAATCATCAATGGAATATATATTATCGTTGTGATATAATGTAATGACTATAAAAAAAATATAAAGAAATGTCTCATAACATCGCATATAAATTAAATATGAATTCAATATTACAGTTACTGTAAATCATCGATAGAATATTCACAAGCCTCGTCCCACCCTTATTATGCCCTTCTTATGCCCCATCAAATTTCCACCATTTTGAAAGAGTAGCCAAGAGGCTTGAGTTCCTCTTGTAACTTAATTATTTCAAGGTTTAATTGAATTTTTTCTAGATCCATTTTCTCTCTCTCTGCTACTGTTTTTAGAATATCTTCTGTCACCTTTTCGCACTCCAATTTAAAAAGCTTACAGCTCCAAACATTGATGTCATCATCCACCTCATTTCTTTGTTTCCGTTTATTTTCATTATCTGAAGAGGCATGTGGAGCAGCTACATATTTATTTGGTTGTGCTTTGCTCACCACATCCACAAATGACTCCTCCAGCAAGCAGCTTCTCTGCTGTCTGGGGTGTGAGGATCTCCTCAGAGTTTAGCTCCATGGCTGAGGTTGGCTGGCTCATAACAACAGCAGTGTCTAAGAGCAATAACAAAATACATTTGTCAAAACATCCTGTCAAAAGTTATTACTTGTCATTTGCAGGGATGAGAAAAACAGGTAGGCTAGGAATAGCTAAGGGATAGCTACGTTTATGATTTAGGTTTTCCCATTTAAATGCATTTTTAGGGTCTGAAGTATCAAACAAAGCCTCAAACCATCACTCTCTGAAGGGTTTCTTCTAATTTTTCCATAGAGTTCAATAGGAAAGTGAGTCAGGAGAAACAACCCTTAAAGTGATCCATCCATATCTACTGCATATCTGGCAGCAGAGTGATGGTTTGAGGCTCGTTTGATACCTCAGACCCTTGATGACTTACAGCCATTTAGCCAACCATGGGTTCCATACTATTCCTGTGTAATTTACATCTTAATCTAGTCCCTCTGTTATGGTTCCGAGGAACTGGACCCAAATGCACGACTCAACACACAAGGAATTCCAATAACTCCAATAATTTATTGCTTCGACAAGAATTCCTCCTGAAGCATAGGGAGAGGGACAGACAAGACAAAAACCAGATATGGATTAGCAGGGGATCAGCGGGAGCGGGAGAGGCCAGGGGCTGGACAGCGGCAGGAATCCGGGCTGGTTGAGCAGAGGAGGAGCGGGAGACAGGGCAGAGTGGAGTGGGCACAAATGGCTGCAGGTTAGCAGGGCTGGAGCACCGGCTGGATGCACACACAGCAGCAGGTTGGCAGAACAGCAGCACAGGCGGGTTGCACACACAGCTGTAGGTGGGCAGAACTGGAGCACAGGCAGGATGCACACACAGCTGCAGGCTGGTAGACTTGGAGCAGACAAAAGTTAGGAACAGCGAGGCAGGACAGAATGAACAGCGTGTTAATGCCGTTCCTGGTGAGAGCTAATTAAAGCTGGACAAGACTGGAAAATAGCGAGTAACGCTGATTCAGAATGAAAGCTTTTCAGCAGGCAAGACAGGACTAGATACAAAGTATCCACAAGACAAGACCAGGGTATTTCTACAATGAGACTTAACAAACTGGCACAGGACAAAGAACACCGGGTGACTAAATACAAAAGTAACAAGTATCAATTAAGTGCCGCGTGCGAATGTATGCGTGAGTGATTAACGGAGCAGAGAGTGTGCAAACACAGGACACAAAAGGACGGGAGTGAGAGCATAACAGTACCCCCCCCCCCAACGAACGCCTCCTGGATGTTCACCCTGGATCGAACATCCGGGGGTGATGTTTGTGAAACTGGCAGATGAGGGAGGGATCGAGAATGAGACTCTTGTGCAGCCAGGACCACTCTTCAGGACTGTACCCCTCCCAGTTCACTAGGTACTGGAAACCCTGGCCCCTACGGCGGATGTCCAGGACACGTCTTACCGTGTAGGCCGGGGCGTCATCAATCATCCGGGGGGTTGGGGGGGCGTCAACAGGAGCACTGAGGGGCTGGAGGCGACAGGCTTGACCTGACAGACATGGAAGGTGGGATGGATTTTTAGTGAGGTGGGGAGTTGGAGTTTGACAGTGACAGGGTTAATAACACTGAGGATGGGGAAGGGACCAATTAATCTGGGCTGGAGCTTCTTGGAAGTGGATTGGAGTGGGATGGTGGAGGTGGACAGCCAGACCTGCTGCCCGGGAGAGTACTGCGGGGCTGCGGTCCGATGAAGGTCCGCCAGGCGTCGGGTACGGGAGGTGGTGCGGAGGAGTGCGGTACGTGTCAGCCTCCACACACGCTTGCATCTGAGGAGGTGGGACCAAACGGATGGAATGGCAACCTCCTCCTCCTGGACCGGAAACAGGGGTGGTTGGTACCCCAAGGAGCACTCGAATGGGGACATCCCGGTGGCGGTGCTCCTCAGGGAGTTGTGGGCATATTCAACCCAGAGCAGGAAACGACTCCAGGAGGAGGGGTTGCGAGCTGACGCACCGCAGGGCAGCTCCCAGATCCTGACTTGTCCGCTCTGTCTGACCGTTAGACTGGGGGTGGTACCAAGAGGACAGGGTGGCTGAGGCACCCAGGGCCGCACAGAATGCCTTCCAGACCCGGGAGGAGAACTGGGGCCCACGGTCTGAGATGACATCAGAGGGGATCCCGTGCAGCCTCACCACGTGCAACACCAGGAGCTCCGCTGTCTCCGACGTGGACGGGAGTTTAGGCAGGGGAACAAAGTGGGCCGCCTTGGAGAACCAGTCCACGATGGTAAGGATGGCAGTGTTGTTCTCCGACGGGGGCAGACCGGTGACAAAATCCACCCCAATATGGCTCCAAGGACGACCCGGGACAGGGAGGGGGCGGAAGAGGCCAGCGGGGGGCTGGTGGGAGGCCTTGCTCCTGGCGCACACCGGCAGGCAAGGATGAAGGCACGGGTATCCCCCTTCAGGGTGGGCCACCAGAAACTCCTCCTGACCAGGGCGGTCGTCCTGGTGATCCCTGGGTGGCAGGCCAGACGGGAGGCATGGACCCACTGGAGGACCTGGGAGTGGACGGAATTGGGAACAAATAAAGATGAGTTAGGGTTATTGCGAGGGTCCGGGTGGGTAGCCTGGGCGGCCTTCACCACGCCCTTGATCTCCCAGGAGACCGCAGCCACAACACATGATGCCGGGATAATGGGCTCCAGATCAGCAGATCTGGCATGGGGGGAAAAAACACGGGACAAGGCATCCGGTTTAATGTTACGGGAACCAGGGCGGAAGGTGACTGAGAAATTAAACCGGGCAAAGAAAAGGGACCAGCGTGCCTGACGAGCATTGAGTCTCTTGGCAGATCTAATGTACAGGAGGATGCGGTGGTCAGGCAGGACAAAGAATGGTTTACCTGCCCCCTCCAGCATGTTCTTTGAAAAAATTATTGGTTTTATATTCCTTTGCGGAGCCTACTTACAATTAACAAAAAGCTGTCATAAAAAGAAAAATATGTAAACCACTAACCTGGTCTAAAGTCATGTCGCAGTTGTTTACATGTTATTTTAACGGAGCATATAAGTGTGTCTACACAGGCGTGTGCACAACACGCGTACACCCTCCTGTCTGTTACACACAGGTGCGCTTTAAATTCATGCAGGAGCAGGTCTGTTTCACCTGCTGTAAATCGCACATTTCACTGTCTTCCCGGGAAAGTGGACATCTTTTAAAGCGTTGGTCACATTACAATAAGCAGGACATTATAAAACAAGGGAAAATATGCGTGAACCTATGGGTTGCCAACCTGACAGCTTTATTGTCAGCTTTATTCATCATTAAGGCAAAATAAATAGATAGTCAATATTAGAATGTAGGTAATGAACTTTGGATGAAGCTTGAACTTCGAGAACTCTATGAGAACAGCCTCATGGAATGCTTCATTGCATAATCAAACAAAATTCATTAAACAAGCAAGCCAATTTGACGTTTTCTAAGGTGAGACGGTAGCTTATAAATTTTGATGCAAGATAGTTTAAAAGGGTAGCCCCTTCGAAAACCTCAGCTTTCCAGTTACACCGCAGTGCAATAAAATAGAAGCTTGCTATTAATAACACTTACGACCCTCCTCTCACCACAGCCACAGACTGTAAAATGCATCGGTTATACACGCTAAGAAAATCATGTTCACGTATAGAAACAATAATATTTTTTTTAAACGTTGTACAAATGAGCATTCACCTTTTTCCCTTGCTTACTGTACTATATACAGTACCTAATACACTTTCGGTTTAGAAGACACCTAATTTTTTTCTCCAAAATCTCTCATATAAATATGTTTAGGAAACCAAGTAGTCTACTTTACCAGTATATTCAGCTACAGCAGTTTTCTGATTAACCCTGAAGAGTTTATGTTGTTACATTTTGCCAAAGTCCCATACAGTCGACATTTCCGCAGCGACCACCTATGGCACTTACGGCTGAAATACGTTTCTGTAAAAACACACACGCTTTTGTACTTTTAAAAAAAAAACATATTTAAATACATTAGGCTACTTATGTTATGGTTATTATGTATATACTGTATGTGAATATTGTGAAATAAATGTATTCTGTTGCAAATTTCTGAATGATACAGCTTCTGTGATGTTCTCACTCCCGTCCTATTGTTTCCCGTGTTTTCCCTTTCCCCCTGTCTGGTGTTCGTCTCTCCATAGTCCGTTTCCCCCTTGCTGCAGGTTGGGCGTGGTTTCCCCTTTGTGTCACTCTGTTTCACTTCACTTCTCTCAGCCTATCCCATTTCCCCGTTTCGCATGCATTCCACACTCTCCGCTCTGCATACATTTGCACGCGGCACCTAATTGATACTAATTAATGTTTGCATTTAGTCACCCGGTGTTCTCTGTCCTGTGCCAGTTCGTTAATGCTCTTTGTCTGAAACCTCTGGTCTGTCTTGAGTCCTTGTATCCAGTCTAGTCAGTTAAATCTGAGTCTTGTTCGGTACCGGCGTAATCCGCCCTACCAGTCTGTTTAAAGTTCAAGTCTGCTCCTGTCTGGGACGGCACTTCCCGCTGTTCAATATTCCTGCCTCGCTATACTAACTTTGTCTGCTTCAGTCTGCCAGCCTGCAGTCGTTTGTTATCCCTGCCTGTGTTGCGGTTTCCCTGCCTTCCACCTGACGTGTGTGCATGCAGCCTGGGCTCCTGTTCCTCCACTCTGCGGCGGTGCCCCCCTACTGCCAGTGTTGTGGTTGCTGTTTATGTGCTGTCGCTTCTGCCTCTGCTGTCGCTGCTGCCGCCCTGCTGCTGCTGTGCCGCTACTGCCACTGCACTGATGCAATGCCTGCGTCCTGCCCGGACTCCGCTCCACTGTCCTGCACCTCTGCTCCTGCTCCCGCTCATCCCCTGCTCCACCAAACTGGTTGTCCGTCTCCATCTCCTTCCCTGGCCTCTCCTACTCCCACTGCTCCCCCACAGCCTCATACCTGGACTGTCTGTTATCTATGTTCTCCCTATGCTTCAGGAGTATTGGTCGAAGCATAATTTATTAAGAGCTACGTGCTCTGTTGTCTGTCTTGTTCATCCAGTTCCGGCTTGGAACGTTAACCACCTTTTGCCTTTCTCCCCTTGCTCAGGACTACCCTGATCAAACAATAAAATATTTAGTTTTGGCATTCCTGTGTTCGAGTCGTGCATTTGGGTCCAGTCCATTTCCGGGGTCGTAACAGCTTCTTCTTCAATTCGAACTTTAAACCATAGATGTGCAGGGAATATGTTTTTGAGATATTGACATTTAAATAAAACTAGTAGAAACTAGGTGGAAATTGCCTCTGGAGGGCCAAAGTAAATAGAGTTAACAAAATTTAACTGTAAATATTTTGTAAAATAACAGCACTGTGGGGAATTACCGGGAATCTGTGCCGGTGTTAAACCCTAATGTTAAAGATTATTATTGTGTATATCAAAACACGTTATAATGGTTAGTCTGAATAATATTGATCATACTATTGATCCATATAGCCTATTCCTTGATCGCACTACACACACACGAGCATGTCTGTTTCGCCATCATATAAGCAATCCCCCAAGGTGGAAAAGCAGTCTTTTAAAGGGAATGAGATATGACATTTTGATTTAGTTCATTGTATCGTACGCCCAAGACACACTATTGAAGAGGCTAGGTTCAGCCCATTAGCACCTTGTGCCTTACTTAGCGCTCATATAACACACCATCTAACTATCAAAAGTGGACTTGGACACGCCCTAAATGCACTTGCGCCTAGTGTTTTAGACGATGCGCCAAGATCGTCAAGATAGAGCCCTAGAAGTACTAAAAAATGTCTCCAATTTTCATGCTGATGTGTGGGCACCATGAGCCAATAGATTTTTCCCGTTTTTATAGTGCTAATCACTTCCCTTCCCAAATCCTTTCACATACAGACATGTAACTTTTAGAATGCTAACTTTATAAAAAACATGAATTCAATTATCTGTATGTATGTAAATGCATATAAACATATATGCACAGTAGGCTACAGCATGACTGCATCATATTCTTCATTTGCCTATTTAGTTATATACTATAATTTATCAGAATTATGTTTGCAGTTAGGCGAATCTCTGGAACTCTATTACTTTATAGGCTTTATGGAAGATGAAGTTATGACAAATTGTTCAGTAGTGAAGGACACGTGCTGTCCATTTGATCGGTCTCAGGGTCAAACCAAAGTTTTTTTAAATACATTCAAGCAGAACAGTTTACCAGCACATTATTCATGGCGTGACATCAAGCTGCAATAAATGTTTGGTAATTAGATCGGAGTTTCCACCATATTTAACATTATCACTAGGGGGATTTTAGTCGGAAGAGGTTACGGTGAGCCACACACCTCTGGAAACAGTACATTTTTGTTCAGGCAGAATAGGTAAGTATGGTAGTGGGTCAGTTCAAATAGCATGCAACGGAATATAATTAAATTTTAAAGGTGTACTATGCATTCAAGATTTATGACTTTAAAATATTATACAGTAACCATGCTCAGTCAAATCTATGATACACTAGCAATCCCTATTCAAATTTTTTTTTTCCAAAACCTTGTTCCTCTACCTGTATTTATTATTATAAAATGTGTTTGGGACATTTCTGAGCATGGCGCTCTTTCCTGTGTGGAGAGGAGTGGGTGTGGCTACAGAGCCTTTGTTGCCATTGCCAGCTCGCTACAACCCCAATTCCCAAAAAGTTGGGACAGTATGGAAAATGCTAATAAACAAAAGTAGTGATTTGTAAATTCTATTCACCCTTTACTATATTGAAAACACTACAACAACACATATTTGATGTTTTACCTTGTTAACTTAATAGTTATTTTGAAAATATACACTCATTTCAAATCTGATGACTGCAACACGCTCTAAAAAAGTTGGGACAATTGAGTGTTTACCACTGTGTAACATCACCCTTTCTTTTAATAACACTTATTAAGTATTTGGGCACTGAAGACACCAGTTGGTTAAGTTTAGCAAGTAGAATTTCCCCCATTTTTCCATTATGCAGGTCTTCAGCTGCACAATTGTACGGGGCCTTCGTTGCCGTATTTTTCGCTTCATAATGTGCCACACATTCTCAATCGGAGACAGGTCAAGACTGCAGGCAGGCCAATCTAGCACCCGCACTCTCTGCTTACGCAACCATGCACTTGTAATCCGGGCAGAATGTGGTTTGGCGTTGTCCTGCTGGAAAATGCAGGGATGTCCCTGGAAAAGACGGCGTCTGGATGGTAGCACATGTTGCTCCAAAATTTGTACATATCTTTCTGCATTAATGGTGCCCTCACAGATGTGCAAGTTACCCATGGCGTGGGCACTGACACACCCCCATACCATGACAGACGCCGGCTTTTGGACCTGACGCTGATAACAGGTTGGGTGGTCCTTTTCCTCTTTGGCCCAGAGAACATAACGGCTGTTTTTTCCAAAAACGTAATTAGTACTTAAGTTTTTATTTATTTTTTTATTATTATTCCTACTTCAGGGATGGTACATGTTGGTCTGGGAATGCTGTAAGCCAGGCCTGGCACTTTTACTCTTGTAAATCTGGTGAATTAACTTGTGTTCTCTTACATTGTAAGTCGCTCTAGATAAGAGCTTCTGCTGAATGTAATGTAATATAATGTCAATCTGGATAGACGGGGGAAATATTTAAAGTGGTTTGTCATCATTTTTCATGAAATCCAATATAATTCAAGACATTTCCTGTAATACACTCTGTTACCATTGTACTTCTGGAATCAACAAGCGAGAGTCGAAAGCCCTTAACTCTTGACACCCATCACTCTACCCAGTGGCACTATCTGTCTCCTAACACAACTCCCTGTACAAACATCTGATGGGGATTCATAAAAACCACCAGGGAAAAAAACAATAGTAACTGCATTATATAAACGTGGCTACAGCTCTGAGTGATTCAAAGGGATCCTGCAAGACTGATGAGCTACATTATGCTACACCTTTTATGCAGTTCCACAGGAAGATTTTTACTTACTAAATTAAGTATAATGGTGGGACATTTGATTCTTCAGAAACTTTAACCATTTTTTTCAACCATGAATCTCACAGAAGAGCATCAAGAGGAGTTTTGTGTCCATTCCATCTTTTCCTGTTTGGGAAAAGTAGCTGATGTGCTGGTGTATATGTGTCTAGCAGTAGTTGTGACAGTGACAGTGTGTGGAAACCTGCTTGTGATCATCTCCATCTGCCACTTCAAGCAGCTTCAGACGCCAACTAATTTCCTCCTGCTCTCTCTGGCCATGGCGGACATTCTTGTTGGAGTAATTGTGCTGCCCGACTATTTTACTATTTATATAGATCCACTAACGTGCTATAGTACATTTATTTGCATATTTTTATCGGTAGCAATACTTCATCTTACGTGTGTATCAATTTATACTATAGCTTTAATTGCAGTGGACCGATGTTTTGCTCTCTCCAACCCTTTTCACTACTCCATAAAAATTACAGTGAATTTAACTTTGAGGATAATAGCCATACTGTGGTTGTTTTCATTAATCTACAATGTGGCGCTTCTTTATTTCAATGGAAATTTTGACTTTGCTGACGTGAAAACAAATGTCACGTGTGTCGAGTGTTTTCTGACAGTTAGTAAAATATGGAGCATTGTTGACTTTATATTTATATTTGTTGTGCCATTATTAACCATTATAATTATGTACCTGAGAATTTTTGCTATTGCTAAAAGGCATGCAAATAAAATTAGGATTGTTAGAAAGTTCCAAAAAGTAAATAATGCTTCTATGGCCTCTGAAAGGAAGGCAGCAAAATCCCTAGGTATTCTAGTGGCAGTCTTCCTTCTGTGCTTATTGCCATATTACATATGTTTTAGTGTTTACCCCTATGTCATGAACACATCTGTGCCTCATGCATCTTTGTACGTTGCACTTGATATTACATTGGTAATGTTATATCTGAATTCTTGCATCAATCCTATCCTTTATGCTCTATTGTATCCATGGTTTCGAAGATCAGTGAAACTCATATTAACATTTAGGATATGTGGCACAGAGTCTTCTGTCTTCAATGTGCTTGGACAGTAGAAATAACAATTTCCCGTGTAGAATGCTGTTCTGGATTAGAGCATTTGTCGTGATTGTAATGTAACGTAATGAACGAATGTGATGTAAGTAAACTGTTATTTTGTTTTTCCTTAGTGGGTCATACATGATGTGTGTTATTGTCCAGATGTTTTGTTAATTCTATCACTTCTACGACTAAATATACACAGATTATCAAAAAGCGGCCTGCAAGCAGAGGGCTATAACAGTGCCTTAAACTCCCACTCTTGCTCTGATTGCTCTCATGATGTCACTATAACAGTATTTTTATTTTCAAAATTCCAAACAGATGAACCAGTCCAGTGAACCATACAAGCGTGAAAATTTAGGGCCAGATTCAGAGTTGAGACAAGCGTGAGCTATTTGTGATTCAGACATTTGATTATCTGCTGTTTTAAGCACAAGTAGTTGCATGTACAGTGTACAATGTATTTAACATTGCGGTTGGCGTCGAGACATTAATCAATTTGTAACTATTTGTATGTAATATGTTGCCAAATCAGCAACGTTAGATTAAAACACAAAGATCTGTTTCCAGGGCAAGGAGGAGAGGAGGTGGCAGTGGAGGAAAGGAGCATGCATTTTTCCAGTATTGGGACGCACCCACAATTTCAAGCCTAAGGGAGAACACTTTAAAAGGGGGTCATTTTGTCCCTACTTGCCTTCAGCAGTGTGAAACAGCAGTCAGCTCACCCAGCAGGTGATCTTTCAAATGTCCAGCAGATGGCACCAGAGATTGTGCTCATATTTCCTCAGCGTCCACTCCTCTGGCCTTACACTATTTTAACCATTGTAACATACTTTGTTTCATTCATTTTTTAAAGGTGGTTCGAAGTAGCAGAATTTCTAAATCAGGCTGAGAACAACGATCTCTTTAAAGTAAGATTTGAACGGCCTCCGTGTCAATTGCACATATATATATCAGCCTCCAAAAATGCACATGCAAAGAGGTGAATGAGCCCAATTTTTGTTGTGAAACAATATCTATATGCTGAACTTGTATGTTTGTGATGTGAATATGGCTACCTAATGACATACAGAATATTTTTGGATGGGTCAGCGGTATACTGCCTTAGTGCTTACATAGTGTAATCTAGGTGAACGTTACATATATTTTTATCGATTCAACACGTACAGGGGGTGGACAAAATATTGTAAACACCAGTTTTCCAGAAAACACCTGCCACATGTTTGCTACGCAAAACCTCAACCTCTGTTCCTAACCTGATTATCTATGCTGTTTTGCGAATCTTGTGCCACGTGTACATTTTATATGATGGCTTGTTTTTCTTTATAATTATGCAAGTCAACCATAATTGCCTGTTAGTCATATTTTTATGAAATGCTAATGAATCATACATTATATGTCGTTGTTATATCAGTAATAAGTGAATACACTTCAACAAATGTATAAGAAGTATATACGTACATTCTAAATAGTATATAGTATATAGTGGAATGTGTATATAGTGCAATGTGATTAGTGAAAAACGTAACTAAAAAGGAATAATTAACAATTGGGCCATAGTTGTGACCCAGTTTCAATGATCTTCTGTTTTATTCAGCTGTTCACTTCACTTTGAGCAGAGGTGTTCACTCCCCACAGCTGTGCAGAGGTGCACATCTCTGTTTGTCATGGACCAAAATGCTTTCAGTTTTTTTAGTATCCTTAAGTAATACGATTAATGGCTAATTATGATTAATTATCAACCTAATAAAAAAACAAGGCAGAAAGAGAAATGTATATATGGCTTGTCTGTCATAAAAGAGAGAACATATAGGTAAGAGAAATGGGGGAAAACATATAGCAGCTGTTTTAAGAAAAACTGTTTTTTTTTTCATTTCTGGTGTTTCTGATATTTTGTCCACCCCCTGTATGTATATATTGTTCATTCCTATTCAGTCATTGTAATAGTTATGGGTTTAGGCCAGGGTTAGTGGGGGTTTAGGCCATGAGTTGAAATACATAAATTTAGGTTTTTTTTATATATATATATATATATATATACACTATTGTCGTGGATTTTTCCCATTCAACCCACAGTGAGCAAGTCTGTCCAAACAGAACCACAACAAAATGCATGTAATAGAATAAGAAAAAGAATTTCAGTTTATTGGAGATAAACTTAGAATGAGAGAGAGTCAGAATCTCTCTAACCTGAGAAACAGTATACAGAGGAGATTTATACACAATCTATCATTGCTTTACTGGCCAGCCACGAGGGGCGGTTTCTAAACATACAGAGACAAGGGTATCCAATTCTTGGTGTTTTGTCTTTCTATAACCTTCAAAACAAGTAACGAAAACATCTGCCTGTCTCTGCAGATTGTGAAGGAGAGACACAGAGGGAGTGAACCATGACCTACTCAGTGTTCACAAAGAATACATTATTTAATTACTTAACTCAATATATAATTGATCTATTATATTAAATGCTTAATGATAATCATGTGATTGTCTTTATGATAATACACACATATTGTAAAACAGAAAATTCCTTCACGTATATATAGATTACTCATTCTGGTTATGAAGCTACAATATGCAATATTCTACTGTTTATGTACTTCATACTTTCGTACACATACCTCATTTAATTTTTTAATGTTGATTAGAAGTAGTAGAACATCTCAATCAGGCTGAGAGCAATGTAAGAGGGAAAGGTGTAGACTGTCAGAAATAAAGGTACAGTCGAGGTACATTTTTGTTCCTTAAGGTACAAATTTCCCAAATGTACGCTAAAAGTACAATAATGTTCTCTTTGGGTACTAATAAGTACCTTTTCAAGATAAACAGGTACAAATTAATTATGTATTATTACCAAGGGGTGCAATTTTATGGACCTATAGAGTACCACCCCAGCGACAAGCTTTTGTACCTTTTTAGGTACTTTTTCTACTTTTTCTGAGTGTGTAGGCTACATCTAATTTTGTTGAAAAAGGTGAAAGTGAAACCGTTTTTGAAATTTTCTGACACCAGATCTGAAAACAAATAAAATGTGTTGCTGTAATGTTGCAAGTGAAAGTTTATTCATATATGTGGCTCGTAGTTTGAGCACCTTGCACTTTTAAAAGTTATTTCAGTGCTAAGGGAAGCTGAAGTATGATTTTACACTAGCAGAACCACATGTGATTTTGCCTGGAGAGCTGAGTGAACCGTTAAATACAGTCACAAAGGACAGTTGACTATGAACCATCACAGTGAAATGTATTTAGACAAGGTATATTCACTTGTAAATGCAAATTAATGGAGGGGAGGGGTTTTTCCAAACATCACTAAGTCCAGTTTTGTTAAACCATATCGAGATGGGTATTATTTTTCTGGTAAATGGTTAGAAATTAGCAGTTTTACTTTTTCACTATCATTCTTAGTATTAAAACATTTTTCAGGCAATGTCATGACCCCAGCGATCATCAAGACGATGACTATCGCCTGGAGGGAGACCTAACAGCAGAGCCGAGCATCGTACGGAAAACATCCCCTCCCTGTTTTGCGGGGAGTGGGTAAAACCCACATCATGCTCCTGTCTCCTCACTGTATTTAACAGAAGGCTATAATGTGGATCATACAGAAAAACACAGTTATTGCTCAAAAAGATCTAAAGCAGTATCACATGTATAAATCAATACCAACTTATTAAAATGAGTATAGGTATAACTAATAAAATGATTATGGTTCATTCTGTCATGGTTCTTAACCCTTTTTCCCTATGCCGTCGTTTTTCTCAGTGGCCACGCAAGGGCGCTGCCCTTTTGGTAGATGCTTGCTCCGCCCTGCTTGGATTGCGGAGCTTCTGTTAGCATCCACACCTGTGCGTGGTCACCTTTAGAGCTATATAAGCCTCCCGTTTCCTTCGTTCGGGGCTTCGATATTCATTGTTTGTTAATTTGTATTGGCATCATTTATGCTGTTTTGTGTGTGGTATCATTCTGGCCTTTGTATGTTAAGTCAGTATTATTTTGGTCTAGGTTTTTTTTTTTTTGCTCCATTGTGCTTCATTGGAGTTATGTGGGACTCGCCTATGTGGAAGTAGCTATTAGGACTCGTCCCCCCTGGCCTACCTGCCTATGTGGATGTAGTTATTCGGACTCTTCCCCCCTGGCGTATTCGCCTATGTGGATGTAGTTATTCGGACTCTTCCCCCTGGCTCTTTTCTGTCCTCGCTTCCTGGTTTTTCCTTTTTAGTCCATTGCCTAGATGTTGCCTTTCGATGTCTCTTTCTCCTCTCTCTGTCTGCTTTCTTCCGTGAAAGCGATAGGAGTCTTTGTTTGTTTGTGTGTATCTGTATAGTAGGTTCTTACTAAGAGACAGGGCATTTTTATCATACTGACTTTAGGGCTTTATTTATTTGGTGTGTGTTATTTGTACCTTTTGTGCTACTCGCCTGTTTTAACGTCTCGTTGCTGAGGCAGGGCTTTATTCTTGCTGGCTCTTTAGTTACTTATCTCGTAGAAGTATGGGACCGCAGATCTCTGCTCTATTTCACCTGTAAAATGTTTCTCTCTCCTGGGAGATCGGGCGTTCACGCTTCTACTTAATTACTTAGCTCGTAGAAGTTAGGGTAGCAGTTCTTTGTTCCATTTCGCCTTTGTTTGGTTTTCTTACTGAGAAACCAGGCGTTTGAGCTTCTACTCATTTCCGTTTTACAGTGAGCCGGTTAGTAGCTTTGGTACATTTGTTCCCTGTTTTGTCTCCTTCTCGTGGACTACGTTCCCCTTTGTTGTGAGTCAGGGTTTTTCTATTATATTGAGAGGCAGTGCTTGCTATTTTCTATTAAGTTTGCGTTGGTCTTTTGTTGCAGCTGTCCTGTTCGTCCTTTTTTACCTGCAGGACGATTTTGTTCGGAACTGTTGTTCTGTTCGTTCTCCGGGTGTGTTTCTCCTTATATGGAGCTTGGGCGATGTTGTGGACATGTTTGTGTGTGACTGCGCGTTTCTGAAAATAGCCTCGGAACGTTCGCTCTGTTCCTTCGCCTCGTTACATATTCCTTTACTGAGAGGCTAGGGCGTGTGTTTTCAATTGAGCTTGCATTAGTCATGTTTAATAGTAAAGTTATGGGACGACGGTGCTCCGTCGGCTCGCCTGTAAAATGTTTCTCTCTCCTGGGAGATCAGGCATTTACCCCTTTATGTTTTCTGCATTTGACTGCGAGCCTATGAAACTAGCCATGGAACGTTAAATCTCTGTTCCAGTTTGCCTCGTTATATTCCTCATCATGGAGAGGCAGGGCGTTTATTTTCTACTAATCTCGCTTTGGTCTTTTAGTCGGTAAATGTCCGGTGCAGCCTGTCCTGTTCGTTCCTTTCGGTACCTGTGTCCGTACATGGAGCTTTTGACGATTTTGTTCGGAACTTTAGTTCTGTTTCGTCCTTCGGTACATGTCTTCCTATAGGGAAGATTGGGCGATGTTGTGGACATGTTTGTGTGTGACTGCGAGTCTGAGAGTAGCCTTGGAACGTTAGATCTCCGTTCCTTTTCACCTCCTCGTATACTAATTCTTATTAGTTTTCAGTGTTTGTTGGCTGTGTGTTTTATGTGTACCATTTATGCTACTCGCCTGTTCTAACGCCTCTTTACTGAGACAGGGCGTTTATTATTGCAGGCCTTTCAGTCACTTAGCTCGTAGAAGTATAGGGTATTGTTCCCTTTCGCCTTGTTTGGTTTTTTTACTGAACCCTGGCGTTTGCGCTTCTACTCATTGGTGTGTGACAGTGAGCCGGTTAGTAGCTTTTCTACGTGTGTTTCCCTGTCTTGTCTCCTCCCTTAACTGCAGGGTTTCCCGCCTTAGTGGCCCTAGGGCTTAAAGAGTCCCCTTGTTGCGTTTTGCTCCCCCTTCCTCACACGCCACGCCTCATTACACATTCAGATAAAATACATCAAAACTTGCAACATAATAAGTTTCTTCCCACTAATTATTTGGGTACATATGTTCTTCACCATTAATCCAGACCACATTGACCCGTTGAGACGTAAATAATCCAGGAGACTCCCAAACGGCCTTTCTGCTGCTTAGTGTTTGCCACTAGCAAATCGATTTGCCCAGCAGCCGTGGCTCAGTACTTGTAAGCGAATGTGAGCAGTAAGACAAAGCACTGCTTTAGGCATGCCCCCATTACATGCGTCACGTGGCCCCCTCCCACGTGAATGCCGCCTGTGATCGTGACGGACAGGAATGTGATTTCATCACCTACTTTTTCCTGAACTATTGCAATAGGGCAAAGCGTGGCCATTGATTCACTACAAGGCTCAGTGTGGTCTGATTTTCCTCTTAAAAAAAAATAATATTTAACAATGCAAACATTGTCTGCTTAAGCATGAGTACAATAAAAATGAGACCAGCCACAGGTTTTAGATGCACAATCAAGTCTTAAGTCATACAGTGACATAAGGTGTTTGGACCAGTGGACAAAGGAGCGGTTACTAGCACTTCACTCAGCCATAGCTGGCCATGATATTCTTTGGCAGACGGATGCAAGATACTATGTGTATACTTTAACTATGTGAGTGTCTTTTAACTAACTGCCATAAGTAAGGGAGCATTTTGCTCCTGAGTGTGAAAATCTGTCTTCATGTATGTATGTGCAGTCAGTGTATGTTCTTCAACCCAGGTGCTTTGCACACCGTAGAGGGTCATCACTGTGGAGAGGTTACTATAGCTCATGCGATGCAGTGATTCGGGTCACTGCTCTCCACACAGCTTCATGTCCTCTGAGATGTCGCTTGTTCTTCCTTCAGTGGCTCCTTTTACCTGTTGGAGAATAGTCTTGTATATTAAGGTTAGATGCCGCACATAATTTGACAGCTCTCTCTCAAGCTGTTCAAGCGGAGGTCCATTGTATGGACACCGTAGGTACGGTACTGGCATTGGTCTACCTGTTAGCATTTCATGGGTTAGATGCAAGCTTCTGTTAGTTTGCATTCTCATGCTCATTAGTGCCAGTGTTAGTGCCTCTACCCATTTGATTCTGCTGTCTGCACATATTTTAAGCATTTCCCACCTTGCGCAATGGTCCTGACCATGCGCATCTTTAATCAGGGTGTGGACTACTGACGTAGGTGCTACAAATGGCCTTTTGGCCCTCGCCACAATCCCTTGTTAGGGCCGTCCTCTGTTTCCACTGCCCCCTTTTTAGCCAAACGCTTAGTTCGTACACACTTGCTTTGTTTTGTGTCTCAATGAGAGAGGCTAAGTTTCCTGTGGGACCGGGCTCTTCTGCTACTATCAGGGCGGAGCAAACATGGCCATTGCAACTTCTTGCTCTTCTTTGTTGTTGTAGTCGACCAGTGCCGGCACTACATTCGTAGGTAACGTAAAGTATCGCTCCGCCGCCGTACTTCCACAGCGAATATAGGTCAGCACAAAGTAAAGGATTCAACGATAGTTTGACTTCAAAAATGATGGTATAAACACTCAAAATAACCCAGATAGACTGTCGTCATATTTTATTTGCTTTGGGTGCACTGTGGAGTGTTTAAGTTTGGTAGTAAATGCTACCGATTACCTTAGAGTTGCGCTAGCATTAGCAACATGTGTATGTCCAAAAGAAGGGACAGCATGGAATTAGCTGAAAATGGTTTCCATCAATGAACTACATCATGGGTAAGTCGTAATTGAGACATTATGTCCAAAATTCCAAACTATCCCTTTAAAACCTGTTAGGCCCCCAGATGCACAGAGACAAGCGCCGCAACCAAACAAATAAGCACACGTCGCCCCAAAAGAGACCCCCGAACAAACAGGTGATTGAACACCAGGCGAATCAGACACTGGATAAACAAAATCCCCAAGAGACATCAATGCACACAAATGAATGGCTCGGACGCCTGCCCCAGACGGCCGCAGCATATAGGAGTGCCCCCAGGCGCAGTTAGTTCTGCTCGTTTAGCCCTCCCCCTGATATAATTCCTTAACACAGGTGGAGCAGTATCCACAGAACATCACTACTTGGACCACCCTAGGTCATGTTAGTTCTGCCCGTTCAGACCTCCTCCTGGAGTGGTATCCACAGAACTTTATCCTAATTATGCACCTTGCACACTTCTTACACATAATATTTACATCAGGCATAACATTGCATCAGTATTTACATACCTATATATATTTTTTTTTTCATAAATTTCGGGGGGTGGAAAACTTCCCTTTAAACTGTTTATTGGTCTTAATAATTTTTCAATCCGTTTCCTTGATTAACAATAGGCTACATCAGCGTTTAATTCACCAATTACTCAATGTCATCAAATGTAGACGGTTCTCCTCAATTAGGCTATTAGGCAAGTAATAAAATTATTTTAACTTGCGTCGCAAAATTGTGCACATTTTAATCAACATTATAATTGTGGATACATGCGCTCTTCGTTCTCCGCACTCTTAATTCCGAAAATATTCATGGAAATTAAACGATCTTAAAGCTCAGCTTTTGTTAGATTATTTTTTTATTGCAGGTTGTGCTAAATAAAAAAAATTATCTAACAAAAGCTTTAAGATCGTTTATTTTCCATGAATATTTTCGGAATTAAGAGTGCGGAGAACGAAGAGCACATGTATCCACAATTATAATGTTGATTAAAATGTGCACAATTATAATTATAATTATAATAATGTTGCACAATTTTGCGATGCAAATTAAAATAATTTTATTACTTGCCTAATAGCCTAATTGAGGAGAACCGTCTACATTTGATGGCATTGAGTAATTGGTGAATTAAACGCTGATGTAGCCTATTGTTAATCAGGAAACGGATTGAAAAATTATTAAGACCAATAATCAGTTTAAAGGGAAGTTTTCCACCCCCCCAATTTTCAGCTCAGGAGCCGCCACTGTTGAGACGTATCCGTCTCAATTACAGTAGGCCTATTCATGTTTGTCTGAAATGATAAACTACAGCTTTAAGAAAATCCCGTAAATTTTGATGCAAGATTGTTTAAAAGGGTAGCCCCTTCGAAAACCTCAGCTTTCCAGTTATACCGCAGTGCAATAAAATAGAAGTTTGCTATTAATAGCCCAAAGCACTTACGACCCTCCTCTCACCACAGCCACAGACTGTAAAATGCATCGGTTATACACGCTAAGAAAATCATGTTCACGCATAGAAACAATAATATATTTTTTAAACGTTGTACACATGGGCATTCGCCTTTTTCCCTTGCTTACTGTACTGTATACAGTACCTGATGCACTTTCGGTTTAGAAGACACCTAATTTTTTTCTCCAAAATCTCTCATATAAATATGGTTAGGAAACCAAGTAGTCTACTTTACCAGTATATTCAGCTACAGCAGTTTTCTGATTAACCCTGAAGAGTTTATCTTGTTACATTTTGCCAAAGTCCCGTACAGTCGACATTTCCACAGCGACCACCTATCGCACTTACGGCTGAAATACGTTTCTGTAAAAACACACGCTTTTGTACGTTTTTAAAAAAAACATATTTAAATACATTAGGCTACTTATGTTATGGTTATTATGTACGTATATACTGTATGTGACTATTCTGAAATAAATGTATTCTGTTGCAAATTTCTGAATGATACAGCTTCTTCTTCAATTCGAACTTTAAACCATGGATGTGCAGGGAATATGTTTTTGAGATACTGACATTTAAATAAAACTAGTAGAAACTAGGTGGAAATTGCCTCGGGAGGGCCAAAGTAAATAGAGTTAACAAAATTTAACTGTAAATATTTTGTAAAATAACAGCACTGTCGGGAATTACCGGGAATCCGTGCCGGTGTTAAACCCTAATGTTGAAGATTATTATTTTGTATATCAAAACTCGTCATAATGGTTAGTCTGAATAATATTGATTATACTATTGATCCATATAGCCTATTCCTTGATCGCACTACACACGCACGAGCATGTCTGTTTCGCCATCATATAAGCAATCCGCCAAGGTGGAAAAGCAGTCTTTTAAAGGGAATGAGATATGACATTTTGATTTGGTTTATTGTATCGTACGCCCAAGACACACTAATGAAAAGGCTAGGTTCAGCCCATTAGCACCTTGTGCCTTACTTAGCGCTCATATAACACACCATCTAACTATCAAAAGTGGACTTGGACACGCCCTAAATACACTTGCGCCTAGCGTTTTAGACGATGTGCCAAGATCGTCAAGATAGAGCCCTAGAAGTACTAAAAAATGTCTCCAATTTTCATGCTGATGTGTGGGCACCATGAGCCAATAGATTTTTCCCGTTTTTATAGTGCTAATCACTTCCCTTCCCAAATCCTTTCACATACAGACATGTAACTTTTAGAATGCTAACTTTATAAAAAACATGAATTCAATTATCTTTATGTATGTAAATGCATATAAACATATATGCACGGGAGGCTACAGCATGACTGCATCATATTCTTCATTTGCCTATTTAGTTATATACTATAATTTATCAGAATTATGTTTGCAGTTAGGTGAATATCTGGAACTCTATTCCTTTATAGGCTTTATGGAAGATGAAGTTATGACAAATTGTTCACTAGTGAAGGACACATGCTGTCCATTTGATCGGTCTCAGGGTCAAACCAAAGTTTTTTGAAATACATTCAAGCAGAACAATTTACCAGCACATTGTTTATGGCATGACATCAAGCTGCAATAAATGTTTGGTAATTAGATAGGAGTTTCCACCGTATTTAACATTATCACTAGGGGGATTTTAGTCGGAAGAGGTTACGGTGAGCCACATACCTCTGGAAACAGTACATTTTTGTTCAGGCAGAATAGGTAAGTATGATAGTGGGTCAGTTCTGCAAGTTCAAATATCATGCAACGGAATATAATTCAATTTTAAAGGTGTACTATGCACTCAGGATTTATGACTTTAAAATATTATACAGTAACCATGCTCAGTCAAATCTATGATACACTAGCAATCTCTGTTCAAATTATTTTTTTTCCAAAACCTTGTTCCTGTACCTGTATTTATTATTATAAAATGTGTTTGGGACATTTCTGAGCATGGCGCTCTTTCCTGTGTGGAGAGGAGTGGGTGTGGCTACAGAGCCTTTGTTGCCATTGCCAGCTCGCTACAACCCCAATTCCCAAAAAGTTGGGACAGTATGGAAAATGCTAATAAAAACAAAAAGGAGTGATTTGTAAATTCTATTCACCCTTTACTATATTGAAAACATTACAAAAACACATATTTGATGTTTTACCTTGTGAATTTAATAGTTATTTTGAAAATATACACTCATTTCAAATCTGATGACTGAAACACGCTCCAAAAAAGTTGGGAGAGTTGAGTGTTTACCACTGTGTAACATCACCCTTTCTTTTAATAACACTTATTAAGCGTTTGGGCACTGAAGACACCAGTTGGTTAAGTTTAGCAAGCAGAATTTCCCCCATTCTTCCATTATGCCGGTCTTCAGCTGTACAATTGTACGGGGCCTTCATTGCCATATTTTTCGCTTCATAATGCACCACACATTCTCAATCGGAGACAGGTCAAGACTGCAGGCAGGCCAATCTAGCACCCGCACTCTCTGCTTACGCAACCATCCACTTGTAATCCGGGCAGAATGTGGTTTGGCGTTGTCCTGCTGGAAAATGCAGGGATGTCGCTGGAAGCACATGTTGCTCCAAAATTTGTAAATATCTTTCTGCATTAATGGTGCCCTCACAGATGTTTCACAGCAAGTTTCCCATGGCGTGGGCACTGACACACCCCCATACCATGACAGACGCCGACTTTTGGACCTGACGCTGATAACAACTTGGATGGTCCTTTTCCTCTTTGGCCCAGAGAACATAACGGCTGTTTTTTCCAAAAACGTAATTAGTACTTAAATTTTTATTTATTTTTTAAATTATTATTCCTACTTCAGGGATGGTACATGTTGGTCTGGGAATGCTGTAAGCCAGGCCTGGCACTTTTACTCTTGTAAATCTGGTGAATTAACTTGTGTTCTCTTACATTGTAAGTCGCTCTAGATAAGAGCTTCTGCTGAATGTTATGTAATATAATGTCAATCTGGATAGATGGGGGAAATTTTTTAAGTGGTTTGTCATAATCTTTCATGAAATCCAATATAATTCAAGACATTTCCTGTAATACACTCTGTTACCATTGTACTTCTGGAATCAACAAGTGAGAGTCGAAAGCTCTTAACTCTTGACACCCATCACTCTTCCCAGTGTCACTATCTGTCTCCTAACACAACTCCCTGTACAAACATCTAATGGGGATTCATAAACAACCACCAGGGAAAAAACAATAGTAACTGCATTATATAAACGTGGCTACAGCTCTAAGTGATTCAAAGGGATCCTGCAAGACTGACGAGCTACATTATGCTACACCTATAATGCAGTACCACAGGAAGATTTTTACTTACTAAATTAAGTATAATGGTGGGACATTTGATTCTTCAGAGAAACTTTAACCATTTTTTTCAACCATGAATCTCACAGAAGAGCATCAAGAGGTGTCCTGTGTCCATTCCAACTTTTCCTGTTTGGGAACTTCACCAACAGTAACTGATGTGCTGCTGTATATGTTTGCAGCAGTAGTTGTGACAGTCACAGTGTGTGGAAACCTGCTTGTGATCATCTCCATCTGTCACTTCAAGCAGCTTCAGACGCCAACTAATCTCCTCCTGCTCTCTCTGGCCATGGCGGACATTCTTGTTGGAGTAATTGTGTTGCCCGACTATTTTACTATGTTGCTAGATCCACTAAGGTGCTATAGTACATTTATTTGCATATTTGTATCGCTAGCAATACTTCATGTTACGTGTGTATCAATTTATACTATAGCTTTAATTGCAGTGGACCGATGTTTTGCTCTCTCCTACCCTTTTCACTACTCAATAAAAATGACAGTGAATTTTACTTTGAGGATAATAGCCATACTGTGGTTGTTTTCATTAATCTACAATGTGGCGCTTCTTTATTTCAATGGAAATATTGACATTGCTGACGTGAAAACAAATGTCATGTGTGTCAAGTGTTTTTTGAGAATGAGTACAATATGGATCACTGTTGACTTTATAATTGCATTTGTTGTGCCATTATTAACCATTATAATTATGTAGCTGAAAATTTTTGCTATTGCAAAAAGGCATGGAAATAAAATTAGGATTGTTAGAAAGTGCCAAAAAGTAAATAATGCTTCTATGGCCTCTGAAAGGAAGGCAGCAAAATCTAGTGTTCTAGTGGCAGTCTTCCTTCTGTGTTTAGTACCATATTATGTAAGTGCCTACCTAGTCTATGTCAGGAACAAATCTGTGCAACTTGCAGTTTCAATTACATTGACTATACTGTATTTAAATTCTTCCATCAATCCGATCATATACAGTCAAGCCGGAAAGTCTGCACACCCCTTTCACCTTCTCCACGTTTTATTACGTTACAGACTTATACTACAATAGATTGAGTTCATTTTTTGCCTCAAACATCTACACACAATAGCCATATCTGTACACACCCTTAGCCTAATACTTGGTTGCTGCACCTTTGGCAGCGATTACAGCTTCAAGGCATCTTGGGAAAGAAGCTACGAGCTTGGCACACTTGTTTCTGGACATTTTTGCCCATTCCTCTTGGCATATCCTTGCAAGCTCTGTCAGGTTGGATGGGGAGCGTCGGTACACAGCCATTTTCAGCTCTTTCCACAGATGTTCAATTGGTTTCAGGTCTGGGCTCTGGCTGGGCCACTCAACGACATGCACAGACTTTCTCCAAAGCCACTCCTTTGTTCTCTTGGCTGTGTGCTTCGGGTCGTTGTCATGTTGGAAGGTAAACCTTCGCCCCAGTCTGAGGTCCAGAGCGCTCTGGAGCAGGTTTTCTTCAAGGATCTTGGTGTACTTAGCTGCATTCATCTTTCCCTCTATCAGGACTAGTCGCCCCGTTCCCGCTGCTGAAAAACATCCCCACATCATGATGCTGCCACCACCATGCTTCACTGTAGGGATGGTATTAGCCAGGTGATGAGCGGTGCCTGGTTTCCTCCAGACGTGACGCTTGGTATTCAGGCCAAAAAGTTCCATTTTGGTTTCATCAGACCAGAGAATCTTGATTCTCATGGTTTGAGAGTCCTCTAGGTGCCTTTTGGCAAACTCCAAGCGGGCTGTGATATGCCTTTTACTAAGGAGGGGCTTCCGTCTGGCCACTACCATAAAGGCCTGATTGGTGGAGTGCTGCCTGGATGGTTGATCTTCTGAAAGGTTCTCCCATCTCCACAAGGATACACTGGAGCTCTGTTAGAGTGACCCTCGGGTTCCTGCTCACCTCCCTGGCCAAGGCCCGTCTTCCCCGATTGCTCAGTTTGGCCGGGCGGCCAGGTCTAGGAAGATTCTTGGTGGTTCCAAACTTCTTCCATTTACGAATGATGGTGGCCACTGTGCTCTTTGGGACCTGTAAAGCTGCAGAGATTTTTCCATACCCTTCTCCAGATCTATGCCTTGACACAATCCTGTTTCTGAGGTCTGCAGATAATTCCTTTGACCCCGCGGCTTGGAGTTTGCTCTGACATGCACTGTCAACTGTGGGACCTTATATAGGCAGGTGTTGGCAATCCCCACTCATGTCCAATCAATTGAATTTATCACAGGTGGACTCCAATTAAGTTGTAGAAACATCTCAAGCAGTATCAGTGGAAACAAAATGCACCTCAGCTCACTTTTGGGTGTCATATCAAAGGGTGTGCACACTTGTGTACATATGATATTTTACATTTAGATTTTTTATAAATTAGCATAAATGTCTAAAAACCTGTTTTCACTTTGTCATTATGGGCTATTTTGTGTAGAATTTTGAGACAAAAAATTAACTCAATCTATTGTAGAATATGTCTGTAACGTAATAAAACGTGGAGAAGGTGAAAGGGGTGGGGAGACTTTCCGGCTTGACTGTATGCTCTATTCTATCCATGGTTTCAGAGATCAGTTAAACTCATTTTAACACATAGAATATTCAGTGCAGGATCTTCTGTTTTGAATGTGCTTGCAACAAAATAATTTACTGTACATTAGAATGTGATGTAATACAATTGTTTAAATTGTTCTTTCAGTATTCTTGTTTTTTGTGTTTTACACACCATGGGCCCTATCTTGGCGATCTTGGCGCTTAGTCTAAGCGCATGGCGCTAAGTCCATTTAGGGCGTGTCAAAGTCCACTTTTGCTATTTTAACGGCGTGTTTGTTTTGGCGCTAAGCACGGCGCATGGCGCAACTGGGCTGAACCTAGTCGCTTTATTAATTATAGGTGTGTCTTGGGCGTGACATTCAATAAACCAATCAAAATGTCATATCCCATTCCCTTTAAAAGCCTGCTTTTCCACCTTGGCGGATTGCTTATGATGGCGAAACAGACATGCTCGTACGTGTTTAGTGTGATCAAGGAATAGGCTAAATGGAGTATGATCAATATTATTCGGACTAGCCAATAGCCTATGAGTTCCCGGTAATTCCAGACAGGGCTGTTATTTTACAACATATGTGCGGTTAAATTTCGTTAAAAGGACCTGCAACAGCTGAGAATAAGCTATCAATGGCTTCAGTCTCACCTTAGAAAACGCCAAATTAGCCTGCTTGTTCAGCGAATTTCGTTTGATTATGCAATGAAAGTGTCAAACATCAATTCCAAGAGGCTGTTCTCATGGAGTTCTCGAAGTTCAAGCTTCATCCAAAGTTCATTAGGCTACCTGCATAGTAGGCTAATATTGATTAATAACATACATACCGTTCTAAATAGCCATACAATAAAGCTGTCAGGTTCGCAACCCATAAGTTCACGCATATTTCCCCTTGTTTAATAATGTCCTGTTTATGGAAATGTGACCAACCTGTTTTACTCGTAGCGTAATCCTTTAAAACAACCCACTTTCCCAGGAAGACCGTTAAACGTGCAGAGAATGGCATTAAAATTAATTGAGAATGAATTGTGTAACGTGCTGCAAATTCGTTTTAGTTTCTAATTAGACGCTTAGTTCTCTTTAAAATCGTTTTGTTCAGTTAAGGAATAACGGGTGAAATCAGCTGGGTTTTAAACGGTGAGAGTATGGAAACCTGGTCACTGTAATTTAAAAAAATATGAAGGACGAAGAATAGCTAAGGTTACAATTTAGTTAACATGGTGACATCTCCGTTTTTTAACCATAGGCTATCGAAAAAAACCTTATGCACAGCGAATTCGCTGTAGCCTAGGCTATTTGAAAAACAATAAATGCAATATTCACTGGACAAGGTTTTGAACTTTTTTCAGTCACAAACCATTCTATTTACTTACAGGCTGTATTCATAGATAAACAGAGCTGTATTGTAATGACATCTGAAGCGCATTTTCAGAACTTAAATGTCCGTCTATTGCCGTGCGCGAGTTTTCCATTGAATGACAATTCACGCATTAGGTGCAAAGACAATTCGCGCATTAGGCTTGATAGCTATAGGTGTTATCAGCTCCTTTTTAATGGATAGCCATTGTCCCGTACCATCGCACATCGCCTGGATGTTGATGGAGTGGGCTGAGAGCAATGTAATGTGGCATTGTTTCCCTTCGCTGAGGGAAAGGTATGTGGACCTATGGAACCTTTTATTATTATGCATTTTTGATATAGCCTACACAATAATAATATTTCACATTGTGATCTAGATATTTTAGTCATGCCTGTGCACGCCCCTGTGTGTAACAGACAGGAGGGTATGCGCGTTGTGCACACGCCTATGTAGACGCACTTATATGCGCCGTTAAAATAGCATGTAAACAACTGCGACATGACTTTAGACCAGGTTTGTGGTGGTTCTAGCGCAAGCGCTTTCTGCTGGCTCAAGATAGCAATACGCCAAAAAGAATCCTGGCCACTCCTCATCTTAAGACCAACACGCCCAGTTCACTAATGATGGCGCAAGAGTTACGCCGTCAAACATGCTAGTTTGACGGCGTAAGCCTTAGGCGTTATTATGGACCTAGCGCCGGGTGTAAGATAGCAAAGACACTTGCGTTTGCGTTAGCGCCGCTTTGCGCCGGGTGTAAGATAGGGCCCCATATGTCTGTTATTGTACAGAGGTTTTGTTTCTTTTACCACTTAAATTACTAATTGCACATAGATGTTCAAAAAGCCCTTTGCTTCCCCTCTGTGTTTATGCTCAATAGCCCAATTAACCTTTCTCTTATTTTCTATGTCTATGTTTTACATTTTTTGTATTTTCTTTAATTCTTATACGTATGTACATTCATGTATACTGCTTTCTGGATCCTGCTTGAAAAATTAGGTGTTAAAAAGTTTTTTTTCAAGGATAAATAAATCAATATATTATATTTTCCAGTTGGCACATGAAGTTCAGTATTTTAAATATGCTATTTCAGATGTTTTTGTAAAATGCTTAAACAATATGAACGTTCAGAAATATTTGATTAATTCTATGCATGCTCATTTTTGAAGATTCTAGAATGTTGCCATGCAAACAAATTTGATAGTAGTTAGACAATCAATTTATGATATTGCTTATTAAAAAGCAAGAATAGCTTTGGAAAGGTCTCTGATTTTCATGATTACGGATAAGGTACTGTAGGCACACGAGTTTCCCTTTGGCTGAAGTGCCCACTTGTATCTCCCAGTATACTCACTGACTAACCACTGCATTTTTGATTTGTACACCACTCGTTGAGCATCTCATGGTAAGCATGTCTGTGTGTATGGTACAAACCCCAATTCCAAAAAAGTTTGGACAGTATGTAAAATGCACATAAAAGAAAAAGGCAGTGATTTGTAAATTCTCTCTTACATATAGCCTATTTAATTGAAAACAGTATCAACTTCATTGATTTTTGTAAATACAAATACACTAATTCCGAATTTGATGCCTGGAACACGTTCCAAAAAAGTTGGGACTGGCAAAAAAAAAAAAAGACTGGGAAGTTAGTTAATTAGACAGGGACAAAAACTGCACTCTCTTACGGCCTGTAAAACAATTTTTGTAATGATAAAAATTCATAATCACTATTTATATCTAGGGAAAAGCAATACTTTTATTCAGCATCTTTCATCAAGCTCTGTGGATGTATTATATAAAAACTGTTTTTATCTAAAGAAAAATGCTGTATCTATAGCCTTTAACACTATTTAACAAATTCATAATGGTTGCTTTTTTTGTTTAAAAAAAAAAAAAAAAAACACAAACACACAATGAAAAAGGAATTTGTGTACAGAACCAAACAACCAAAGCATTTTATTACATTGTCCTTTATGTCCATCTACAAGTTTGATAAATACAAAAATTCATGGCAATCTCACAGTTACAATAAAATGTCTCCATTATACTTTATGTTTATATTTTGTTCTTTAATAACCACTGCAATACTTTCTAAAAGCCGTATGTAATTTGAGTGAAGAGGTAAGAGAAGAGTTATTTCCATGCGTGCTGACAAGGAATAGGGCACTGTGGATTATGTTCCATTTCTTTCAGGCCGCCCCTGTCTGCAATACAAAGACAAGCGAGAAATCAAACTATGCTGAATGAACATTGTTGCTATTACTACAGCCAGGAGTCTGCATGTTCTCCAGAGGATCTCTCCACACTGTGGCTCTCCCAGCCTACTCAAACTAGCCTTTTTAAAAAAAAGTTGACTCCAACCCTTCTTAAACCTGACCCGTACGAAAAAGAAGCCATAAGCAGAGGAGGAAAATCCAGGTTCAGAAAGTGAAAGTCCACCCCAGTATTTTGTTCCAATCACCTGGGCCGTGTCCGAATCAGCACTCTTCCACACTGTTGAGTAGCCTTGGTGAGTGGATAGGGCGAGAAAGTGGTAGAGTACGCAAATTTTTGTTCAAATTTCAGTATACTACAAACACCCGGATGACACACTTACTTCTGGGGTTTCGCTGAGTACATTCGGGAGCACACTTTTCAAGAAGTACACGAACATTTTGGACAAAGTGTCATGGTTTTCAACCCTGTTTCCCCATGCGGTCGTTTTCCTCTGTGGCCACGCGAGGGCGCTGTCCTTTTGATAGATGCTTGCTCCGCCCTGCTGAGTTGGCGGAGCATTGGTTAAGCATTTTCACCTGTGTAGTGGCCGGAGAGATATATAAGCCTACCGTTTCCTTCGTTCGGGGCTTCGACATTGTTTGATTAATTGTTAATTGTTTTGTATTGTTGGCTGTGAGTTTCTCGTACCCTTTTGGCTATTCGCCCTTTTTTAGCGTCTCTTTGTAGAGGCAGGGCTTATTTCTTACTGGCTTAGTGGTAGATTATCTCGTAGAAGTTTGGGACCGTAAATCTCTGTTCCATTTCGCCTCGTCTCCTTCATTCGTTTTCTGAGAGGCTGTTGTGCTATGTTGCGTAGGTCTTTTGTAGCAGCCGTCCTGTACGCCCTTTTTACCTGCGAGACGATTGTAGTGAACTGTTGTTCTGTTTCGTTCTCCGGGTGTTTGTCTCTTTATATGGAGCTTGGGCATTGTTGTGGACGTGTTTGTGTGTGACTGCGTGTTGTCTAATTATAGCATCGGAACGTTAGCTCTCTGTTCCATTTCGCCTCGTTTCATATTTATTCTCTGAGAGACCTGGCGTTTTGCTTCTACTCAATTCCGTGTTACTGTGAGCCAGTAAGTAGCCTTGGTACGTTTTTCCCTGTTTAGTCTCCTTCTCGTGGACTACGTTCCCCGTTGTTGTGATTCAGGGTTTTATTTATATTGAGGCTTCGTGCTATTATGTTTGCGTAAGTCTTTTGTTGCAGCTGTCCTGTTCGCCTTTTTGCCTTTGAGACGATTTTGTTGCGAACTGTTGTTCTGTTTCGTTCTCCGGGTGTGTTTTCTCCTTATGTGGAGCTTGGGCGATGCTGTGGACGTGCTTGTGTTTGACTGCGTGTTTTTAATAGCCTCGGAACGTTAGCTCTCTGTTCCATTTCGCCTCGTTACATTTTTCCATTTGTGAGAGGCTAGGGCGGTTTTATATCTAGCTTGCGTTAGTCTGTGGATAGTAAAGTTATGGGACGACGGTTCTTCGTCGGCTCACCTGTAAAATGTTTCTCTCTCTTGGGAGATCGGGTGTTTACCCTCTTGGTTTTATGCATTGGACTGCTAGCCTTTTTATATCGCCATGGAACATTAAATCTCTGTTCCTGTTTCGCCTCGTTACATTCCCCCTTATTTAGAGGCAGGGCTTGTTTTTGTGTTTGTGCTTGTGTCAGTCAGATAGTCTATAGTTTCTGTGCAGCTGTCTTTTCGTCTTTTGTGCTTGTTCTCCGGGTATGGAGTTTTGGGCTATTCTGTTCAGAACTTGTTCTGTTTGCCCTTCGGTGCTATTTGTCTCTTAGTGAGACCGGACGATTTTGTGGACATGTTTGCGTATGACTGTGAGTCTCAAACTATGCCTTGGAACATTAATTACCTGTTCCTTTGCCTCATTACATTCCTGCTGTCTGAGAGGTTAGGGCGTGGCTCTGTTTTTAAGCTTGGTCATTTTTGCTGGTAAGGTTATGGGACTGCGGTTCTCCGTCGGCTCGCCTGTAAAATGTTTCTTCCCCCTGGGAGATCGGGCATTTACCCTCCTTTAGGTTCCGCATATGACTGTTAGTTCTAGCTTATGTAATTAGCCACTTAACATATCTGTTCTTTTGCCTCCTCTTATTAAATTATTTCATTCTTTATTTGTGTACTGTATTTATTTGTGCCTTTTCGCTACTTGCCCGTTTATTGTCTCGTTACCGAGACAGGGCGTGTATTATGTCTGGCTGTTCAGATTCCTGTCCTAGCGCTCTACCTTGCGTTGTGACAGTTAGCCGGTTAGTAGCGTCTGTAATGGTGTTCGTTTGTTCGTTGTCTTGTCTCCTCCCTTATCTGCGGGTATCCCGCCTTAGTGGCCTAAGGGCTTTATGAATCCCCTTGCTGCGTTTGGCTCCTCCTTCCTCACACGTCACGCCCCGTTACACAAAGAGTGGGACGCAGGGTTGCCAGATCTTTCCAGCCAAAATGGTGACTCAAAACTAGCCCAAATTATAGGGTATTTTTAACCAAAACCAACGTATTTTAAATAGAAATCATCATGTTTTTACTTTTTTAAATAAGTGCGTGCTTTGCGACTTTACATTTTTACCTGTGACTGCACTTTGAAAGTATCCCGATTTAACTGTAAAACCGTGGACGTGGCAACACTGGTGGGACGTCTTATGACCTGCTTACGACACATCCACATTGGGTTGGAAAATAGTATGGCGGATATTTTTCGCGGACTGCTAAACAGTGCACATTAAACAGCACAGTTCTGCCAGTGCACTGTACGCAGGAGACAGGGCGCAGTAGATAGGGCTCTGATTCGGACACAGCCCTAGATTTGCTAATTAGTACAATTCTTCAGCCAGGAAGTAGAACATATTTAGTGAAATCAGTTGGCAGAATTCATGGGTGGAAGAAACTAATGACAGAACCTTTACTTTCTGACCCCTGGGATTGTCCACAAGTACACGTTTTCTGAACTAAATCGCAAGTACTGCACTTAAAGAAGTTCCTTGGATCACGCTTTAAAATACATGCTGAAGTATACTTTTTAAAGCTGACTTTTTATACTTTTTAAAGAGGTCTCACAACTGATCAGATTTTTTTTAAAACACACACACTGTCATGACGCCCAAGGAAATGCCTGTGGAACTTGTAGTTCTTAGGTACCTTCAGAGGAGCTTAAATCATCAGTTAACTTGACTTAACATGACATCCAGGAACTATTATTTTCAAGCAGAAAATAAGACAAGCCCTGTCAAGGCCAAAATCCCTATCTTAAGCATTTTCAACTGACCAAAAAAAAAAAGGCCTCGTTCAGGCAGATAGGCCTACCTCAAGATGGGTGTTCAGCTGTCAAATATTCAGTTTGGAGTGTAATATATATATATATATATATAAAATACAATATATCAGATAAACTATGAGCTGGTTTGTTGTGTCTGCCATTGCCTTTGGCTTCGTTACCACATCGTCCCTCAATCACAGTAAAATGTCCAGTGTTAATTCAACTCTAGCAGTGTACATATGAGCACCAATCTGGCCAGAGTAGGCTGATATGTGCTCTGCTAGAGTTGAATTGACACTGGACATTTTACCGTGAATTTACTGTGTACCCAGCTTCACAGCAAAAATTGTGGTGCATATTTATGTGTTTAATGTACACAGGCAGTGTTAGATTTACACCAGCATTTTTGCTGTGTCGCTTTCAAAAATGCACCTCTGCGTCCGCCTCATCAAGCACCAGAGTTGCCTCTCACCTGTCTTTTCCTATTACAGGTGCCACATAGGCACCCAAACAGACTGTTGATGACCTGGAAGAGGCACAGCAGAGCCTCTGCTGTGCCCAGGGCCAGAAGGATGGAGAAGAGGGTGATGTTCCACAGCACCACGTTCTCAGGCCACAGGCACTCTGACCACATGGTCTGATTGAACAAGTAGCTCTCTCTGTTGGGAAGACGGGAAAAACAGGAAGTGAACCGATTGTGTCACGGCAATGTCACAACTTCTCCATGTATGAGCTATTTCCCCATTTTCTTTTATTCTTTTTGGCAGATTTTACATGAGCAAAACGAACACGCATGAACTAAAATATTACTTCATTGTTTTGGAAAAAGCTTTGTCTGCAATCTCTGCATCTATTTTATTTATTTATTGAACCTTTATTTAACCAGTAAGACTCATCAAGATTGAAAATCTGTTTTACAAGAGTGACCTGACCAAGGTAGGCAGCAGCGAAACTAAAGTTTCAGACAGACAGACAAGAAACAACAAAATATAACACATCAAGCAAAATCATGATCATGATCCAGAGAGAATAGGCTAATTAAAACATAGACAGCCCATTGACTTTGCCTCAATTTTTCATCAGTGATTTAAAAACACCAAGTGGGTCAAGTTCTTCAAATTTATTATTTCAAATAATGGGGAATGTACCATTATTGCTTGCATTTAATTAACATATTTTTTTTATTAATGGCAAGAGTGCATGCTCTCTTGTCGTTAACAAACTCAGCTGTGAGATCTGTGATGAGTTATTTGATGGGATTAAAGTAAAACATTAATCACGCCAGTCGATAGCTGCTTTCAACACTGGCCTCAGTGGCCTCTTTTTTCATGCCATTCTTTGTTCTTTGTTTAATTTCGATCACCTTGTCAGCCTCGTCCAAAGATTTAAACAGTAAAATGTGCAAAGGATAGCAGTATTTCAGTGGATAACACTGGGGTCTGGGATTTGAATATGTGTATGGCTATTTTTTCCCCTTTGTCTGAGTGTATTTCCTACATAGTTTCCTATTGCACTCCAAAGCCATGTTATCTATAGGTTCATTAGTGTCCTTGAACTGTAGCCTATGTGTTTGTCTTTGAGTGTTTGTGTACATAACTTTCATTTTTGTTTTCAGGATTCTGGGGCAATGTTTATTGTTGTGAGACAAGCTGTGAGATATTGCACAAATATCTAAAAATAGAATGTTAGTGTTGTTCAGTTTTAAGTTGTTCTGAGCAGCCCATCATTTGGAGAAGGTGCTGCGTTATATCCCTGAGCAATGGTTATGAGGTATGTGTAAATTGAGAAAAAACGATTGAGAAAAATTATGTGTATCCATAATGATGTGTATCCATATCGTAGATACAAAGTCTAAGGCAAGGGAGGCCCACGTTTGTCTTGGAGATCCAAAGGCTCTGCTGTTTTTTGTTTTCAACTTAAAATAAGCAACCAATCTGGACCCACAAAACCAAGCGAGTTAACTGTGTCGTCAATGTCTTTAACTGTAGTCGAAATAGGCATTCCCCTAGTCCAAGGCATCCATGATACTTTTGAATCTCGTGATTTGAAGAAATGATTTAAAGAATGAATGAAACTGACATGCACTGCCCAACTGTCACCTATGTGCACATTAAACTATAGCTATGTACTAAAAGAAGAAACACGGAAGGAAAGGGATTGTGTCACGCTCTTACTCCTGCGTCTGGTTGAGAAAGGGGTACTCAAAATTTCCGCTGCTCGTTCTGCAGAGGGGGCCATCGCGCAGGCCCAATGCCGAGATGACCATAGAGAATAACGCCCCTGCAGCGCCCAGCGCGGACATCACCATGGTAACCATCATCTTGAAAGGAAAGAAGACACAGAGCAACCGCCACTATTTAAAAATATATTTTTTTCCCAGTTTTACTTTATTTTATTTTTTTGTGCTTTTCAGCATTTATTCTTTGGACAGTGTAGACTGAGACAGGAAGAATGGGAGTGAGAGAGAGAGAGAGAGGGAAGGACGTGCGACAAAAGTCACGCGGCCGGATTCGAAACCGCTGACAGCTCGTAATGAGCATGGTGGACGGTGCTCTTACAGGCTACGCCACCAAGACACCAGCTATATGACCCCAAATTAGTTTTTGTTTTAGTACAACTTCAAATTTTTCTTCAGCAACACTTTTAAGACATCATAGAGAAATAGGAAATACGCGTAAAATTTAAATTAAAATTGTAATAATAATTTGGAACTTTTTTTGACCCGTAGCACCTTAGCACAAATGGCAGTAAGCTGCTAACATCATAGGAAGGTTATGCAGATTGTAGGTGCCTGATTGGCTCCCAGCCACAGCTGCAGAGTCTGTTCTAGTTGTCGAGTACATTAGTGCACTACAAATGAGCACTCTGGCTCTTTACAGCACATTTGAACGCCAATGGTCAAAGCCTTTCCTCATTTCACCTTTGAATATGATAACAAACATTAAACACTTCACCATAGCAAACTTTTTGTATAAGGTACATTTAAAAGTATTAACTTCAACATGTGACATTACTCTTAACAGTTGAATGTGTAATAATCGTCAGGATACTGCTGAGCATAGAGCTGTGCCTGAAAATGTTTTGGTGGCGTTCTTTAACAAATGACGGGTCATAAACTTTGCATCATTAACATATTTCTACATTACAGGATGTAGAAATTCTTACAGAACACATTAGCCAGGAAAATCAATTGCGTTTGTGATATCTGATAAACGGGTAGGTCAACGTTTACACTCCAGCCAGCCCTTGGACTTGGGTATGCACATACTTAACTGGTACTAGGCTCACAGTAGTCTATATATTACTTGTAGAAATTAATTAACTGAAGGGTGAAGAATGTATTTATTATGACTAAAGTAAGTACTGCAGTAAATAATTCCCTAGGCCTTTTCTCTCTGGCACCAGGCACCAAACTCCCATGAAAATAACAGTTTGTGTGGCATGGTTTATGTGTGTGTGTGTGTGTGTGTGTGTGTGTGTCTCTTTCTCTTTCCCTCTCATTCCATTCTCAGGAGTCCTGATGGATGAGCGTGACCTTCCTTAACCTTCCCCCCCCTCCCATGTCATAGCAGGGAGGAACAACACCCTGTTATCTGGGACTCTCATAACAAATCTCAGATAAAGACTGAAGGCTGTCTCCTGATTTAACCCTCGTAAAACCAGTTAAACTTAATTTTTTCATCTTGCACGACTTCCTAATTTGGTGGGATTAAATAGTAAACATTCGATAAACATAATTCTGTTCTCAAAAGTCTTGTACGTACTAACTTTGTGTACAAAGGTGTTGCGCAGGGTCATATTTAATAATGAGGAATAAGGGGCTAGTCAATTGGGAGACATTAAAGAAAGCGACACAAAAAGTGTCAAAACTTTTCGATGAAAAGAATTTTCAGGGAAATACCATCTCCTTATCAACGGTTTCTCATTTCTTTCCTTAGTAAAACATGATTACGAAGCAATCGCAAGTACAAAGCACAAAGAGCGGGAAACAGATCCAGGCCTGAAAGAACATGTCCCTCCAAGAGCATGCCTAGCACCTAGGGCCACAGTGGCAAAGAAAAGCTCCCTGGCTGGTAATAGGAAGAAAACTTTGAGCAGAACCTGACTCAGCGGGGTGGAGCTCACCTGCCGCTGGCTGGCACCGGTTAGGCATTAGTTAGTTAAACCATGTTAAACATTAGTTATAATTCCAATCAGGCTTTTATTATCCCTCTCCTGTGATAAGACTGAAACCTGGGAGCCATATTGATATGTTCCCACTGAAATTAATACATCACTGACTGGCACTGCTGTGGAATATTGCAGTGCACAAGGTTCCATTACTCACCCCACACCTGTTGGCACAGCAACCCTCTCCACCTGCGGCCTTCATCACGAGAGCCGGGAGGAACACCTGCGTACCACAGATTTCAGTCCTTACATCGTACATCAATTACATTTTTCAATTCCATTCAATTTATTTTGTTTAGCGCTTTTTACAGAGAACTGTCAGGAAGACGCTGTACAGAGAAACGATTAATCTTGAGCTCATCACAATTCATCTTGAGTTTCTCCTAATCCGGACACAAATCTTATATAATAATGTACCCGTATTATAATTTTACAGAACTGCCTTTACAGAGATTATTTTTTGGGATTGGTTATGGCATTAACTGAGTTTTGACAGACTTGGGAATAGCAGGGACATTAGTGTGAATGCAAGGGCCTAGGCAGGTTGGTTGGTGGCATCTGCGCTGGAAGTCTTCCAGTCCAGACTTCCCGGGAGGAATTCTTGGAGTTCGGACCGGACTCTGTGCTTCAGTAATTGATGAACTGTACTTATTCCGGTTTATCAATGATGAATTTTATTATATTGCATTATAAAACAGTTGACACACCTGCTATGGATATTCACTGAATCTGCACTTTTAAAAGTTTTTAACGATCTTTTATTGGCTACTGACTCCGGGGACTCTGCTATTCTTATGCTTTTAGATCTCACAGCTGCATTTGACACATAGACCATAATATCCTCATCTCTCGCCTGGAGCACTGTGTTGGCATTAAAGGCACGGCTCTGGAGTGGTTCAGATCTTATTTATCTGACAGTTCTTCTGTCAGCCTCGGTGAACCTGTATCCTCCTTGGCGCCTCTCCCTTGTGGAGTCCCTCAGGGTTCTATTCTTGGGCCAATCCTATTTTCCCTCTACTTGCTCCCCTTAGGGCCCATTCTCAGAAAACATGGCATCTTGTTCCACTGTTATGCAGATGACACTCAAATTTATCTGCCTTTGAAACGGAAAGATGCAAACTCTTTAAAACCTTTGTTGGACTGTCTCAAGGACATCAAAGCTGGGATGGCCTTAATTTTTTTAAGCTTTAATGAAAATAAAACTGAAGTCCTGATATTTGGACCCAGTGGTGCCAGTGATGCCCCTCATATGGACATGTGTTCAGTGGACAAACAGATAAACTCAGTGGTCAAATCTAGTTTCTTCCAACTGAGGTTCTTATCCAAGGTTAAGTCCTTTTTATCATACAATGACTTTGAGAGGGTTATACATGCTTTTATCTCGTCCCGACTGGACTACTGTAATGCCCTTTACATTGGTGGTAGCCAGGCCTCCCTCTCACGCTTGCAGTTGGTCCAGAATGCTGCAGCTCGTCTTTTAACAGGAACACGCAAACGAGAGCACATTACCCCCGTGCTGGCCTCCCTTCACAGGCTCCCTGTACGGTTTAGGATCGATTTTAAGATTTGATTGTCTGCCTACAAAGCATTAAATGGGCTAGCTCTCTGACCTTTTACAACCACATATTCCATCAAGGTCACTCAGGTCAGCTGACCAGTTGCTTCTGGTTGTCTCAAGGTCAAGGTTGAAGCACAGGGGAGATCCTTTGGGGGAGATGCCTTTGCAGTGGTAGCCCCCAAGCTCTGGAACGAGTTGCCTCTGCATGTTAGGCTGGCCCCTACACTCCCTGTTTTTAAATCCCGTCTTAAAACACATTTTTATTCCTTGGCTTTTAACTCAGTATGAGAGTAGCATTTCTGTCTTGTTTGTCTGTTAAACCGGTCTTTGTGTTTTTATTGTATTGTTCATGGCTTTTGTTATCTTAATTGTACAGCATTTTGGTCAACTATTGTTGTTTTAAATGTGCTTTATAAATAAAAATATTATTATTATTATATTATTCATAAATAGAACTATTGACTTAAAAGAAAAACAACAGGCAAAATGGCACTGCTCTGCTCTCTGTTATTTAAACTAATATGTATTTTCTATCACTTGATTATCACACTGATATCACTCAGTCTTATGCTGATTACACTGGAAAGCAAACCAGAAACCAAGTTACCAAAGTATTAACGTAACTGTGTTTACCTATTATGTTACAGAAAAAAAGGCTTGATTTTTTTGTGTACTTCAGTGTCTTAGAATGTATTACCAGATACAAATGATGAAATGTAGATCATGAATGGAGCATATAGAAGTGTTCAGTGAATTAACCTTTCTCTTCTTTTTTTTCTTCCTAGTCTGGAATCAAGTAATTGTGCCTCTCAATTCACACCTGTGCCACTGGCATACGTGCAAAGAAAGAACACAGACAGGTGAAGCACGTACAGTCCTCAGATACACTCGCCTTCAAAACAGGGACAGAAATATATTTTGTCTATACCCCCTACTACAGGAGAATTACTGTACATCAGAGGAGAGGCACGTCTCTCACTGAGGACACCTGGTAACCTTGCATATTGTTGAGAGAAACTAACAGAGCAGTAGCTACAGAAAACCTTGCCGACTTAATCCCACCCCAACCATAGTTGGAAGAAGCCGACTGTGTCACACTGCAGCAAACTCCCAGTCATAGCTGAGCTGTGACGTGAGGCTCAAGTCTGCAATCATAGGACCTGCTCCTGTGGTCAATGCTGCCCTTATGCATGGACATCGATCCCAGTGGTCAATACTGCCCTTACGCATGGACATCGATCCCAGTGGTCAATGCTGCCCTTACGCATGGACATCGATCCCAGTGGTCAATGCTGCCCTTACGCATGGACATCGATCCCAGTGGTCAATGCTGCCCTTACGCATGGACATCGATCCCAGTGGTCAATGCTGCCCTTACGCATGGACATCGATCCCAGTGGTCAATGCTGCCCTTACGCATGGACATCGATCCCAGTGGTCAATGCTGCCCTTACGCATGGACATCGATCCCAGTGGTCAATGCTGCCCTTACGCATGGACATCGATCCCAGTGGTCAATGCTGCCCTTACGCATGGACATCTATCCCAGTTGTCAATGCTGCCCTTACGGATGGACATCGATCCCAGTGGTCAATGCTGCCCTTACGCATGGACATCTATCCCAGTTGTCAATGCTGCCCTTACGGATGGACATCGATCCCAGTTGTCAATGCTGCCCTTACGCATGGACATCGATCCCAGGGCCACCCCCTCCTCCACCCCCAATACTATCATGTATTGTGTGGTACTGTTAGTGTCCCCACGAGAAAAAAAAAAACATAAGAACATTTCCCGTTTGTGGTCCCTCCCAAAGTTCAAATGATCTACGTCCTTGGCCCTATGGAACATTTTTCAGTCCTACAAACAAACAAACTAAAACTTTTTAAAAAATTTAAAAAACTCACCAGAATACCTCCTCCAACAATCCCGTGTAAAAACCACACGTAGCCGGTAATTTGGTCCGTGTCCAAAACCTCCCCGTTTGGGAAAAAGAGCAGGATGTTAGCGACGATGGCGCACAACCCCAGAGGGAACAGGAGGGCCCCTGTGCACTCTGCACATTTCCCAGTGCACATTGTGAATCTGGAAAGTGAAAAGAAACGCTAATTTAAATACTTTGGCCTGAATTCAATTGCCATTTTGTCCTTACAAATAGCTTCAAGTGTAATTATTATTATTATTTTTGTTTTTTTTGCATTCAGCAATCAATGAAATTAACCCGACAAACTGTAAAAAAAAAAAATGTACTTGAATGTACAAAATTTAAGTTAACTTTTTTTGCGAGATTCATGCCTGTAAAACACTATGGGCCAGTTACCCAGACATAGATTAAGCCTAGTCCCAGACTAAAAGAAAAAAATAAAATCTATGAAGATATACACTGAAAAACGTTTTTATTCTATAAGGACTAAACGTAATCCATCTCTGTGAAACCAGCCCTATTTGTATCATATACAGTTTAATTTTTATTTGTTTCACCTTAATTTAATCAGAAACATACACTGAGATCTGAAATCTATAGTCCAAGGGAGACCAAAACCAAATTAAATGTTATTAATTTTAAAAAAGATTTAGAAATGATCATCAGCCTATTCTGCCTTGGACATAACTTCATAACTTAGTCAATTTGTAGCATATTGTTAATTCCTGGCAAAATAAATAACAGCACTGATTCACCTCTCCCAGCAAAGTGTACATTGTGTACTAGTTTATTTATTAATTTTGAAATATTGGGGCCCAATGTGGGGCTATACTCGCCCAATTCCCATCCTAATTTCCTGTCTTTCGGATGAGACGTTAAACCGAGGTCCTGACTCACTGTGGTCATTAAAGATCCCATGACACTTATCGCAAAGAGTAGGGGTTTCCCCGGTGTCCTGGCTAAATTCCCAACCTGGCTCTTTCAATCTGCCACCTAATCATCCCCCAGTTTAATTGGCTAATAATCATTATCTCTCTCTCTCTCTCTCCACCTCAGCTGATGTGTGGTGAGCATTCTGGCGCAAAATGGCTGCCGCTGCACCACCCATTGGTGGTGGTAGAGGCGAGTTTCCCCCTCATCACCGTAAGCGCGTTGAGTATCGAGAAAGGCGCTATATAAATGCAAGGTATTATTATTATTATTATTATTAATTAGCAAAGTCCAATTTGCTATCTGCAACCGCAGCTACATACACTGGTCCCTACTCCCTACTGCCCAAAGGCGAGAGTGAAGATATTCGTACATGTGGTGTTGTATTGGAGGACACCGCAGCTAAAGGCCCATTCATAGTCCCCAAAAAAAGTATGCGTACGGACGTCCGCAGTGTCCGCGTAGACCTAAATGACATCATAGCAGACCCAAAATGGACCGTGAGCAGACCGCGGAGCAGTCATTTTTTATGTCCGCGCAGACCTGTCCACACGGACCTGTTGTTTCACGTACACGTGTACCTTCGGTGTACCGTCATCTTCTTCCATGAAGGACGGCATTCTTTTTTTGCAATATGCACGCAAAAATTATGGGAAATGTAGTCTACAAAGGGGGATTGGTATGCTCGACTTTGAAAGGCAAAAGTCCGTGGACAGTCTGGCGGACTGTCCGTCCACGTACGTGTCTGCTCCCTGTTTTAAACACTCTGTAGCAGCCTTAATCTTGCACAGAGTAGAGGCGGAGGAAGACCTTTCATACGCAGCTTCGGAGTGCAGTCCATGGGCACCCGATCGAGCAGCAATGAAACACAGATTCCTAACTAACTGAATCCTCCCGCAATCAACAATTACACATCGTCCTTTGGTGCTACTGTCTGCAGTCGACAATGGCATGTCCGGATTTGATCCGAAACCACGGGTTTCATCCATGCACCAAGACGTGGTGCCTTTTCCGAATGAGCCAGCGGGCCTGGGGCCACGTGTGTAAACAGTGCTGAGCAGAAAAATGCCCTCAGAAAGCCACGTAAGGGAGTCTCCACGCAGAAATTCAGATGTATAAAATAACACACGCTGTGAGAATCTGCGTACCTCTGTACACACTGGACACCACATGTACGCAATGTTTGGCGTCAGTGTGATATGGTGACATAGTGACCGAAAGGCAGAGGTAGAAAAAGCAAAACCTTTTTTAAGCAGATTTACGACTTTCACCCTGAGCGCTCTTTTACGCATTCTTTTACTCAGAGTTTTATACATGAGGCTTCTGGTGTAATGTACTAGTTTTAACGCTCTATCATAAACAATATCTGACATTTTCAGATTGCTATAATCCTAATGTCAACTCAATCATCATTATTGTAGCCTACTGAAAAAAAAGATTATTTGTTCTTTCCTTAAAGCATGATGGGAACCCAGGATTTGTTCCTAGAACAGACATTTTGTTATATATACGGCTTTTTAAGATTTACAACTTGATTTTTACTCATTAGAAATGATTACCAATGATTTGCACTGCTTACATAAATACATCTTTTTTTCAATTTTTTCAATTTCAGTTCTGTTGGAGTGTGTGGGTCAAGTGTACAACACAGCTGTGTTATCAGAGATGGGACGATTAATCCACAATGCTTGCTGTGGATATTTTTATATTTTGCAATGGTCTTTTCTATTTAGCACAGTATTCTGCCTCCAAATTGATCCAATGATTTAAACATACTTCACTGTTATTTTACGGAAAATACCCGATTGTAACTTTGTGTGCATCAAGGAAGACGGTATTATACAGTATAAGCACACCGATTCCACAGCTTTTTCTCTATATAATGTGTATTACCTGTTGAAGAGAATCCAATTTGTTTTAGTCCTCTGAAGAATCCAGGTAAAAAAGAAATCTCCCTGTGGACAAGTCCTGATTTAGGATAGATTTTCCTGAAATGTGCACAAAGTCAGAGGTGTTCCAGGACCAGCATGTGAGAACCTCTGTGTCGAATAAGGGCCACCAGTTCTTAGACTCGTGAGTGCACTGGGTGAGAAATATGAGCAAACATACTGCATGGTGACAGGGGGGGGGGGGGGGGGGGACAGTAGCTCCATTGTCCCCATGGTCAGTGACCCCCTCCTCCGTAGCGATCGATAGCATCACCTCTCGCTCACATGTACAACTGTTCGATTAGCATTAACTTATTCGCAAAGCATTAACTTATTTATGGAGAAAATTACATTCTCCGTGTGGTGTTATAATGGTTGGTTACGGTAAGTGGAGGAGGACACATTGCGCTGACCGCCAGGACACAAACTCTGTGCTGACCGCCACTCCCAAACCAGGGATCATGGGGTGGCAGTGTAGTATAATGGATAAGGAACTGGGCTTGTAACCAAAAGGTTGCAGGTTCGATTCCAAGGTAGGACACTGGCGTTGTACCCTTGAGCAAGGTACTTCACCTGCATTGCTTTAGTATATACCCAGCTGCATAAATGGATACTATGTAAAAATGTAAGTCGCTCTGGATAAGAGTGTCTGCTAAATGCCTGTAATGTAATGATTGTGGGAAGTCATCATTGGGTGGGGTGTGTCTTTGTCTTAAAAGTTGGCATGACTAAAAATACATGATCCAGCATATACACTGTAGCAAGTCCAAAGGTCCACTTTTAATCAGTCCGATCTGCTGTGAGACGTAGAAGTAGTGTGGTAATTAAAGGACTAGACTCCAATTTAATTTGTTAATGCTGGGGTGGACTTTGGGAAATAAAATAAATTACCAACTTGAGATATATACAAGTTATGTTTTTACATAATGATAATAATAATAATTATTACTATTATTATTAATAGGGTATAATGTATTGCACTTGCCCTGCCTAGTGGATGGGGTTCCAGATTTCCCTGGCGGAGGGCAATAGTGCAAAAGTTTGTTCCTGACTGCGGGAAGAAAGGAGAGGTGGAGGTCATGTGTCACAGTCTGAGAACATACTGTTGAGGGGTGGGTGGATAGATTTCATAGATAATGCTGAATTGCACTCAGGTAACTTGAACAAAAACTATTTTGGTTACTGTTTACATTACAGAGCAATTTTCCTTTTGACAGAGTAGGCTACATAGTAGAGTAGGCTAGTACAGATCCTTTCCAAAAAATTTGAATATCATGGAAAAGTTTTTTTTTTTCCATAATTCCATTCAAAAAGTGAAACTTTCATAGATTATAGATTCATTACACACAAAGTGAAATATGTCTAGCCTTTATTTGTTTCATTTTTCATAATTTTGGCTTACAGCTCCAGAAAACCCCCAAAACAGTATTTCAAGAAATTAGAATAGTGTGTCGAAAATCAGCATTTACTTCAGTTATTTCAGAGAATGAATGTTTTAGACTGAGTGTCACACTATCATCTAATTTACTCAAAACACCTGCAAAGTTTATCTCAGTTTGGTTCAGTATGGGGAAGACTGCAGACTTGACAATTGGCCAGAAGACCATCATTGACACCCTCCAGAAGATGGGTAAGCCACAAAAGGTCATCGCTAAGGAGGCTGGCTGTTCACAGAGTGCAGTGTCCAAGCATATCAATAGAAAGTTTAGTGGAAGGGAAAAATGTGGCAGGAGAAGGTGCACAAGCAAAAGAGATGACCGTAGGCTTCAGCGGATTGTCAAGCAAAGATGATTCCAAAATTTGGCGCAGATGCAGAGGGAGTGGACTGAGGCTGGAGTCAGTGCTTCAAAAACCACCACGTACAGACGTATCCGGGACATGGGCTACAACTGTCGGATTCCTCGAGTCAAGCCACTCCACTCATTCTCTGAAATAACTGAAGTAAATGCTGATTTTCAACACACTATTCTAATTTCTTGAAATACTGTTTTGGGGGGTTTTCTGGAGCTGTAAGCCAAAATTATGAAAAATGAAACAAATAAAGGCTAGAAATATTTCACTTTGTGTGTAATTAATCTATAATCTATGAAAGTTTCACTTTTTGAATGGAATTATGGAAAAAAAAAATTTTTTCCATGATATTCTAATTTTTTGGAAAGGATCTGTATATCGCACATTGTGGACACGTTAACGTGGTGTTTACAGCCGCTATAGTTGCCCTCAAACCGTGGACCTGAGGTCACAGATCCAATTCCTTCATCACTGCCTAACTCTCGTGACTGAATCTATAAAAGCACTAAAAACATTACTTTGTAAAAAGAATTGCTGTTTCTGTGTTAAGAGTTCTGGGTAAAGTACTGATGTGGCGGTTCTAGAATGTAGTAGGCATACATAAGTGGGTCCACAGGGAATAATTGTGGCCTACAATAGTTTGCTTTGTAACCGGAGGCAAGACAAGGAGAACCGAACCGACGGTGGGAATTCCGAAATTTCACCAGCAGTTGCGCTGTGCTGTAGCCTAGGCTGCTCCAGCATGAAAGCCGTGTTGTCCTGACTCAGCCGAACTGGGCGGAGTTTGAGAAAGTTCAGCTCTGCCGGTGGGTTAAGGGCTTCCAGTAAACGAAAACTCCAGTAAACTTCCGTTGTTTCCTGTTAAATCAGCCGAGTTTCAAAATCCGAAAGTCGATGTCTGTCCTGTGTGTACTAGAGGAGAAGACAGTGCATCGGATGAGCTAGCCTACTGTTCAAAGTTGTGATGGACCAGTCACACAGCCGCTGGATATTGCATCTTTTGACGCTTTACATAAAGTTATCAGTTATCGAATGCATCACCAGAACCTATTACATTGGAATAAAAGAGGAAACTTGGAACTATGCTCCGAGTGGCAAAAATCGTATTACTGGTATACCAGTTGCCGAGGACAAGTGAGATTTATTATTATTATTATTACTACTGTTGTTGTTAGTGTTGCTGCTGATGCTGTTGGAGAGGTGTGCTCTGTAATAGGTACTTTTTGTACCTCTCTGTAGAATCAACTCATATCTGACACACCTCATGTGTGATGTAAAACGTAAGGAATTTATGCTTCCCTTTGTTATGCAGACATCTACTGTCAATAGCCTACTAACTGCGAAAAGATATACAGTCATAATGAGCAGGAAATGCTTTTCTATATCGGTATAACTCAATGATCTCAAGCGCATCACTAAGTGACACATGGGCTACAGATTCCGATTGCAATTATACGTAGCCTAGCCTGTAATATTGTCTACTCTCCCTTGTGCCTCATTTTAAAATGATGCTTCTGTATGCTGTGTGTTTGCCTTGCCAGGCACGCATCTGTTTTTCTTCAGCAAGACCAGCACCGCATTGGAAGTGTTTACAAGAAAGCAGTGTACAGGGAATTCGCGGATCTGAACTACGATCGGGAAATTGTCAAACCGGATTCGCTGGGCTTTCTCGGCCCAGTTCTGATGGGAGAGGTGGATGACGTCATAGTTGTCCACTTGAAGAACTTCGCTTCAAGGCCATATTCCTTGCATCCACATGGTGTTTTCTACGAGAAAGACTCTGAAGGTAGGCTACAACATGTGAACAAACGCGCAAAGCACTTCTCTCGAATGGGACTGCGTGTAAGACAAATAGATTTTCCTTAATCTTTACAGTGATTTTTTGTTGCAACATATGTGGTATTAAGAAACTATTAGATTAAGAACAGAGGCTGTGCCATAGAAACATATCTGCAGTTTTACCAACAGTCATTTCAATTGGTTCCCAATGGGCCATGTTTTTGTCATGAAATTTGAAGTTTTTTAGTAAACAAGTTCATGTTACAGACAGCGTAAGACTGAAATAACGCCTATCACAGCCTGTACTTCCCTTACGAAACAATCACATGTGAAATTTGCCTTTTCACATGTGAAAATCACAATTTAACATGTGAATATAACATTTTCACACGTGATTGGCTATTTTCACATGTGAAAAGCAAACAAGTCACATTAAGTCATGTGAAACTTGCATATCCAGAGCTGAATTACATACATTCTCCTTTTTTCACATGAACGACAATTTTCACATGCATTTCTTTTGCATTTTTTTGCATGTGGGTGCTAAATAATCACGTGTGGGAAAACCAAAATGAAAAACACGTGTCCAAAAGCCACATGTGATTTTTTTTGTAACGGTTAGGTTGTGTGCTTATTCAAGGCTTATGTTCAAAAATGTTTTTTTGTCATATGCTTATTACAATTTGACAGTAAGGAAGGTGTTCTTGTGTTTCTTCTTTCTCTCATGTACATTGCATTCGGATAATTTTTTGCCCAGTGAGCAACTTTTAATACTCAGTGAAAAATATGACAGAAAATGAGAATTAGGTCAGATGTAAATGGTGTCCGTGGAACCATTGGTCTTTCTTTTTCTAACAAGGATTAAACAAGAAAGCTAATGTGATGTTCTGTACTCACTTGAATGGACTACTAACCAAAAGCAGCTCATTAATCAAGATAACTCTGTGTCTGTCTTGTTTATATATCAACGTTCTTTTTTAGCCATTTCCATTATTAGCCTAATATATTATGAACGTTGTGTGTGCAGACACCCTCACCCTCCCCCCTGTGCCCGTTTCATCTTAGGACATATTTCACCGTGGAAGACATGGGGGTTTCCGCGTGAACATTGCGAGAAGGCATGGCCTTCTCGGAATGCATGTTGTATCCTGAGCTTTTATGAGGAGACGAGGGAGGGAGCATGGGAATGTAAAGTGTAGGTTAACCGTTAAGAACTTTAATGGCTATCCTAAAAACAATTGGTGTCAATAATGGTTTCCCTCACTTTTGGAAAAGAAGGCTTGGACTGATTACGCAGGTATAGATCGAGCTATGCCTTTACTTTACTATGGTTTGTTTGCAATGTAAATGTAGAGGACAAAAACAGCTTTCTGACTTGCATGGACTTTGGATCTGAATTTATGGTAGACATGTAGGCCGACAGGATACATCCAACAGGACCCCTTCATATGCACCTAGGCGCTCACTAATATATTACAAAGTCATTCGCTTTATAAGATGTACGCCTGAGCTTTGCTAACAGCGCTCAGCAGTGTTGGAGTGACTTTCGTTCCATTGTACAGATACGGTACCTAACATTCAGAATTGACGGTAGTTGTCGTAAGATTACGTTTACAATTTAGGTGTTTAGCTGACCCTTTTTTATCCACAGTGGCTTATGCAGCTTACGTTCCTTACATACAGCCGGATATTTACAGAAGCAATTTAGGTTAAGTACCTTTCTCAAGGGTACAATGGCAGTAATCACCTGGGACCTGAATTTACAACGCAGGGTCACTAACCCAGGTTCCTAACCATTATGCTAACCACTGCTGGCCCCGGTGACATAAAACCTTCTTCTCCTGGATATACCAGATCTCTTTCAGACCCCTGACAGCTGGTCAAAACATTTTGTAAACCAATGCTGTTTACCAAGTACAGTAAATACAACTCAGAAAAGGGGGCTATAGAAAAAACCTGAAGGTTTTTTTTTGTTTTAACAAAGGAGTCTTAACAAAGGAATGTTAAGGTGTACAACATAATTTATACTTCTGTCAGAGGAGGAAGGCATACTATGTTCTGACAGTATTTTCACACCTTAACCTCTTTCCTGGCCCATTCCTACTGTTGATTTAGTCTTCTTCAACATTTTGTGCCGATTTTGTTTCAATGATGTAGTTATTTGAGTCTCCATGCAGACTCCAACCCGGTGTCATATAGAGGATTTAAAGGCATGACGGTAACCTGTTTCCCAGTCAATGGTGTTCCAATGACCTTGCCCTAGCAACATGAGGTTATGATGTGAGGTGATGGGATGTCTGTGTCGTCTTAGGGGCCCTGTATCCTGATGGGACCACGGGGAGGTTTAAGCACGACGATGCGGTACCTCCAGGAGAGAACCACACCTACACGTGGATTGTGAAGCCAGAGTTCGCACCCACGGACGGGGACGCCAATTGCCTTACCTGGGTCTACCACTCCCACGGCGATGCTCCGCGGGACATCTCCTCTGGCCTTATTGGGGCTCTCCTCACCTGCAAAAAAGGTCCTGCCCCGGCACTTCATGCTTCCTCAAAACATCTAGACATGGAATTCTTTCCCCTTCACATCTCCTTTGCCATTTGCTGTTTATACCTCCTCTAGGGCCATTCCAGAGTTGCACCTCCTCTAGAACCATTTTAGATGACACTTTCTCCAGGACCATTTCTCAGAGACCAGAGACCAGAGGTGTAAAATCTCAGTTTAGAACGTAAAAAAAAATACTCCCCAGTATTTTTGTTCCAATCACCTGGATTTGCTAACTAGCACAATTCTTCAGTCAGGGAGGTAGAACTAACAAGTGAAATCGCCTGGCTGAGTTCATGGGTGGAAGAAACACATGACAGGACTTTTACTCTCATTTCCTCACAGTTTACACAGTTTTTTTTATCATGCTTGGTAATTGGTTTTGTGTTTGCTGAGCTTTCACAGCAACAGCATGATTGCGCTTCCCAAAAATTGGAATTCACAAAGACTGATCCCTGATCACTAAAGTACTTGTGCTTAGACGGGTGTTGATATATTGACTATTTAATTGATTGGTAAATGATGGTTCAGTGGCACTATATTATCAAAAAAGGTCAAGGTAACAATCTTGTTATTTTGCTTGTCATCAGTATTTACAAAGGAGTGTAAAAGTAGCTTGAATAAACCTAAATATGATTCATCTTTAATCCTTTGGCATGTATGGACGCACCAGTGTGTCAATATTGTTCTTACTATTGCTATTACTATTGGGATGGCAGGTATGCCATCCGCCAAGTTACGGCTTGGCGGGGCATGCCCCATACCTATACAGCACCGAGAGTTTGGCACTTTTCAGGGTTTCCTACAGAAGTAACCACGATGACCATAGACTCGAGCCCTTAAAAACATTAACTTCTGTATGTTCTGACCTCATGTAACTACACAGCATTCAGATACAACTTCACACATCCACACAATAAAGCCCCAAACTTGGGTTATTTTTGCCGTTTTTCTCCTTCTGCTTCTTCTTCTTCTTATTCTTCTTCTTCTTCTTCTTCTTCTTCTTCTTCTTCTTCTTCTTCTTCTTCTTCCCATTTTCCTGTCAAACTGCCTGCCTCCGTCGCGATGTTATCCAATGGGGAGAATTATTATTTGAGGGTATGGTCCGTATACCTGCTCATCAAGCTTATCGTCCAATAAAAATGCTTCATACTAATGTTTTTTTAATGTTAATATAGCTAATGGCTTCATGCTTTCCAAGAAGGTCCTGTGGCTTAGTGGTTAAGACGACAGTCTCTCACACAGTGGATAGTGGGTTCGAGCCCAGCAGGGCACATGTGTATTTTCCACAAAAACAATATGCAACTGTTAAGTACTTTTCATTTCTTAGACTGTTATTATTTTCACATTGACACATTAATGTATTTTTATTGCAAAGGCAAAAGAGGTTTACAATATTAACTGTTCAATGTTTCACTTGTATTATATCACACCCTCCCCAAACCGGACGCTCGCTTTTGTCTGGTTTGGGGAGGGTGTTACGCTCTGCTCTTGCGGTCATGACTGACTGACTGTGGAAACCCCTTGCCTCGGCCAACATTTATTTATTAATTTCTTCACTTCAGCTCTGTTCACTTTATCCTTTTCACACCTAACACAATGCCACCATAAAATTAACTACTAGGAAAATTAAGAGTTTACGATAAGAATTGATAATAGCCTCCTATAAGCTGCAATCCTTTAAAAGATCGGATTTATAAACCGCCACGTCCCCAAACATATTTGATTCATGGTTAGTCACTTTAAAAAAAACAAAAAAAACAATAGCTTCCGAATGTGACAAAAGACGTTTCCAATATTAACTGTTGAATGTTTCACTTGTAGCCTATTTCACTTGTACTACAGTGAAATGATGAAAGTCAGACCGACACTGACAAATGGCCTATATCATGTGATTATATCCCTTTGGTCTTCTGGTTAGCGTCAAGCCTTAGTATTGCGAGAGACGGGGGTTCGTACCTCGCCCGGTTGATATTAAAGTGTAATTTTATTTTGGACTCAAACTGTGCACATGTTCTGGTTTTCTCATGCAAGAATATTTTTCTATTGCAAAGGCAATTTTTTACCTTCGAAAAAAAATCACTGCGAAGGTATTATGCTGTGCTTATGAAGTTCGGCAACTCGTAGCCCAGACATGGAAGCTTGGAGTTACGCATCCGACAAGCCAGTGTTGAATAGCCTAACGTTATTTCTATAGAATACTAATATGCCTATTTTACAACTGTATTTCCATATTTTAAGCTGTATGTATTTCTTTCAGCTACAATGTGTTTGCGTCTACCCTATTGTGCATGCATAGTCTCCATATAGACTTGGTTAATTAATTTACATGCTTCTTCATGATCCATAGTTCAGGTGGTGCTGTTCATTGTATTCCATTAGACATTAAATACAGCTCATCTACAAACTCTTTTAATGTAATTCTGGGAGAAATGTTATCCTTCTCGTCAGTAGAGGGCGTTATGGTTATGCAAATGTCTGCATGCATTTATTTGGAATGCATGTAGGCTACTATTCTGTATGCATGTCTCTCTCGATGTAGTTATCTTCATGCATTGTTCATCATTAGTTAGCTACCAAAAATAAGTGATATCTGAACAAAAAAGGCTCCGACGTAAAGAAAGCCAAGTTACTCACGCATAGCCTACAGAGCGCTGTCTATAAGTCCTTAATTCCAACTTGCAAAAACTAGGCATGCCTTTAAAAGTATTGATATCAAAATGTGGCCAAGTTACAACTAACAATATTGCCTATCATAGCTCACACTAAATAAACTAGTTCTATTCCAAAGCAATGCTATCCAAACTTTCCTAAATTATTTAATGCAACTTGGCCCTGTGTTTCTTCATCTTACCATCTCAAGAGAATGTGGTCAATAAAACTGTATGTTCCACATCAAACTGCAAAATGAGAATAATTTCTAGTGGAAATACTCTGATTCAGATGAAACAGAAAAATTACTACACTATAGGGCATGTTTGAATAATTGTCTGCATCCACTGCTTTGGGTCTATGAAAAGCACAGAATGAATAAAATGTATTATTATTATTATTATTATTATTATTATTATTATTATTTATTTATCTATTTGGAATATTTGGATTTCTATCAAAACCTGTGTGGTCCTACAGAGCATAGATATCCTTGTGTTCACAAAATTCTGTTCGCAAATATAACTATTTTTATGTTAAGAAAATTAGTACCATTACTTATTTTCTATCATCTGACCCACAAACATGTCTGGATACATTTGTAAAAATGCTATATGTACGCTATTTTAAAATATGACTTATTTGTATCTGCATTTATTTATTAATCCCCCCTTTCTCTACTGTACATGATGTTTCTTGATATAAATGTCTGCTTGTGAATAGTAAAGAAATCTGTAGCAGCAGTTAAAACCTGTACATTTTCTAAAGTAAACTTGCCAACAAAGTATAACCGTATCCTTTCTGGAGTGTAATTATTCATCAACTGTTACCAACATTAATTGAAATCATATGTTGTTCCATGAGGCACAATCTCTTCATATGCTAAGATGAAGAAACACAGGGCCAAGTTGCATTAAATAATTTAGGAAAGTTTGGATAGCATTGCTTTGGAATAGAGCTAGTTTATTTAGTGTGAGCTACGATAGGCAATATTGTTAGTTGTAACTTGGCCACATTTTGATATCAATACTTTTAAAGGCAGGCCTCGTTTTTGCAAGTTGGAATTAAGGACTTATAGACAGCGCTCTGTAGGCTATGCGTGAGTAACTTGGCTTTCTTTACGTCGGAGATGTTTTTGTTCAGATTACTATATACATGCCAAAGAGCTAAATAAGAATCACGTTTAAGTGTATTCATGTTCTGAATAGTGATGTGACAATTGCTCCTCATGTCAGCAGTTAGTAATGAATAAGCTTGCTGACATTCAATACAGAAATAGACATATCATCACCCCATTGCCCCCTGATTTCCCCTCATATCTCTGGGTCCCTGGGCCTCAGGCATCCTGCTGCAGAATTCTGGTCACCCCACCAGGCCGGACCGGACCGACGTGAGCAGGGACTACTTCTTGATGTTCAGTGTGGTGGACGAGAACCTCAGCTGGTACCTGCAGGAGAACATCAAGACGTTCTGCTCGGATCCGTTAGGCGTGGACCCAGAGGACGAGGATTTCCAGGAGTCCAACAAGATGCACGGTGCGCGGCTCCGCCGGGCAGCCAATCAACACCGATTTAGATTTGCTCTGTCTGTGTGGCAAAAATCCTACGTGAGAAGCTGTCATTTCCACTGGGTTGTATTTTCATTCAGTTCTATTTAAGAGAGCTGCCAAATCAATCATCCGTCCATCCATCAGTGCCAAATGCAACTGAATGAAAATGCAGCAGGGTTCGTATGTGACAATTTGAATACAGTTTTGCTTCGCTGCTCACAATAAGTGATAAATGTACGCATTTGAATGAAAAAACTCAAAGCAATAGACAAAGACAGAGCTGACAAGGCAATAAACCTGAGTAAAGTATCATCACTCATCTGGCCTTCACTCTAGTCTCATTGTCTTAGAATCCAGAAAAGCCCTTAAAGTACAGTACAGAAAGCCCGGTTCTCCTGTTACCCACCCATTGGGCCCGTTTGTCAGACCCGTTGTGTTTTCACTCCTCTGAACCGCAGCCATTAATGGGTACGTCTTCGGGAACCTGCCCGGCGTGGACGTCTGCCTGAAGCAGAAGGTGGCCTGGCATCTTTTCGGCATGGGGAATGAGGTGGACATCCACTCTGCTTACTTCCACGGGCACACCGTGCTGGACCGGGGCCACCGCGTTGACGTCCTGAGCCTCTTCCCGGCCACCTTTGTTACCGCGGAGATGATCCCGAGGACTCCGGGGAAATGGATGCTGAGCTGCCAAGTCAATGACCACATACAAGGTAAATTTTCTCTCTTTTGCTTCTAATTACACTCGCACACTTGGGGGTGCGTCTGTCTGCCTGTATGTACGTAACAGCCTTAGGGCCTATTGTTCTGATCCGATTTGGATGAAGCTTTGCACATAGGTTTACAATGGGCCAAGGACCTGAATTCTTGAATATTTTTCAAATTGATCAAGGACAAGTGTTAATTTCCACCAATGTCTAATGATTAGACCAGGGGTTCCCAAACTTTTTTCTGATGCGACCCCAAATTAATGCTCACAAATGTATGCGACCCCAACACCCAACACACGTGCACACACGCCTCTGTTGAAAATGACATAAATCACAGAATAGATGCAATCTGTGATTGGTTGAAATGTATGAAGTAACAATTACATTTTTTATATTTGGATTGTTGAAATGTTGGACATGTAGTACATTCACATATTTGGAAGAGACAAAAAAACTTTATATTCTTATTTTCAGAAAATAAATTAAAAATTTCAGGCGACCCCATCCTCAAATCAGGCGACCCCACTTGGAGTCGCGACCCACAGTTTGGGAACCCCTGGATTAGACGTTGGAGGAATAGACATTACACCTTTTGAACACACGAGGGCAATATTGGACAAATGTGCAGGTGTAGACATCTCTCTGAGTGCCATTCTATTTGCTATTACAGTTTTTTACATTTGCTTTGACTCATTTTGGGCACAACAGAGTTTCAATGTGCAAAACTCTTAACACAGAATGCTATACTGCTCATTTTGGGTTCAAAATGTAATATAGCATGCAAAATTAAAATACCAGTGTCAAATCAGAGAATATTATATGCAAAAGTTTATCACAGCACCAGAACATTAGATATTTCAAATATTTTCAATATACAACAGTCATCATGAAATAATGCTGCCAAACACAAAATCCTTCTGATAAAAAAAGTTTGAAAGTGTTTTTTTGTCATAACGCAAAATGCTATACTCCTAATCTTGGGCTCAAAATCATATATAGCATGCACAATAGAAACAACTGAACCAAATTAGATTGTATTTCATGCTAAAGTTTATCATAGTGTCAGAACAGTGGATATGTTTATCGTTGAAGTTTAATTATTGGTGCATTTTCAAATACAACGGCCATTATCAAATAATGCGGTCAAACACAAAATACTTACCAAAAAAGACTATGCAATGGTAATTTCCTCATAAATGCTTGAAATTATGTACAGCAAGCATCCCCTGTGATAGACTGCAGTTTTGCGCTTGTGTTTTTATGAGACAAACAAAATATTAGATTATATGAAGTTTAATCATTAAAGAAAAATCATACAGTAATACAGTACTATAAACTCAACTGTATTGTACAGTAAAAACAAAAAGAGCAGTAAAAGCAAAAACAGTTACAGTAACAACAAACTTTACTGTAAAGTAAAAAATAAAAACTGCTTCTCGGTGCTTAAGCAGCATTTTGCCTCTCCGCTGCATTTGGCCACAGAATTTTGTCGACGTCGCATCTGATGTCTTCGCTGGCAAGACAGCGCTGGTAAAATCTTTTAGAGTGCCTTATCCACCCCTGACACTGCTGGGCTGTAATGTCGCATGCCTCATCCATGGCCTGAAGGAGCGTTTCCTGCTCATATGGACACCTATCGTATACCTTCCACCCCCAGGTGTAATGGGACGTGACGTGTGAGATGGGAGGAGCCAAACGCAGCAAGGGGATTCATTAAGCCTTTAGGCCACTAAGGCGGGATACCCGCAGATAAGGGAGGAGACAAAACAAGGAACAACAAACACCACTACAGACGCTACTAATGGCTAACTGTCAAATGCCAAATAGAGCGTAAGGACAGGGATCAGAACAGCCAGAAATAATAAGCGCCCTGTCTCGGTAACGAGACAAAATAAGAACGGGCGAGTAGCGTAAAGACAAACATAAAACACAAACAAACACTGCAAAATAATAAGATAGAATGAGTAATAGCGGAGGCGAAAGGAACAGGTCCAACGTTCCAGGCTACTCTCAAACTCGCGGTCAAACACAAACGTGTCCACAAAATCGCCCAATCCTCCCTATAGGAAGACATGCGCCAAAAGACGAAAAGAACAACAGTTCCAAACAAAATCGTCAAACTCCATGCAAGGAGAAAAGGCACCGAAAGGAACGAAACAGGACAGGCAGTACCAGACATTTACCGGCTAGACCAACGCGAAAAGAATTGAAAATAAGCGCCCTTCCTCTCTATATGAGGAAAATAACGAGGCGCACAGGAACAGAGATGTAACGTTCCATGGCGAGAATAATAGGCTCGCAGTCAAACGCAAACATGTCCAAAACATCGCCCGGTCTCACTAAGAGACGAATTGCACCGAAGAGCGAGCAGAACTACAGTTCTGAACAGAATCGCCCAAATCTCCATACACGGAGACAGAGCACAAAAGACGATGGGACAGCTGCACCGAAACTATCGGCTAACTGACTTACACAAGCACAAACACAAGCCCTGCCTCTCAGTAACGAAAACTGTAACGAGGCGAACAGGAACAGAGATTTAACGTTCCATGGCGATATAAAAAGGCTCGCAGTCCAATGAATAAAACCAAGAGGGTAAACACCCGATCTCCCAGGAGAGAAACATTTTACAGGTGAGCCGACGAAGCATCGTCGTCCCATAGCTTTACTATCCACAGGCTAACGCAAGCTTAAATAGGAACAACCGCCCTAGCCTCTCAGTAAAATAATGTAACAAAGCGAAGGAACAGAGAGCTAAAGTTACCATGCTACGCGCAGTCACACAAACATGTCCACAACCTCGCCCAAACTCCACACAAGGAGAAACACACCCGGCAAACGAACAGAACAATAGTTCCGAAAAAAATCGTCCCGTAGGTAAAAAGGACGGAGGACCGCTGTAATAAAGACCAACGCAAAATAGCACGACAGCCTCTCAATATAAAACAAAAACCCTGAGTCACAACAAAGGGGAACGTAGTCCACGAGAAGGAGACAACAGGGAATAAACGTACCGAAGCTACTTACTGGCTCACAGTAACACGGAATTGAGTAGAAGCAAAACGCCAGGTCTCTCAGTAAGAAAACCAAATAACAGGCGAAAAAAGGAACAAAGAACTGCTACTCTATACTTCTACGAGCTAATAACTAAGTAGAAGCGAAACGCCTGATCTCCCAATGGGAAGACATGTGCCGAAGGGCGAGCAGAACTACTGTTCCGAACAGAATCGCCCAAAACTCCATACACGGAGAAAAAGCACCAACAAGGCAAAATAGAGCAGAGATTTTACGGTCCCAAACTTCTACGAGATAATCAACTACCAAGCCAGTAAGAAATAAGCCCTGCCTCTAAACAGAGACGCAAAAAATAGGCGAGTAGCCAAAACGGTACGAGAACTCACAACCAACAATAACACCACAGTACATAACAATTAACAATTAACAATCAATGTCGAAGCCCCGAATGAAGGGAACGGTAGGCTTAAATAACTCTCAGGTGACCACGCAACAGGTGAAAATGCTTAACCAGAAACTCCCCCAACTCAGCAGGGCGGAGCAAGCCTCTACCAACAGGGCAGCGCCCTCGGGTAGCCACCGAGGAAAACGACCGCATAGGACCACAGGGTCCAAAACCATGACACCAGGCCAAGAAAAACTCCTCGATGGGGTTCAGAAAGGGGGAGTAACGTGGAAGGAATTGGAATCGGAACTCTGGATGGGCTGTTCACCAGTCTTGCACAGCTAATGCACGATAGAAGTTTACATTGTCCCAGACAATGATGAACACCATCTGAGCATTTGGCTGGATGAGACGGTTGTACAGCCCATCCAGAAAATGTATGAGGCGCACGGAGTTGTATGCCCCCAGCAGAGGGTCAGGCTGACAAATCAGGGATGGATGTGTGTGGGCCTGCCCAATGGTCTCAGGGCCGGGTCTATGCAAACTAGGCTTACCTATTACCTATTACAGTACCTATTACCTATATACTGTATATTTACTGTACATGGTCCACGACCATGACCACGACCACGACCATGACCCTGTCCTTCGTTATCAACCTCAACCTCACTGACCTGCTCCATGTTGTCAGAAACTGCCATTCAGGTTTCTAAGCAGCCTTTTATGTAGTGGTGAAGATATTATCAATTGTGTTGCAATGCTACTCACCTGGGCAAGGTTGTTGGAAGTACTGAGACATGACTACAAAGACCTGTTGAATTGATTTAGTGATCTGCATTTGTAGTAATAAGCATTTGAACATTGTTGTAATATTAGGTGGCTGTATTCTGAGAATGGAGCATATGATTTAGAGTTTGGCACTTTGTATTAACAGTTTTGTACTTTGTATGTCAGCATAGGATGTAGTGTCCTAAGGTAAGAATTCTGCAAGTCAGTTTAGCACTTTGCGTTGACAGTTTTACACTTTGTATGTCATCATAGGATGTAGTGTCTTAAGGTAAGAATTCTGCAAGTCAGTTTAGCACTTTGCATTAACAGTTTTACACTTTGTATGTCAGCATAGGATGTAGTGTCTTAGAGTATGAATTTTGAATGTCAGTTTGGCACTTTACATTTTGAGTTTTGTACATTGAAATTCTGCTGTGCAAAATGAGTCAAAGCAATCGTAAAAAACTGTAGTAGGCTACTGTGTGAAAGCTCTATTTAAATATTAGTTTTCAGCCTACCTTTGACACTAAAAGGCCTTTGAAATGTAATTGCCATTTTTTTGTGAGTATTTGAAAATTATTTCCCCATTTTAGAAGAAACTTAATTAGTTTCTTATTTAGAAACATATTTGAAAATGTATTTGTCTTTTCTGGAGAGTATCCAAACAAACGTAAGAAACAAAAGACGTTTTTCTATTTGTATTTGAAAGAATTTCAAAAGCATGAAATCCAAATATATATAGATTGATCATGGTGGCTGATGTCTGTTTGTGTTCACAGCCGGGATGCAAGCCTTTTACCAGGTCTCAACCTGCGGAAGTCAACATGGTCTGGGAGCGCCCTCTGCTGGCAAGATCCGACACTACTACATTGCTGCAGAAGAACAACTTTGGAATTATGCACCGCTTGGGATTGATGTATTTTTCAACCTGTCTCTAAATGCCTCCGGAAGGTGTGTTGGGTGGAGAGGTCTCACTAATTTGTAAATCTTATTTAGCCTATTAAATAACTCTATCTCTCTAACTAAATATCTGGTGTAATTATTTCACCACCTATAGATAACCATGAGCAGATTTATGAGAGCCATGACTATATCACTTCTAACTTTTACACTTTCATGTAAAAATTGATTTTATTTTGAGTAGTGAGAGGGGGGGAAGTGATGTAGCCGCTTTGATAATAGCCATGTCACATGCAGTGTCTGGCTCCTCTCTCTGTAGCCACTCTGAAGTATACTTCGGTACAAGCAATGGCACATTAGGAGGCGTGTATGAAAAGGTTCGCTACATTGGGTACACCGATGATACCTTCACCACCAAGAAACCTACAATTCCCGAGGAAGAGCACCTTGGAATTCTGGGTAGGCTGTCTGGCCATCTTTCCTGATTCAGCCTGAAGTGAACTGATGTCAGTTTTTATATTGTTTGTGTGGAGGGACAGCCATTTATAAGGTTAAAATGTACATGTATGATAATGTGTTACTGAACTGCATATGTGAAATATGTTTGACCGTTGACCACCATCTTGGTGCCTACCTTTTTCCTCAGGCCCCATAATCAGAGCTGAAACCGGTGATGTCATCGAGGTTACATTCCTGAACAAAGCCAAGACGGCGTACAGCGTCCAGCCCCATGGCCTACAGTATGAGAAAGCGTATGAGGGGGCCAGCTACTGGGATGGTAAGGCCACAGCCAGCGTGACCCGTGCATCGGAGCACATCAGTCAGCCTCCTTGCTGTGCCAGCTGAGTCTCTGTTTGTTGGATCCTATCAGATGCCCAGAGGAATGGGTCACATGTGCAGCCAGGCCACAGATTCATCTACAGATGGCGAGTGATGGAGGGCCCCTCCCCTAGTGACCCGGCATGCATCTCCTACCTGTACTACTCCTCCACCAACCCTGTTGAAGACACCAGCTCTGGGCTCATGGGCCCTCTGCTGGTCTGCAGGAAGGAAGCACTGGATGAGAGTGGGTCACAGGTACACGTTTATACATCCAGTTTACACCTCCTCTAGAGACTTTTCTACTTTACACCTCCTCTAGAGCCATTTCTGCTTTTCACCTCCTCTAGAGCCATTTCTATTTTTCACCTCCTCTGGGGCCATTTCTACTTTTCACCTCCTCTAGGGCCATTTCTACTTTACACCTCCTCTAGGGCCATTTCTACTTTACACCTCCTCTAGAGCCATTTCTGCTTTTCACCTCCTCTAGAGACATTTCTACTTTTCACCTCCTCTAGAGACATTTCTACTTTTCACCTCCTCTAGGGCCATTTCTACTTTTCACCTCCTCTAGGGCCATTTCTACTTTACACCTCCTCTAGGGCCATTTATACTTTACACCTCCTCTAGGGCCATTTCTACTTTACACCTCCTCTAGAGCCATTTCTACTGTTCACCTCCTCTAGAGCCATTTCTACTGTTCACCTCCTCTAGAGCCATTTATACTTTTCACCTCCTCTAGAGCCATTTATACTTTTCACCTCCTCTAGGGCATTTTCTACTTTACACCTCCTCTAGGGCCATTTCTACTTTACACCTCCTCTAGGGCCATTTCTACTTTACACCTCCTCTAGGGCCATTTATACTTTACACTTCCTCTAGGGCCATTTCTACTTTACACCTCCTCTAGAGCCATTTCTACTTTTCACCTCCTCTAGAGCCATTTCTACTTTTCACCTCCTCTAGAGACATTTCTACTTTTCACCTCCTCTAGAGACATTTCTACATTTCACCTCCTCTAGGGCATTTTCTACTTTACACCTCCTCTAGGGCCATTTATACTTTACACCTCCTCTAGAGCCATTTATACTTTTCACCTCCTCTAGGGCCATTTATACTTTTCACCTCCTCTAGGGCCATTTCTACTTTACACCTCCTCTAGGGCCATTTATACTTTACACCTCCTCTAGGGCCATTTCTACTTTACACCTCCTCTAGAGCCATTTCTACTGTTCACCTCCTCTAGAGCCATTTCTACTGTTCACCTCCTCTAGAGCCATTTATACTTTTCACCTCCTCTAGAGCCATTTCTACTTTTCACCTCCTCTAGGGCATTTTCTACTTTACACCTCCTCTAGGGCCATTTCTACTTTACACCTCCTCTAGGGCCATTTCTACTTTACACTTCCTCTAGGGCCATTTCTACTTTACACCTCCTCTAGAGCCATTTCTACTTTTCACCTCCTCTAGAGCCATTTCTACTTTTCACCTCCTCTAGAGACATTTCTACTTTTCACCTCCTCTAGAGACATTTCTACTTTTCACCTCCTCTAGGGCATTTTCTACTTTACACCTCCTCTAGGGCCATTTATACTTTACACCTCCTCTAGAGCCATTTCTACTTTTCACCTCCTCTAGGGCCATTTCTACTTTTCACCTCCTCTAGGGCCATTTCTACTTTACACCTCCTCTAGGGCCATTTCTACTTTACACCTCCTCTAGGGCCATTTCTACTTTACACCTCCTCTAGAGCCATTTCTACTGTTCACCTCCTCTAGAGCCATTTCTACTGTTCACCTCCTCTAGAGCCATTTATACTTTTCACCTCCTCTAGAGCCATTTCTACTTTTCACCTCCTCTAGGGCATTTTCTACTTTACACCTCCTCTAGGGCCATTTCTACTTTACACCTCCTCTAGGGCCATTTCTACTTTACACCTCCTCTAGGGCCATTTCTACTTTACACTTCCTCTAGGGCCATTTCTACTTTACACCTCCTCTAGAGCCATTTCTACTTTTCACCTCATCTAGAGACATTTCTACTTTTCACCTCCTCTAGAGACATTTCTACTTTTCACCTCCTCTAGGGCATTTTCTACTTTACACCTCCTCTATGGCCATTTATACTTTACACCTCCTCTAGGGCCATTTATACTTTACACCTCCTCTAGAGCCATTTATACTTTTCACCTCTTCTAGAGACATTTCTACTTTTCACCTCCTCTAGAGACATTTCTACTTTTCACCTCCTCTAGGGCATTTTCTACTTTACACCTCCTCTAGGGCCATTTATACTTTACACCTCCTCTAGAGCCATTTCTACTTTTCACCTCCTCTAGGGCCATTTCTACTTTTCACCTCCTCTAGGGCCATTTCTACTTTACACCTCCTCTAGGGCCATTTCTACTTTACACCTCATCTAGGGCCATTTCTACTTTACACCTCCTCTAGAGCCATTTCTACTGTTCACCTCCTCTAGAGCCATTTCTACTGTTCACCTCCTCTAGAGCCATTTATACTTTTCACCTCCTCTAGAGACATTTATACTTTTCACCTCCTCTAGGGCATTTTCTACTTTACACCTCCTCTAGGGCCATTTCTACTTTACACCTCCTCTAGGGCCATTTCTACTTTACACCTCCTCTAGGGCCATTTATACTTTACACTTCCTCTAGGGCCATTTCTACTTTACAGCTCCTCTAGAGCCATTTCTACTTTTCACCTCCTCTAGAGACATTTCTACTTTTCACCTCCTCTAGAGACATTTCTACTTTTCACCTCCTCTAGGGCATTTTCTACTTTACACCTCCTCTAGGGCCATTTATACTTTACACCTCCTCTAGAGCCATTTCTACTTTACACCTCCTCTAGAGCCATTTCTATTTTTCACCTCCTCTAGAGCCATTTCTACTTTTCACCTCCTCTAGAGACATTTCTACTTTTCACCTCCTCTAGAGACATTTCTACTTTTCACCTCCTCTAGGGCATTTTCTACTTTACACCTCCTCTAGGGCCATTTCTACTTTACACCTCCTCTAGAGTCATTTATACTTCACACCTCTAGAATTCTTTCCCTTTCACATCTCCGCTGTTGTGATTTGCTGTTTATACCTCCTCTAGGGCCATTGCATAGTTGCACCTCCTATAAAAGCATTTCAGATTACACTTTCTCTAGGACCATTTCCAATTTACACCTCCACAAGGACAGTTTCTCCATCTCCTTTAGGGCCATTTTTGTTTTTGTCAGGACATGTTTGTGTTAGGCAGGACATGTTTGATTATACAGGTGTAATGGAGTGTGTTGTACTGGTATTTGACAGGAAGGGCTACATTATTAGGACTCATAAGATGACCAATGTGTTTCCTGTTTACCTTTCAGAAAGAGGTGGACAGAGAGTTCTTCCTGCTCTTTTCTGTGATGGATGAGAACCTCAGTTGGTACCTGGAGGAAAACATTCAGAGATTCGGGAACAATAATTCTGACCCAGAAAACGAGGACTTTCAGGAGAGCAATAAGATGAACGGTATTTAACTGGATTACCACTGATTTATAGATTTTGTATATAGTGATTGCATGCTTCTAGTTCTATATTCTCTGTGTTTTTATATCTGTATTTACAGGATAAGGAATTTCCTAATTATGATATATAATGGTGGAATGTGGAATGTATCTGCGAAAAGCATTAACTATTGCATAGCCAGTGTGGTGATACTGCTGCTTGTGTGTGTGTGTGCGTGTACACAGCGGTGAATGGGTTTATGTATGGTAACCTGCCTGGCCTGGAGCTGTGTGACGGGGAGCGCGTGTCCTGGCACCTGCTGGGTCTGGGCACGGAGGTGGACATCCATGGGGTCTACTTCCAGGGCAACACCTTCCAACGGGAAGGCATGACCCGGGATACCCTCAGCCTGTTCCCTCACACCACGGTGACTGTTACCATGACACCAGACAATGATGGTGAGCCCCACTGCCTATGGCATTTACCAAACACATGTAGTTAACATAGTTCCAGCAGGGTGTGAAATTAACACCAGCCACCAGCCACCAGCCAAATGCTGGTAAAATTTGATTGTGGCTGGTAGATTTTCTACTCTAGTAGCCATTTTGGTAGGTAACCAACCAGGTTGTGTTATATTGTAAAATATAATGTGGTTGGTAAAATGCTGAAAATGGTGATTTTTAGAATCCACAAGCCACTCTGGCCATTGGGTGAAAAAGTATAATTTGCTGGTTCCAGTATTGATTATTGCAATAATTTAATCAATTATTGAAAATAGCTATTATTAAAAAATTGTAGAATTCATTCATATTTTCCAAAAAATGTTACAGCAGACTTTGAAACTAGACAGTGGCCTGGCCCTCCACATCTCTCTGTGGATAATTGCTTGATTATGTCATGTCAACGGTTAACTACCTCACCAGCATCTATGACCTCTGACTTCCGCTCGCAGGTAAGTTTGCGGTCACCTGCAGGACAACCGACCACCACCTGGGCGGGATGAGGCATTCCTACTCGGTGAAGAGGTGTGAGCGACAGGACGTCCCGCGCGAAGGTGTCCCCCGCACTGTGGTGAGATACTTCATCGCCGCTGAGGAGCTGGAGTGGGATTACTCCCCCAGCAGGAGCTGGGAGCTGGAGAAGCACAACGCTACTGCGGAGAGCAGGTAAGGCCACACCTTCCACGTCTCTCTGGTCCGCCCGCTGGGTCCCGCGCACACAGGTGTGCGCCCCGCTGGCACGCCTGCACCACTCTGGAAACGTCTCGTTACTGGCTCACCTGGGTTGGCAGTACATGTTCAAAAAAAGGTGAAATGCAAATTGCCCACCGTCTCACACTCAGGATTAGGCAATGTATCAAAGCCCTTTAAGGCAAACGTGGAGGTTTGATGAGGTCACAGGTGAACTATGCAAATTGGCACATTCAAAGCACTTTTACTCTAGTTGACTCCTAGTCGATAATAACCTTCACACACCCTGTGAAATAATTCTGCAATTCAGCTGTTATGTGCCAGCAGGACTTCAGAAATATGCACCCATGCCTTTATTAAACAAAGGATGAAACAAGCTTCCTTGTTGTGGTTCACTTCCATGTTGTAGCTTTTACATGCGTCGCTAAGATATACTTGATATTGTTACCTGACGGATTTAAATGACGTTTAAAGGGATTTCCTTGAGTTTGTGAATGAAAGAGATAACATTACATTGTCTTTTCAGTCCTGGGAATATATTTGTTGGAAAAGGACCCAATATGATTGGCTCCAAGTACAAGAAGGTTGTGTACAGGGAGTACACAGACGCAACCTTCCGGAAGCGCATAGAGAGGCGGACAGTCGAGCAACATCTGGGAATTCTGGGTACAACCATTCTACCGCTACTTCTCTCTAAATCCTTGCTCTGTACTGACGTTAAAATGAGACTGTGCTTTGAGCCAGCCACTTTCATTAATACACACATTAAATATTGTGGAATCTTAAAGCCCATACTGATGATACATTTTAAACTTTTAATATCCACTCTGCATCACATACGTACATATTCTCCTGTTATGTCATTCTGGCACACTAAATGTGTTTGCTACCCAATTAAGAAGCCACTTCCAGTAGAGCCATATGTCTGTATGACTCATGTTTACACATAGAACAGGCCAGATCTGTAGTACCAAGATCCTGCACCTATTCTGCCAAAAATCGTCTAAATAACTATTCTTCTTTACTGAGGGAGTACATAGGAGCCTGCATGAGGCCTGTGCCTAACTCTCCAGCCCAGAATCACAATGTTTGAGCCTAAGTATGAGTGCCCCCTGTTGGTGATGGGACAGAAGTGCAATACCCAGTAATACCTAAGTTGTAGTACTGTCATTGATAATGTAAACATCTAGAGGTATGCACTTAATATTCTTTAATATTCCCTTAAACTAAAAAAATATTTAAGTGATCAAACTGGATTAAATTTAAATGAATTGTACTAAAATTAAAATTCTAGGTAACACCATGTCATATATTATACTGGAAAAGAGACTTCATGTACTGTACTGGCAAAGAGCATTCCTTGTAGGTTACTAAGTGACACCCAAACCTCTTTATCGTACCATCCTGATGTATCTGGTGACCAAAGGTACAGTACTCCCTCTGTGTGTGTGTGTGTGTGTGTGTGTGTGTGTGTGTGTGTGTGTGTGTGTGTGTGTGTGTGTGTGTGTGTGTGTGTGTGTGTGTGTCGTTCCTGCAGGTCCAATTATCAGGGCAGAAACTGGAGAGCGTATTCTGGTGAACTTCAAGAACAAGGCAAGCAGGCCATATTCCATGCACGCCCACGGAGTGAAAACACACGCTGACATACCTGTCCTGCCAGGTGAGCAACCTGGCCTGTAAGTCACCTGTACAGGGGCAGGCAACCTGGCCTGTAAGTCACCTGTACAGGGGCAGGCAACCTGGTCCTTGTGTTCCAGTCATGGTTTTGTTTTTATTCCGTCTGAGTTTGCTGGCTCAGTTTGAGCGATAATTCAGTCAGCGTCTCTGAGCCTCAATCTTAATCGGATTTTGAGACTGAATGGGCAAATCCTGAGTAGTTTCAACACTTTGTAATCTGTGCTCATTAATCCTAATAATTCATTTATTAGGATTAATTTAAGAGGCAAAACCTCTTAGCACATGCTAAACTAATCAATCATTGGTCACATTATTGGTTTTGCATGTGATAAAAGGTTTTGCACATACTAAAGGTCTTAGTAAATCAGGCGCATAGAGAAATATCGTTCTAAGACTAAGAGTATCAGATATTTTATGTATTATATAATCTATGTTTTTCATTCTTTCTTTGTATATAAAAGGCAAAATGAAACAGTACCAATGGGACATTCCAGAACGATCTGGACCTGGGCCATCAGACCCTAACTGTATCACCTTTGCATATTACTCAACAGCTGATTATGTCAAGGTGAGAAAGACTATGAATATGTGACATATAACTGGTTATGAAAGAAAACATTATTTTTTACCAAATGTATAAATCGAAAACAAAAATAACACTTGTTAGTGGATCTTTTCAGTGACAGTTGAGAACCACATTCGTATGTAACAGTTGATTCCAATTCAGTTTGAAACTGTCTGGAAGTGGTGCATATTAAATTTCTTCACATTGAAGCACTTGCTTCTCCATCACGTCTTGCTCATCGTGAGTCTCTCGTTTTGCACACAGATGTGGCATTTCAGAGCTCAGCATGTCTCGACGCACATGGCTACATACAGGTCACTTGTGAGATGGGAGTGTATGGGAGTGTAATAATATGGGCAGATATGTGACAGCCTAAAGGTAGCCATGTACTGGAACAGAGTGCCATGCACTGGAACAGAGAGCCATGCACTGGCACAGAGAGCCATGCACTGGAACAGAGTGCCATGCACTGGAACAGAGAGCCATGTACTGGAACAGAGAGCCACGCACTGGAACAGAGTGCCATGCACTGGAACAGAGAGCCATGCACTGGAACAGAGTGCCATGCACTGGAACAGAGAGCCATGTACTGGAACAGAGAGCCATGCACTGGAACAGAGTGCCATGCACTGGAACAGAGAGCCATGCACTGGAACAGAGAGCCATGTACTGGAACAGAGAGCCATGCACTGGAACAGAGAGCCATGTACTGGAACAGAGAGCCATGTACTGGAACAGAGAGCCATGTACTGGAACAGAGAGCCATGTACTGGAACAGAGTGCCATGTACTGGAACAGAGAGCCATGTACAGGAACAGAGTGCCATGCACTGGAACAGAGAACCATGCACTGGAACAGAGTGCCATGCACTGGAACAGAGAGCCATGCACTGGAACAGAGTGCCATGCACTGGAATAGAGTGCCATGCACTGGAACAGAGTGCCATGCACTGGAATAGAGTGCCATGCACTGGAACAGAGTGCCATGTACTGGACCAGAGTGCCATGCACTGGAACAGAGAGCCAGAAAGAGCTTCCCCGCCCACACACACACACACACACACACAGTTCCTACGTGCTTGGTCGCAATTAACCCCTGCTCTGCAATAATAAAAATCATGTAGCCATTGACCTCCCTTTCCAAGAAAAGATCACAATGTTCTTTCATTTCCAGTCCGGCACACAGCCAGTACACTAACCAATTTCAATTTCAATTTCAGTTTTATTTGTATTGTGAACTTTTTACAGAGAACTGTCCCAACGACACTTTACACTGAAATAGACAGCAAATTGGGCAGAAACCAGGCCTGAACCCCCAAAATAGCAAGAAATTGAAGTTAAAATCTCCCCAGTGTGGAAAAAAAAACATTGAAATAGTGGCGAGAAAAAACTCCCCAGAGGGAACAAATCTTGGGAGGAACCCGGCTAAAGAGGGTTTAGCCCATGCTCCGCTGGCCGGCCCGGTGTAGAGTAAGGGTGGAATGGATGGTAACAGAAATGTAATGAGGGATCTATCACAGCAGAAAAAACCAGTATATAATGACCTGTCTGTGGTTTGGTTTCAGGACACAGTCAGTGGGCTGATTGGACCGCTGGTCATCTGCAGGCAGGGGACACTGAATGAAACCAGACAGAGGCGGGATGTTGACCGCGAGTTTGCCCTTCTCTTCATGGTGTTCGATGAGAATGAATCCTGGTACCTGGAGGAGAACATCCAGACCTACATGGAAAAACCTCCAGATCCTTCACACAAGGATGAGTTTGAGGAGAGCAACAAAATGCACGGTAGGAAGCCTAATACGTTGCTCAAAAGTGCCTAAAGTACAAACCCCAATTCCAAAACAAGTTGGGACAGTATGTAAAATGCACATAACAGCAGAATGCAGTGATTTGTAAATTCTCTTTTACTCTTAAAAGAGTCATACAGACATATAATCTTACTCTTTTAATTGAAAACAGTACAAAGAAAAGATATTTAATGTTTTACCTTATCAACTTTATTGATTTTTGTAAACATATGCTAATTCTGAGGTTAATGCCTGCAACACGTTCCAAAAAGGTTGGGACAGGGACTGGGAAGTTAAAAAAACACCTGTTTGGAACATTCCACAGGTAAACAGGTGATGCTATCATGACTGGGTATAAAAGGATATCAAAAGACTCTTGATATCTTATTTTCAGGTACTCTTACAAGCGATACTATACCCTATCTGCTATAACCTCTCTGCATTTGAATGGATCTCTATGGGAATTGGGGGTGGGACTAGATTAAGCTGTAAATTACACGGGAATAGTATGGAACCCATGGTTGGCTAAATGGCATCAAGGGTCATGCACGAGGCAAACGAGGCTCAAAACGTCACTCTGCTGCCAGATATGCAGGAGATATGGATGGATCACTTGAAGGGTTGTTTCTCCTGACTTATTTTTCCATAGAGTTCAATAGGAAAATGAGTCAGGAGAAACAACCCTTAAAGTGATCCATCCATAACTACTGCATATCTGGCAGCAGAGTGATGATTACATTACAGTCATTTAGCAGACGCTTTTATCCAAAGCAACATACAATGAGTGCATACAGAAAGGTCATCGAAGTAACTACAGAACAGATAAGACAAAGCACATCATTCACATAACATAGCAGCTATTCCTAGTAATGAACATTGAATGTAGTTCACACAGTAAGCTGATGGTAAATCAGCTATACTATAATTCTATTCTAAATACTATTATAAACTATAACAAACAGACAAGAAAACACAGGGAACATGTACCATGAGAAAAGGTCCTAGAGTATAGGATTAGTTTAGGATGGTTTGAGGTTGGTTTGATACCTCAGGCCCTTGATTACTTACAGCCATTTAGCCAACCATGTGTTCCATACTGTTCCAGCATAATTTACAGCTTAATCCACTGGTCCAGGGTTTCACTCTCAATGGAGTGAAGGAATAAAGTTTCCTCTGTCTCTGATCTCAGCCATCAATGGAAAGCTCTACGGTAACCTGAATGGCCTGATTATGGTAGAAGGGGAGAAGACTGACTGGTACCTTCTAGGGATGGGCAGTGAAGTGGACATACACACCGTTCATTTCCATGCACAGAGCTTCATATACAAGGTGCAGTTGTTCACTATGCAGATTGTTAAAGATAAACATGTTGTATTATACAGTGAGCACCATAATTAATTGGACAGTGACACATTTTTTGTTATTTTGGTTCTGTACAAGAGTTTGAAAGGATAGAATGACAATGAGATTGAAGTGCAGACTGTCAGCTTTAATTTGAAGGTATTTTCATCCATATCGGATGAACCGTTTAGAAATTATAGAACCTTTTGTACATAGTCACCCCATTTTTGGGCATCAAAAAATATTGGACAGTTTAACCTAATGTAGAATAAAGTAATCATTTTTCACATTTGGTCGCATATCCTTTGCATGCCATGACTTCCTGATGTCTGTGACCCAACAATATCAAAAGACTTTTGATATCTTATTTTCTGGTACAACCTCATAGTCACTGTTCCATTTCAAATCCAATGTGCTGGAGTACAGAGCCAAAACAACAAAAAATGTGTCACTGTCCTAACACTTTTGGAGTGCACTGTACATACTGAGCCTGATTTATGAAGACCTTTAGACCTTTTAGCATATGCAAAACTATTAACACAACCAATGATTGATGCAAAACAAACACCATTACCAATCATTGGTCATGTTATTGGTTTAGTGTGTGCTAAAAGATTTTGCAAATGCTAAAGCTCTTAGTAAATCAGGCCCACTGTGCTTTAAAGGTGCAAATAGGTTGTCTTAGTGACAGGCCCAGTCTACAGGAATCTCTGCAAAGCAACAGCTTATGTGTTCAGTAACGTAGAAACCACAATAAACATTTCCTAGGGGGATGAGTTCAGACATTTCCTACAAGGTTCTAGTTTTTCAGCCCTAATGGTTTAAGATAGATCTCCGTTTTCTGCCTTTGCACCATACTGTACACCCCTTGCCGAGAATGACCTACATACCGTGGCTGTGAAGATCACCGGACTCTCACAGTGGTTGAGTTGGACCATGGTTGACACTTCCGACATGTCCGCTATAGACAGACCACGCTCACCGTGCGGACGTCTACGACCTGTTCCCGGGAACGTTCCAGACAGTGGAGTTGATTGCAGAGAATTCTGGGGAGTGGTTACTGCATTGTCATGTGACGGATCACATCCATGCTGGCATGGAGACGACCTTCACCATCCTGAGTGGCACAGGTGAGGGCGGTTGATGGGCAGACAAAATGGATGAGGGGGTGGGGGGTGTGGATGGGGTGATGATAAATGAATAAAGAATGATGATCGTGTTTAGAGCGTGCTTTTACGTGGGTAAATTTCAAGCTGCACGACTGTACAGGAAGTGAAAAGTGGCAGTGTAGTATAATGGTTAAGGAACTGGATTTGTAACCGAAAGGTAGCAGGTTCGATTCCCAGGTAGGACACTGCCGTTGTACCCTTGAGCAAGATACTTAACCTGAATCGCTTCAGTATATATCCAGCTGTATAAATGGATAATATGTATTTTTTTTTAAATGCTAAAAAAAAGTTGTGTAAGTCGCTCTGGATAAGAGCGTCTGCTAAATACATCCAGTTGGACACCACGTGTGCATCAGATGAATTACACACGAGCAGTACTGAGCTGTGAACTGCCCCAGAATGACTTCCTTTTCCGTTTTTCTTTCATCAGAAGGAGACGGAAACTCTTCAAATGGTAATGCCACCGCCGTCAACGTCTAGATTTGCTAAGTATATGAATCTGCAAATATGAAATCTGATGAGACCCATACGCTCATTGTTATTCTGTTTGTATTTTTTTTCTTTTCTTTTCTTCCAGCCGCTCCTGCACTGAAAAGCTCCCTGTTGGCCAGTGACATGGCGACAGCAGTATCAATGGCAGCCATTATAGGACTGGGACTCCTGGCTTCAGCCATTTAGGCTCGAGGAGGCTTTTACAATCAACAGACGCATACTAGTCTCAACTTGAAACATAGCAGGGGTTTGCGTCATTTAATTTAAGAACCATATCTGACTCGTATCATGCTCTTATTTGATCATTAAGGAAGGGAAACAGTGCCACATTGGCAGATGTGAGATAATTAAAGAGGTAGACCAGTAGTTCTCTGTGGGTTCCCTGGCTTTGAGTCCCAAGTTCAAGTCTGTTTCAGGTTCAATTGATATACTTCTGCTTGGGTTATATTATATCTTGAATGGATATTGTTGGTAACAAGAGCGCCACCTAGCCAGCTGTCATAGTACCTGTCCCCTTACAGGCTAAAGTGATTGAAGATAATTATTAGGGAGTTGGTTTGGTCATGTTTTTAAAAGCACAGCCCTTTTCCAATACCGACTCTAAAATGTATTTTAATTTGGCTCCCACACATTTATAGATTTCTGAACACCTGTATTGTATCAATATGGTAACAATTATGCAAGTTGCATCAATAGAATAATAGTTTTTAGAACATTGTTAACCACATTGTCAACCAGGTACTAGGGTATATAATGTTTTAGTTCTATAGCACTTACAGAGATTGAGAGTGTCAATATTTTCTAATAAATATAGAGCACTGTGCAAAATTCCTTTGTGGAACTGCTTTCAAAGATAGGCAGCACTGAACCCATACTTTGATTGCACTTGCCTCTCAGCCTTATATTAAAGGGGAGAGTTGGCCTATATCATTACAGTATGGTGATTTACAGCATCCTTGAACAAATTTTAAGCCAAATTTTTTTCTCTATTTGTGTGTGTGTTTGAGCTTATTGCTGCAACTCACTGTCAGTACGGGGGAGTGCAGTACGTCACGTGTTCTCCTCAGACACGGGATGTAAAACCGATGCTTCTTACCAGTCTGCAGTCCACCAGTCATTGAGCCAGAGGAGAAAGTGAATGTGTGGCTTGTGTAGTCAGACTGGATGCCCAATTGACCAGAGGGTTTGTGTGACGATAATGCAGATGTCCCACTGACTAAAACTCCATTTCCCAGGTGCACTACTCTACAGAGCTGCCAGCCACATCTCGGGCACGGTCCATGTTAGATACCAAAAGTGCGGGGTCCATCCACACATTAGAACAACACCTTAACATGATGAGCCGAGTAGCAGCCCTTTAAAATGTTTTCATGAATTTCTTGTACATTATACGCATTGTATTTTTTGTTTAGTTGAATGTATTTTATACACGAGCAAATTTCACGTGTTAAAGAGTGGAAACTGGGAGGCTGGTTTATTGTGGGCTTTCCTACTTCTAAGCAGGCCCTTCTGTATTCTGTTCTGTTTCTGATCTGATCTACTATGCTTATCCTGCACCTTCAATGGATTGTGAGGGAATTATGAATGTATTTTACTATCCACATCATAGGAAAAAAATTATGGGAAATATTTTACTACCTCCCTTTCCCCATGCTTATGATTGCTACTCTGTATCTGAAAAAAATCTAATTTAATGAAATCATAGAAAATGCAAGTGTTTAATGATTGCACGTGCAACTAACTGTAACACAAAAACCAAGAGCCAGTAATGCTGTGAACACGATTAAATAATTTTAAAAAAGGAAAAGAGCACTGTGGTTGTTCCTGTCTTAATTTCTCTTTTCTATGGAAGATGTTTAACAATATGGAAAATGGAAATGTATTACGATTGCTTACGAAAGATGTTTCACATGCAAAGCAATAAATAAATTCCAAAACACTGTGTAACAAAATGCTCCATTATGATTACATCCAGCCCTAAAGGTAGATTTCTATAGAAGTGTTCCACTTTATGTATAGCCTATCATAGGAACATATTGATTTTATAGTGACAAGAATATATCCCATTCACCCTAACTAGGCTCGTCATTTACCTACAGTATAGGTAATATCCAGTAGTGTCAGGCCAGGGCTTGATAACTCTGTCTTTTCCACCGTTACACAACCTGGAAAGATTTGTTTATGAAATACTTGTAACATCAGGTGTAATTTGACTTAACTAATGAACTAATTTGCATATACAGTCAGGTTCCTAAGTGTTTGGACAGTGACACAATGTTTGTTGTTTTGGCTCTGTACTCCAGCCCATTTTAGGGGACCAAATGTAATTGGACAAATTAACATAAACTTTAATAAAGTTATGTTTAATATTTGGTTGCATATCCTTTGCATGTCATGACTTCCTGATGTCTGTGACCAAAAAACATCAAAAGACTCTTGATATCTTATTTTCAGGTATTTGTACAAGCGATGCTATAATCTCTCTGCATTTGAATGGATCTCTATGGGTGGGGCTGGATTAAGCTGTAAATTACATGGGAATGGTATGGAACACATGGTTGGCTAAATGTCTGTAAGTAATAAAGGGTCTGAGGTATCAAACAAGCCTTAAACCATAACTCTGCTGCCAGATATGCAGTAGATATGGATGGATCACTTTAAGGGTTGTTTCTCTTGACTCATTTTCCTATTGAACTCTATGGAAAAATGTGTTCCAAACTTCCATTTCAAATCCAATGTGCTGGAGTACAGACAAAAAATGTGTCACTGTCCAAATACTTATGGACCTGACTGTATGCCCTTGGTTCTGCTGGCAGAAAATCAGTTGTGGTTCATGTTGTTTATCCCTTTTATGAATATAAAAATCCCCATCAGTCTCCTTTTTAAAGTCTGAATAGATTATCTTAACCTCACCTGTAGACAATTTTGTTGCCTTTCTTTGTGGCTTTTTCAAAAGCTTCTACAGCTTTCTTCTTTTTTTAGTACCCAGAACTGCAGACAACACTGCACAAAACTGGGTCTTACACAGAGACATTGTATAGCATTGTCTATCCTCGTTTGACTTAATTGTAGTCAATTGTTGGCATATACAGTGTCCTCCACAATTATTGGCACCCCTGGTAAAGATGAGTAAAAAGGGTTATAAAAAAGTTCATTTATTATGAGAAAAAAAAATCCCTCAAGAAATAATAATTTTTAACAAAACCACGTTGGCCACAATTATTGGTACCCCTGCATTAATGTATTGAATAAAGTAATAATTTTTTATATTTGGTTGCATATCTTTGCATGCCATGACTTCCTGATATTTGTGACCCAACAACATGAAAATACTCTTGGTATCTTATTTTCTGGTACTCTTACAAGCGATACTATAACGTCTCTGCATTTGAATGGATCTCTATGGGAATTCGGGGGTGGGACTATATTTAGCTGAAAATTATGCTGGAACAGTATGGAATACATGGTTGGTAAAATGGCTCTAAGTCATCAAGGGTCTGAGGTATCAAACAAGCCTCTTTACCCATCTTTACCAACAAATTTGAGCACGTCTGTAAATGACATGGCAGCTATTGGTTGGCGTATGTTTATATAGTAGATAGTTGTAAAGCTGAAAACATTTAAATAATAGAAACTTGGGAAATTGAGGGATTTTTTTATATGTGTGTATTTAGTATTTGAGGTGGTAGATGAAACACAACATCTGTACAACAACAGACATGTGGTGCAAGAACCATAAATGGATATTCATACAAAAAAAACATAATTTTTATCCATCACATTCTAATGTACAGGTTCCTGTGCAAGCACATTCATAACTGAAGATCCTGCACTGCATATCCTAAGTTACCTGTTAAAATGAGTTTAAAAGATCTCTGAAACCATGGATAGACCAGAGCATAAATTATTGGATTTATGGCAGAATTCAGATATACTAGAGTCAATGCATTTGAAAATGCAATATGTATATATTTGTTATTAATATATACTTGATATACTTTCTCATCAAGAAATAATTATTTTTTAACAAAACCACGTGTGCCACAATTATTGGCACCCCTGCATTTAATACTTTGTACAACCTCCCTTTGCCAATAAAACAGCACTGGGTCTTCTCCCGTAACATCTAATAAGGTTGGAGAATACTGAGCAAGGAATCTCTCCAGATCATCCAGAGTCCTAGCTCCTCTCAAGTTGTACACTCTCCTCTTCAGCTCAGCACACAGGTTGTCCTGTCAGCCCACAAACGAATTCCATTATCCGGAAGAGTTGTAGCAACTAGTAGGTGCTTCTGTCGCTTACAGCGAAGTGGACGATGCCTTTCTCGGCGGGACAGGAGCATTGGGGGCAGGGCCACTCATTTACTGCTAAAGCCACAAACCATGACAATGCCGACTGGGAGACGCGTGGTGCATTGCACCATTCACTGAATTAAATGCATTGGGCAATTACATTAGTTTTCAGATAGTCTGTGGGAATGTCGGACCTTTTCACTTCAGTTTCGCTCGGGAGTGAACCTTGCTTGTAGTGAGAGAATTGGACACATCTGCTGAGCTAGCTACCTAGCTAACAAACAAACAATGGCGATCGCAAACGTAGCTACTCAATATGTTTTCTCAGACTTTCTACTCAAAGAACCGGCAGAGTCGAAGTACAAGGGAGTCCGATTGGAACTGGCGGTGGATAAAATCGTCGCTTGTATCGCAGTTGGTCTACCTTTGTTACTAATCTCCCTGGCCTTTGCTCAGGAAATATCCGTAGGTAAGTATGACCTAGCTAGCAAGTTGTATGTGTTGATGGCCTACTTTAGCTAGCCATCATTTAATAGTTGCATCAACCATTATTTTACTAGGCGTTAGCTAAATAATTTTGGAAGATTTGGCTACATTTCCTTCGTAGCTTGTCGGCTATGCAGGCAGTCGTTCGTTTTGAACATCGCAAGCTAACGTTAGTTTGCCTCTAGACGAACTGACGATGGTCCGTCGTTACTTTAGCTAGCTCCATACACATAAGTGCAATGCATTTAACAGTAAGTTAATAACACATGTTTCGTGTAGGAAACTCAATGGACTAAAACTAGTAATCTGTTATCAAGCGGATTGCTTTTGTTCAGTGTTTTTCGACTTGCTGTCCTCAATTGAACTGGTCGATATTAGCCAGTGGTAGGATCATAGCAACAGGTAGTTGAGCCAGGTTATTTGGCCAGGTTTGTTCTTTTGCTTGCAGCATTGTGCTGCCATAATGATCGAAATAATACAAGGTGGGGCATCTCTATTCTGTACACGAGATTGTTTTCCATGTGACATTCATCGTCCGCCACTGATCCACAATTCTTCCAGAGAATGTCCATCATTCCCTGAAAAAGTCGATTGTGTTGTCGTTCGATCCAAGGTTTATCCAGGTAGCTCCATAGACTGTATAAAAATAGGGTAGCTCCAGCCTCTTGTTGGAACCATAGGTTGGAAGAAGTAGAAGTCTTTACATTTTATTCTCAGTTATTTAATTAGCAGTTTGTTGCTGCTTGTGTATAGAAAGGTTACATAGACCGATTAGAATTGCACAAGATGAGAAATATTGTACAATTGTGTCAATGATGTTTCCACAACTTTCCAGCACTGTGTTGACTTGAACCAGTAAGGACTGTGAACCAGCACGACATTACGTCATGGGGTCTAGGCTTATAACTGGTCACAGGTTCAGTTCCTGGGTAAAGCACTACCATTTTGCCTTTGACCAAAGGTACTTGGCCCAGAATTAGTTAAGTAAAGTACCAATTGTATGTATTTAAAAGTATACACGCATATACTGTACATATGGGGAAATGTATGTTGCCCTGGAAGCTAGCACCTGATAATCAAATAAATAATGTAATTACTGGATTGGACCGAATTCTTGGCCATCTGTCTGCTCAATAGGCTGTCAGGGGTGTTATATGTACCTACTAGTGTTGTGGTGTAGTGTACACTGTACAGAGCCCCAGACAACGTATCTGACTCAGTGTAGGGTAGTGATGGTAGAGTGAGGCTTAATCAACTCTCAGAGGAGTTGAACATGCCCTGTTCTGCCAATCACTGATTCTTCAAGAGATTAATCAAGAAAGAGATTGTACTTTGTAGGCAAATACTGTATTCATTTTTGGGTTTATGGCTGTCCAGTGTTTTGTCTGTAGTCTTGGGCCTTCTCCAGCAATCTTTTATTATCCTTGATCAAAGTATGCGTTGGAACTGCTTGGCTGAAAATGTAGCGTAATCTGGTTTAACATTTTAGCTTGGTGTCATGCTTCAGAAGAAGTGTTTTGCGACTGTGTTGAAAACAATATCAACAAATGTGAAGTTATCGTTCAGATATCGTCCTAAGACCCAGAAATCCATGTGTCCCCTGTAAGGGACATGAGTATCTGGTCGTAATCTCAAGAACCATATATTCTACCATGCAATTTATAAACATAAAAAATTATATTTTTTTCTGCCACATCTCAGGAGGTCTATATTATTCAATATAGAAGGGGATCTTCAGCAAACACAAGGCTACGCCTTACATTCCTTAGTTCATGATAAGATCAGTTGTATCAGTTACATTATTACAAAGGAAATGCTGACCTAATGCACATTATTTAACATAAATCTTCTTTGCCTTCCAAGTAACTTTTTTTTTTCTTCTCTGTATCATGTAGTGTAGGCTATATGATAGAAATTACTTGTTTATAAGAATGCCTACCCAGCAAATAAACACCGTAGTGCAATACCACAATTGATTTAATACCACATAAATTAAATTTGAGCACAGTTTGTAGAAAAGAGAACCTCTACTGTTTCTCAAGAACACCAGAAATGATCATAATAAAGCCTATTCACCTGTAGTCACCTTATTACGGTTTTTATTTTCTTAGTTTTTTTTGTTAGAGAGTTTGATACTCCGTGGGAAAGATTGTTTGAGGGTAGCTCCAGTATTGTCACACTCACGTCAGCCGAACATCATGTGGCTCTGTGGTCCAGCTTAAGACCAAGTGACAACCCATGATGCTTTGCAATTAGTCTCCATATTGCAAAAGAGTGTGTTTCCAAGATAAATCGGCTTATCTTAGTACATCGAGTATATTTGAAAGGTGTAAAGGTCTAAAAAAAAGTCTGTCCTCTGTAAATTGTATTTCCTGTTCCCACCACCTTTCTGCTAACAAGTAAATTAATACATTTTTGTTGAAGCCCTTGTGCTACTATTAGCCAATTATTCTCAGTTCCTCTTCAGGAGGGCCATAAGTGGAACTAGCTTTTCTTTGTCAGCTGTACTTATGTTTGAATCTGAAATCAAAGTAATGTGAACAGATCCTTAATTAGGAAGAAACAGTGAAATTGAATATAATTTTTATAAAACAAATGTTTAGCGACAAAGTGTACATAATGTACATTATGATTATGTTCTGCTACACCCACAATTTTAAGCAATCAGAGATAAAGAAATAAACACCTTTTATTTGACAATTTAAAAAAAAAGTCAAAATCTATCTTAGGTTCATCAAAACAGCCACCTTAATTAAGTAAGAACCGCTGAGCATATTCTTGCCATTTGTTCTACAAAGGCAGTCATGTGGTTCTGAAGGTTGACAGCAACACCGCTGTAGGAGTTCCCACAGATGTGCTGCACTTGTGGTTTGCTTCTCCTTGACCTTTCCGTCCAATTCGTCCCAAACTATCTTGATTTTACTTCTCTTGTTGGAAATGGAACTCATATGTTCACCTGTTTGTTTAGCCAAATATGGCTTTTTTTGTGAACTCCAAAATTTAGGTCATTATCATGTGAATTAAAGGAGTCTTTTTAACTTCTGACTACTCACTTTCTACCTTGTGCCATTCAAGGTTTACAAAAGTTAAACCGCTTAAATGACACTAAAAACAGAGTTCTAAAACTTTTGACCGGTAGTGTAGCTCTCATGTGAACTTTTCTCATAACACTCAAAACTGAGCAGCGGTCTCTCAGAATCGGCCATTTTATCCTGTATGACACCATTTTTTTCCCGTCTCATGCGTAACACCACAGCTCTATTGTCTCTGACCTATCTGACCTCCCACCACAGGTCTACTGTCCCTAACCTCTGACCTTCCACCACAGCACTACTGTCTCTGACCTCTGACCTTCCTGATTCTCCCCAGGCACTCAGATCAACTGCTTCCCTCCCACTAAGTTCTCCTGGCGTCAGGCGCTCTACGTGGATTCCTTCTGCTGGGCAGCTGTGCAGCAGAAGCATCTGTTAGACGACGAGAACAGCCGTGTGCCCCTCTGGCTGCATAAGGTAGGCGTGATGAAAAGGTGTTTGTTTGGCACTTTCATCTGTTTTTCCACCCAAATACGCTTCACCATCGTGCAGCATAACGGTTCGGTTGCTGAGCTCGTAACTCTGAGATTGCTGGGTCAGCTCCTAGGTGGTCACTTGAAAAGGGTACTTGAACCTGAACTGTTGTCAGTAAATCAGCATCCGATCCTGGATGCTGATTGGCTGAGACCACGTTCTACAGTATTTAGTCACAAAATGACACTTCTAGCACGTATACGAACGTGAACGAAGCGGATTCTGTCAATACAAACAAGAACCAGTCCTTTTACGTTTTTTTTTTTTTGTGTAATTAAAATTATTTATAAGTACTATTTTCTATATTGTTAGCCAAGCTACCAGATAAGACTTGAAAAATGTCAGCAGGTCGATTTGTTTGCTACCAGGAACGCTTGCTTTCGTGGAAATTTGGACCAATGAGTAGTTTCTGGAGCAAGAACATACCTACCGGGTCTACGTTCCGAATTAAATATGAAAAAGCAAGGAAAGGGCCATTTCATTTTCTCAAAAAAATATGTGTAAGGACTGGTTATTGTTAGTATTGACAGAATCCGCTTTGTTCGCTTTCGTATACGTCGTAGAAGTGTCATTTTGAGACCGTTTTAGCTGCCCTGTAGAAGTGAATGGAGAGTGACAAATACCCTATTCTGGATTATCACTTCAGGGGAGCACAGAGCAACTAACAAACATATTTCCTCTCCTTTTGGACTCATATCATGTCCAGGTAACTACACAATCCAAAAATCTATTTTGCATTTAGTATAAACAGATTGTATGTAAAGAATGTAAGATGCTCTGGATAACAGTGTCTGCTGAATGCCTTAAAGCAATGTGTGGTGTTGGCCAGGACAATATAATCGTGAAACTGACTCGTGAAATGGCTAATCTACTTTAGCAAATCTATTAGCCAAGTTTAAGTGTGCATGTGAGTACTTTAAGATCAGTGACTTCACTGCCTGGACTCAAGACCAGAGCTGGTTTGTTCCTAGTGAGATGTGCGTTTTATTTTTTTAACGGCAACATGTAACTGTGACAAAGGCATTGTGAAGAAAGCTAAATTAGGTTTGAGCATTCTTTCATCCAAAGGCATCAAATGTTTCATTTAAAGTGCTACTGCAATCGCTTTTCTAAGCTCTTTTTTACAGCTTCAATTTGAACTTGGAGCTGTGGGTAGGTGTGGTTATATGACAATGATGCCACAAGGACATATTATGAATATTCATACGGTGTGTCTTGGTGAACTGACTCAGCCCCCTTCCTGCTCTCTGCCATGGAGCTCTCTGCTCACGTTACTAGCTGAGACTCCACCTATTTTTATGCTAAGGATTTCGGGATGTCACGAATCCCCTGGAAATGCAGAGCATGGTAAGCCGACATAGAAACTCAGACGACACCCACTTCGACGCAATATGAGATTTTCGGATAAAAACTGTTGCGTATGATCATAGTCTAACCCAAAACATCGGTTTTCAATGCGAAATGTCAGTTTTTTGACTGCCGTATCACTTTAAATAAACCGAATGAAGCCTGTTGCCAAAACTGCCAAATAAGTCCCTGGTCACATGACCTAGATATGTTGAAAACTTATGGCAAAAATGGTTACTTTCCTGGAATACCATCAGCCAGGCAGGGTGTTCCTCAAATGTTTGAGCAGCCAGCCAGGTGAAAGAAAGTTGCCAGCTAGGGGGTTTTGACATCAGGGAGACATATTCTTTCAATGACATCATTTTTACAAAATGAATTGGCAAACCTTAAATATTTCTCTAAAAGTAGCCGGCCAATCACAGTTGTGTAGTCGGCCATCTAGCCTACAGCTGTTGCTTGGGAAATTCCTTGGCCCAGCTGTTCTGTGTATGCATGCAACGTCATCCGTTGACCCTCTCTTTGCCATCTCCTCCCCAATATCCTATTGACCACATCCCCTGGACAGCCGTTCTGCTCCCAATACTACATGAGGAGCTGGGGAGGAGAACTGTCCACCAGGGCTGTTTTTCATTTGCTCTTTATTTTGTTTTTCCACACACCAATCTAAATGTCACAGGTTCTATTGTGTAGGGAAGTGAGAAAGTTGTTAAGTAGCCGAAGTGTTGTCTCAATAGTATGGGAGGGGGTTGATTCGGACACAGCCCAGGACAGCTGATTCCCACTGTAGGCGCTTACAGACTTACAGGGATATGCATGAGTTACCTCGAGTCCTCTGACGCTTGGAGAGGCTCGACGAATCTGAGGGTGAGTCGGGCCGAGTCATCCCTGAAACTCCCGACAGATTTACAGGAACAGACAGGGCTTTTTCCAAGGAGCACATGTGGCTCCAATGTTGGAAAAACATAGGAGCACACTAATGCATCCCAGTTAGTAGATGTGCTCCTACGTTACGCTTCCACCCACAATCCAAAGACATGCATGTTAGGCTAACTGGGGGACATTAACAGGGCGTTGCTGTGAAAGAGCATGCGTGCTCAGTCAACCTACCCTGTATAAATGAAGTCAAATGTAAAATCAAATAAAATGTCCTGGGACGTCGGCATGTTATCTGCTCTGCTGTGTAGTACAGTTCAGGTCCTTTGAGATTTCTGGGTAAATGTTTGTAGATCTGTGGTTGAGGGATGGGGAGCAGATTAAACTAAACATTTAAAACAAATGTTTTAAAAAAATGTTTTAACATGTTCTTTCATACAACTGTTGTACAGATCATGTGTGTCTCAGTCTGTCAGTTTTCACTGAAAAAGCACATTTGGCTACTGAGTTTTTAGGGGAATGTTCAGTCAAACTTTGGTGCTGAATATTTCCCAGGGAACTGTGTACATACACTACATGGCCAAAAGTATACCTGCTCGTCCAACCGCTAATTCCAAAATGATGGTGTTGGGCCGATTATGGAGTTGGTCTGCCTTTTGCCGCTATAACAGTCTCAACTCTTCTGGGAGGGTTTTTCACTTAAGGCTGGAACATTGTTGCTGGGATTTGCTTCCATTCAGCCAGTAGAGCATTAGTGAGGTATGGCACTGATGTTGGGCAATTAGGCCAAGTGGCAGTCGGCTTTTCACTTGATCCCAAAGGTGTTTGATGGGGTTGAGGTCAGGGCGTTGTGCAGGCCAGTCAACTTCTTCCACACCGATCCCAACAAACCATTTCTGTATGGATCTCCCTTTGTGCACAGGGGTATTATGCTGAAACAGGAAAGGGCCTTCCCCAAACTGTTGCCACAAAGTTGGAATCCCAGAATCTTCTAGATCTTTTAAGATTTGCCTTTAAAGGAACTAAGGGGGCTAACCTGAACCATGAAAACTGCCCCAGGCCAAGAGGTGTCCGGATACTTTTGGCTATGTAGTGTATATTGACTAACCTGTGCTGAGAACTAATTATTTGCCATGAAAATAATGATCTGTCGTATTGCAAATTAGTCTAGGCCTGCATTTCGAGTTAATTTTCATAGAACATCTCTCGGGAGTGTTCATATTGCAAGGTCTGTGTTTTGTTTTATTGTGCCGTTATCGCATTATTGCCTGTGCTATAAAGGACACGGTACAGCAGCATTGCAGTAGTAGGCCTCGCAGCCATTATCATGCAAAACCTTTCCTCACACCAACATCAGGTATTGACAGAGAGCCATCATCGCTGAAGAATAGCAACAAAATGTCAGCGGCAGACCTGTGAGAATTTTCATTTACATTTCCTCGGGCAGGACTCGAGGCAGAATTGAATTCCCTGTCGACACAGATAGGCTGGTAGTTGCATAGGAATCGAGTGCTTCCCTGCATTCCGTCGAGGCCTGAAGACACACCTCTTCAGACTCCACCTTGACTGATATCCTCACCTAGGAATATCAGTTCCCTGTTTACTAGTTCCCTGTGTTTTCCTGTCTGTTTATTATAGTTTATACTAGTATTTGGAATGGAAGTGTGGTGTTGCTGATTTGCCCACAGCTTACTGTGAACTACAGTCGACGTTCATTGCTAGGGATAGCTGCTACATTATGCGAAGGATGTGCTTTGCCTTGTCTGTTCTGTAGATCTTGATGATGTCTCTGTACGCACTTACTGTACGTCGCTTTGGATAAAAGCGTCTGCTAAATAAATGTAATGTAATGTAATGTAATGCTTCTAAATAGAACAACAGATTGAAATCTAAGGGAGACTAAATGTGGATTTTTTATTTTATTTTTTGGTATCTTTGGTTATCTATATGGTAGGAGTCTAACATTTGACAGTATTTAACTGGTCTTATAACCAGTTTTTGTTTCGATACCCAGCAGACACTGTTATATTGGGTAGTTTTAATGAATTTCTTGAAGAACCCCACTTGCAGTTATCATACAGTGATATGTATCAAGCAACTTGAGGCTATGTCAGTCATCGAAGATAAGGGTATGTGCCAAGCCATTAATCTGTGTGTATATTTACTGTTACACACTCAGAATATAAACCGGGCCTACTGCTGTGTGTGTCTGTGTCTGTCTTTCCGTGCGTGTGTGTGTGTGTGTCTGTCTTTCCGTGCGTGTGTGTGTGTGTGTGTGTGTGTGTGTGTGTGTCTGTCTGTCTGTCTGTCTGTCTGTGCATGCACACTGTGTGTGTGTGTGTGTGTGTGTGTGTGTGTGTGTGTGTGTGTGTGTGTGTGTGTGTCTGTCTGTCTGTCTGTCTGTCTGTCTGTATGTCTACGTGTTTGTGTGTGTGTGTGTGTGTGTGTGTGTGTGGGTGTGTTTCCCATTTGAATAGCATTAGACACTCGGTAGACTTGTTTTGTTACAGGCACACATTAAGGATCAATCAGACTCAGTCATTTCCTTTTAGCTTAGACTCTGAATGTCTCTGTTGCTTGCCTTCAGTAATAAGAGCAGTCTGGCTTAGTCCCATTTACAGAGACTGAAGAAGGGAAAGTGACTACTTCAATCATCCCAATTGTTGTATTTTGGTGTTTTTTAGTAATGTATCTTATTTAAAAGTTATAGAGTTATAACCGAAGTCCCCACACCCATCCTGTTTCGGTCGGGGTGTCGAGTACCCTTGCAAATGCAAGCTCTTCCCCGAGACTCTTTCATCCCATTGTGTGCAGATGGCTGGACTACCTTGCTCAACCCACCCAAGATTTAGACCTGCAACGTCTGCAATGTGCTACAGGCCAGTCTTTTTTTCCCCCAGTGCCACCACATGCACCTTAATCCTCTCTCATAAATATCTTGTACTTTCTTGGTAGTGTGTTTTTATTCAAACAATCAAGCAATAAATAACTGGTATGCTAACAGAAAGGATGAAAGAATAGGAGAATGAAAGGGCAGCGGAGAGCAGTCCTGATCTGGATTCTGTATGGAGAGTTTGAATTTTGCACGGGCCACACATTATAATGAAATATTAAAACATGTCACAGAGGCTGAGATTCTATGTAATCTGCAGTGTTTACTTTAAATATGTTTTCACTCAAATAGTCTGCATTGCGCACAGCTTGACTCTTCACATTGAAGAACATAACTATCTTACTCCCAACGAATTTTCATAATTAATTTTTTGCAGTGCAGCGCTGCGCCAGCAGGGGTCACTAGAGAGCCTTGCAACTGAACTGTATGCACCTGAGTGAAGCACAGAGCAAGGCTGTTCTTCTTCTCTGAAGTGTGCACTCTGAGACGGGCATTTCTCAGAATTCTAAAAGCTGTATGCTGCGCTTGTTTATCCAAGCATGTGGTTATTTATTTATGTATTTTTTTTTCTGACTGTGTGGTGAGAGCCCTGAAATGAACTGAACCCTTCAGTATTATAAATGGCACATACATAAGGAAGAGCTGAGCCTTTTAATGAATTCTCTTCGGTGGTTTCAGTCAAGATTAACTCCCTGCCAGAACCACGATGAGTGATTACAGTGAGTCCTTCTAGTCCCTTCATGAACATTATGCTACTCAGGGCCTTAACTACCATTGAGGACAACAAGGTCATGTGCTCGATATTTTTTCTTTTCAATGTCTATTTCTGTTTTTCGCATACCCTAGCCTAACCCATTCACTGCAAAAAATGTCTGTCTTTATAAGTGTTTTAGTCTTGTAATGAGACTTGCCCCACTGGCAGATACTTTTTTGCTAAATAAGACAAACTTAACAGAAATAAGATTCTAAAGTCTAAATGCTTGTTAAGATTTGGTTTTTGCAGTGCACAATGTCGCAATGTTTGAGCCATTTGGGACAGCTGCAGATATGGGCACAGGGTTTTGTACTTGGGGCACAGGATGTTCATCGCAAGGAAGTCATGGGTTCAGATCCAGAGGAGAATTGGTTTCGGGGTGGATTTTGTACAGAATGTGTGCCAGAATTCCATACAGCATGATAACTTAGATCCGGAGATGGTTGAGTTCAGAATTCCTTACAGCATGATAACGTAGATCCGGACATGGTTGAGTTCAGAATTCCTTACAGCATGATAACGTAGATCCGGACATGGTTGAGTTCAGAATTCCATACAGCATGATAACGTAGATCCGGACATGGTTGAGTTCAGAATTCCATACAGCATGATAACTTAGATCCGGACATGGTTGAGTTCAGAATTCCATACAGCATGATAACGTAGATCCGGACATGGTTGAGTTCAGAATTCCATACAGCATGATAACGTAGATCCGGACATGGTTGAGTTCAGAATTCCATACAGCATGATAACGTAGATCCGGACATGGTTGAGTTCAGAATTCCATACAGCATGATAACGTAGATCCGGACATGGTTGAGTTCAGAATTCCATACAGCATGATAACGTAGATCCGGACATGGTTGAGTTCAGAATTCCATACAGCATGATAACTTAGATCCGGACATGGTTGAGTTCAGAATTCCATACAGCATGATAACGTAGATCCGGACATGGTTGAGTTCAGAATTCCATACAGCATGATAACGTAGATCCGGACATGGTTGAGTTCAGAATTCCATACAGCATGATAACGTAGATCCGGACATGGTTGAGTTCAGAATTCCATACAGCATGATAACTTAGATCCGGACATGGTTGAGTTCAGAATTCCATACAGCATGATAACGTAGATCCGGACATGGTTGAGTTCATCTGGGAGGGGGTCACAGCGGTGGACAGATAGATGGGATACTATGGATGGTTAAACATTAAATAATTTACAAGGCGAATTTCCACAACTCAAATAATTCATAGAGCATGTAACGTTCATATATCAATATTCATAATAATATTGTATACAAGAAGTGAATTTCAGAGAGACTCGTCTTGATGAAGTAGTGTGCTCACACACTTGTCAGCAGCCAAATGTACCCCCCCGCCCCCATTTCAGAGTCACTGAGATCTTTTTTCTTTATTTATTTATTTATACACAACTGTGAGTGTGCTGTGAGTGTGCTGTGAGTGTGCTCTGAGTGTGCTCTGAGTGTGCTCTGAGTGTGCTGTGAGTGTGCTCTGAGTGTGCTCTGAGTGTGCTGTGAGTGTGCTGTGAGTGTGCTCTGAGTGTGCTCTGAGTGTGCTGTGAGTGTGCTGTGAGTGTGCTGTGAGTGTGCTGTGAGTGTGCTGTGAGTGTGCTGTGAGTGTGCTGTGAGTGTGCTCTGAGTGTGCTCTGAGTGTGCTGTGAGTGTGCTGTGAGTGTGCTGTGAGTGTGCTCTGAGTGTGCTGTGAGTGTGCTCTGAGTGTGCTGTGAGTGTGCTGTGAGTGTGCTGTGAGTGTGCTCTGAGTGTGCTGTGAGTGTGCTGTGAGTGTGCTGTGAGTGTGCTCTGAGTGTGCTCTGAGTGTGCTGTGAGTGTGCTGTGAGTGTGCTCTGAGTGTGCTCTGAGTGTGCTCTGAGTGTGCTCTGAGTGTGCTCTGAGTGTGCTCTGAGTGTGCTGTGAGTGTGCTCTGAGTGTGCTGTGAGTGTGCTCTGAGTGTGCTCTGAGTGTGCTCTGAGTGTGCTCTGAGTGTGCTGTGAGTGTGCTGTGAGTGTGCTGTGAGTGTGCTCTGAGTGTGCTCTGAGTGTGCTGTGAGTGTGCTGTGAGTGTGCTCTGAGTGTGCTCTGAGTGTGCTGTGAGTGTGCTCTGAGTGTGCTGTGAGTGTGCTCTGAGTGTGCTGTGAGTGTGCTGTGAGTGTGCTCTGAGTGTGCTCTGAGTGTGCTCTGAGTGTGCTCTGAGTGTGCTCTGAGTGTGCTCTGAGTGTGCTCTGAGTGTGCTCTGAGTGTGCTCTGATGTTGATTGCTTATAGTCGGAACCTGTGTGGAAGCACCTGCTTTTTCAATATACTTTGTACCCTTCATTTATTCAAACGTTTCCTTTATTTTGGCAGTTACGTGTGTGTGTGTGTGTGTGTGTGTGTGTGTGTGTGTGTGTGTGTGTGTGTGTGTGTGTGTGTGTGTGTATAATATTAATATGCAAATTAAAACTGGCTAATGTTTAATTTTTCACAGTATGTTGTAATACAGGGATTTTTTTTTCTATAAGCTCAGAAAGAAAAGTTATAATATAAACACTGCATGCGGCAGCATGAGCAGAAGCACCTCTACGGGACCCACCGCCTCTGTACCTTCTGCCACTTTTCCACAGATGCAAGTCTGACTGTAAACAAGCTCCAGATCTGGCTGATGTCTGAAAACACAGACACTGTACTGTTCCTAAAGGCCTGCTTTTAAACCCTTTGTAGAGTAGGTTTTTGTGACTCTATCTTCTGCATTCTTTGTCAGTGTTCTAGAATCACCAGTAGTGGTTGTTACATCAGCGTTAGAATGTTCATTTAAGAACAGTCTAATCGCATAGTTGTGATCTTAGACCTTTGACTGTGGAATGGTCTGTTGGGCTTCTGTTGCCCTGTTTGCACAAGGCGTACTGCTCCCGTGCAATGACCGTGCAGCTCAGCTGGTGGACTGCAGAAATGCTGTCTGTCTGGCAGTACTCTGGAGGAGACTGCATACGTGTCCGCCCCCCTCTCCTGAAATGGCGGTGATGAGATGCACGAATGCAATTGGGCTTTGGGCCGTGGGTCTGCACTGTGGAATGATGCCCATGTGTTCTGTGCCGTGCAGCGGGGTTGCTCCGTGTACGCTGTTGGGGGGACAATTGGACATTCCAAATTAGGGTGGGAATTGGACATACACATGCCCCGTGTTGGGTGCCAAATTATTTAAAACATACATTTAAAAAATACAATTGGGCTTTGCAGTATTGGATTAAAAAAAAACAAAAAAAACTTAAGAATTTGTTTAAAAATAATAATGCCGTATTCCCGACATCTCCTCAGTTCTTCCCTTACATGCTCCTGCTGGTGGCCATCCTCATGTACATCCCCTCCCTGTTCTGGAGGTTCACAGCAGCGCCTCATCTCTTCTCCGACCTCGCCTTCATCATGGGAGAGCTGGACCGCACATACAACCGGGCCATCAAGCTGGCCTCCATTGACCCCAACAGGTAACGTGGCCGTCTCGCATAGTGCCTGATCAGATTTCAGAGGTCTAATCCTCTGTGAGCTGTGTATAAAGGTCTAATCCTCTGAGCTGTGTATAAAGTATATATGCTTGTGTAATGATGGAGGCTCATGAAAGAGCACAGGAATCATAGTAAGTACAGGGTGGTCTTTTTTTTTTTTTCTTCAGGCTTTCTTTTCTTTCAAATCTATAGTCAAATCAACATTAAATAGCTCTGCAATTGGGCTGCTGGGAAGCTCACTCTGCTTAGTTGTGGTGCATGAGTGCGCTCCACGGTCTCGGATCGAATCTGACCTGTGCCGTCTGTGGCCGGCAGCCCCACATGGGGCGGCGCACAATTGGCTGTGCGTTGGCCCAAGGGATATATGGGAGGGACTCGGTCAACTTGGGGGATAGCAGTGGTCATTGGTCGAGCGACCCCTGTTGGCCATCTCTACGCAAGCGTATGATTGGGTCTCCTCCACCCCCACTCTGCGCCCGTGTGGCTTGTGGCTGCGGTGTGAAAAGAAGCTGCTGGCCAACACTGCGTGTTTCGGGGGAGAACCGCGAGTTGTCTTCACTCTCCCGAGCCAGCAGCAGGGGGCATATATGAGCATGCTTGTAAGTATTTCGCGAATTGGCCTTTCCAAATTTGGGTGAGATTGGAGATACCAAATTTAAACAAAAAAAGAAATGCTTTCCGTAGAAATGCTATTTTTTAGATGTTTATCGAATAGGAGGTGCTCCCAGTTAGTGTGTAGCTAAAAGATGACCCTGCTAGGCAGACAGTAAGAGATATCTTTTCTAACATGAGTCTTGGAGCTTTAAAATCCCATTTCTCTCTGAGGAAGCAGGGTACCTGTTCATTATGCTCCAGTCAGACAGATATAATGTTTGAAACATGGCCTTCGGGTGAGTTGAGTGCTCCTTCCACTGATGAATAGGTGGTCTTCACCTCCACCGTATACCATTCGCTGGGAATTCTATTCAGTTCAATTCAATTCAATTTATTTTGTATAGCGCTTTCTACAGAGACCTTTTGCAAAGATGCTGTGCTGTGAAAGGAGAATTAGGTAAACAGCAGGCCTGAACCCTCGAACAGCAAACAAGCTAAATACTCCCCAGTGGGAAGAAAACACTCAAACGGTGGCGAGAAAAAACTCCCCGATGGGAAGAAATCTCGGAAGGAACCTGGCTAGAGAGGGGGAGCCCATCCTTCGCTGGCCGGCCTGGTTTAAACTAAAGGTAGAATGGATGGTAACAGAATGTAATGAGGGATCTAACAGTAAATAATCAAGTGGTCTGAGATAGTAAACTAGCTGGTAGAAAAAAAAAGTCCAATGAAAAGAAGTATAATATGCAAATCGGAGGGGTGGGGTGGTACATCTGGGACTCCGCTTGTGTCAAGGCGTGGGCATAAGCCAGAGGAGAGGCAGGGCTGGAGCAGGCCGCAGCTCAGGGCGAGGGGCAGGGCTGGAGCAGTCTGTAGACTCAGGGCCTAAGCAGTCTGTAGGCTCAGGGCCTGAGCAGTCTGTAGGCTCAGGGCCTGAGCAGTCTGTAGGCTCAGGGCCTGAGCAGTCTGTAGGCTCAGGGCCTGAGCAGTCTGTAGGCTCAGGGCCTGAGCAGTCTGTAGGCTCAGGGCCTGAGCAGTCTGTAGGCTCAGGGCCTGAGCAGTCTGTAGACTCAGGGCCTGAGCAGTCTGTAGACTCAGGGCCTGAGCAGTCTGTAGACTCAGGGCCTGAGCAGTCTGTAGGCTTCTAGTCCCTTCAGGTATGACAACAGTACGCATTCAGTGCAGCATAGTGTCTTGAATGACTACACTGCCAAAAAAAAAAAAAGAACGTTTTGCTTGACAAATGAAATCGTCTTACTCTACTGGCTAATCTTAATGAGTAAAACTGTCTCACTTCATTGACAAAAAAAGTTAAAAATTTATGTGATTTTAAGACTAAAATACTTAAGATGTTTTGGCTTTTGCAGTGTACCTCATATTCTCCCACAGCTTCATACCGAGTAAAACTATGCTCAACTGGTCCAGTTTTCAGGCTAATAGGAAGCTGTAAAATCAGAGCAGACATTCAGGGCATGAAGTCTGAGGGCAAAGTTCACCGGCTGAAGAACCGTTATTGTTCATCCCTGTTTCTTCTCAGCAGCAGTTCTGGGGATCTCACTGAAACATGCTTCAGGTACCCTATAGTGGAGGAGTACCTCAAGACCAAGAGGCGATCCACGAGCCTGGTGGTGAAGTACCTCTTCTGCAGACTGTTGACTCTGGTCATCCTGCTGTTGGCCTGCCTCTACCTGGGCTACTACATCAACCTGGCGTCCATCACGGACGAGTTCACCTGCAACATCCGCACGGGCATCCTAAAAAACGACAGCTCCGTGCCCAGCGCCCTGCAGTGCAAGCTGGTGGCCGTGGGCGTCTTCCAGTTCCTCAGCTACATCAACCTGATCATCTACGCCCTGCTGGCCCCGGTGATTGTGTACGCCACCGCGGTGCCCGTTCTGCGCGGCTCGGAGTTCCTCAAACCCTACGAGATGCTGCCCACCTTCAGCGTGCTAGACACGGGCGGGCGTTTCTATGACGACCTCAGCATCTACCTGCTCTTCCTGCGCGAGAACCTCAGCGAGCTCAAGTCCTACAAGTGCCTGAAGGTGCTCGAGTTGCTGCGGGAGAGAAGCGGGGGCGGGGAGACCTTCGACGTGATCGCCGTGCTACGCGCCCTCGGCCAGGTGAAGACGGACGCGGTGGATGGGCGGGCCTCCGCTGCGCACAAGGGCAACGGCCTGGCAGCCCAGCCCGAGCATGACCACAATGCCACTGAGATGAAAGGTGAGATGATGATCATTACCACGTATACTAAGCTTCCAGCATCTTAGTCTCACATATACTAACCTTTCAGCATCTTAGCTGCACATATTAAGCTTTCAGCATCTTAGCTTAGCTTCACATGCTAAGCTTTCAGCATCTTAGCTTCACATACTAAGCTTTCAGCATCTTGGCTTCACATATTAAGCTTTCAGCATCTTAGCTGCACACATACTAAGCTTTCAGCATCTTAGCTGTACATACTAAGCTTTCAGCATCTTGGCTTCACATATTAAGCTTTCAGCATCTTAGCTGCACATACTAAGCTTTCAGAATCTTAGCTGCACACATACTAAGCTTTCAGCATCTTAGCTGCACATACTAAGCTTTCAGAATCGTAGCTGCACACATACTAAGCTTTCAGCATCTTAGCTGCACACATACTAAGCTTTCAGCATCTTAGCTGCACATACTAAGCTTTCAGCATCTTGGCTTCACATATTAAGCTTTCAGCATCTTAGCTGCACATACTAAGCTTTCAGAATCTTAGCGGCACATCTTTGTGTATTCCAAGCTGAACAAAAAGAGCAGCTGTGCTGAGAAGTTAAGGATGATGGCATGGCATGCCTGTGAGTTCAAATCTCATGTGAAACGACTGTTGTGTTTTGTAATGAAAATAGCCTTCTCACACAGCTGTATTTGGAAAAAAACAATCTAGGTATGAAAGTGTGATGTTCAAAATGGAACCTTAAATGTAGCCTTTGCTATGTTTTAATATTTTAGCTGACTGTCTGATTGAGTGCTGATCTCTCTGAGCTACGCTTCAGAATGACCAGAGTGTCAGACTTTCCTGTAATTTTCCATAAAGAAACCAGTGGGGGGAAAGGTATTTGACGCATATTTTGAGATTCTAATTCCTCATGTCCCAATGAGGGATTTTGTCTCTGATTGTTATGCTAGGAAACTTGGCAGAATCTGTGAATTGGAAAACACATCTAAGGGAAGCACAGTTTCTCATTTTAAAATAAATCATAGTTTAGAGTGTTAAAATTGAATATGAAGTGGCACGTCAATTATTTGACATTTTGTTAAGACTGCTTGGAGGAGAATTAATGCAGGGCATTTGTGTGCAGTTCATCCTTTTTTTCTGTTTAATCCATATGTTTATGCAAAATGTGATGAACTAATCTTCTCCCTGTACATTTCCATTTGAGCCTTGCAGGAAAAGCAACAGCAGAAGCTCCCAGGTTGGATGAGGCTATGTTTTAGTGTAAAAAATAAAGATGTGGAAGCCTTAAGTAATTACGTTGTAGTGAAGGCAGGTGTCTGACACTTTACAGATTGCTGCAATTAACGGGGAGAGTTGTTTTATTGTTTAGCAGAGATACAGATTGATAGAAACTGAACGCCGTTCTATTGTTGGACCTGGTAATACACGTTTAATACATCTATTCATTAACGGCTAGACTAAAAGGGAATTTTGAGAAAGGGAGTTTGCATTTCTCACCACAAGGCTGCTCTGATCAATAGAACTGTTGTTTTCAGCATCCAGCAGAATATCTAGATTTGTTTGCAAAATCAAATTTGTTTGGCAATTCCCCACCATTATGGCAGACGCCTTTGAAAGGCCTGCTTAAATGTAGAAAGGGTCTGATGTGTGGCGATGGTACGTTGTTTAATTTAAGTCAGTCGACATGGGTTCTGGTATTGAACATCTCGTTCCTGCTTTGTGACATTTGGGAAGGTGACGTTTGGCCTACAGCAAACAAAAAATTATGAAAATAGGTTTTGCTGATAAAGTTAGTATTTGGTCATGAATACTTGTTGTGCTGATAATGCATAAAGAGAAGTAATGATAAAGATCTTCAGATGGAAAAAGTATTTTTCTCTTCTGTGTTTCGAAAATTCGAACTCTGGGTTCCTTTTCTTCCTGTTAGACACAGGAGGCGAAGTAAACAAACGCTGAGTGGTTCCCTCAGCGATGAAACGGGGTGTCTCGTGGCGTAGCCCGTCGAGCGCCGTAGCCCGTCGAGCGCCGTCCACAAGCACTGCGAGCCGCGATGTCGGCGGTTTGAATCCGGCCGCGCGACCTTTGTCACGACCCTCTCCCTCACTCCCATTCATCCCGTCTTTCTAACACTGTGCTGTACAATAAAGCTGAAAAGCCCTAAAAAATATATAACTATAACAATGAAACTCCCAGCAACACCGGCAGTGAACTGCTGCTCCAATTGTGTCTTCAGTGATTTAACTGCAGCAGAGCGACGTGCAAAAATCTCTCAAAGAATAAAAATCAATTGGCCTGAACATCACCTTAAAACCCACCCTGGGAGGGTCCAGGGGGCGTGGCCTGTAAGAGCCCTGTCCACATGCTCATTGCGAGCTGCGACGTCGGCGGTTTCAATCCGGCTGTGCGACCTTTGTTGCGTTTCTCTCCCTCTCCCTCTCTCTCTCTCGCTCCCCATTCTTCCTGTCTCTCTACGCTGTGCTGTCCAATAAAGCTGAAAAGCCCTAATATACAGTACTGTGCAAAAGTATTAGGCACATGTAAAAAAAAATAAAAAACTCGTAAAGCGAAGATGCTTTCAAAAATAATTAAATTAAAAGTTCCTAAATATCAAACAATTGACTATAAAGAGCAGTAAACAGTAAAAAACTAAGTCAAATCAATATTTGGTGTGACCACCCTGTGCCTTTAAAACTGCATCAATTCTCTTCGGTACACTGTCATGCAGTTTTAAAAGAAAATCAGCTGGTAGGTTGTTCCAATCATCTTGGAGAACTTGCCACAGTTCTTCTGCAGACTTTTGGCTGTCTCGCTTGCTTCTGTCTGTCTAGGTAATCCCAGACAGCCTCGATGATGTTGAGATCAGGGCTCTGTGGTGGCCATACCATCTGTTGCAGAACAGAATTTTTTGGAAAATTAATATTTGGAAATCTAAAATCTGCTCCTTTTACACTGATGCAGAAGAGTAAAAAAAAATAAACATCTAAGAAAAAATGGACACAAAAAATCTCGGGTGCCCAAGACTTTTGCACAGTACTGTATATATTTTTTTAAAACAAACCTTAAAATTAATCTCCCTGGTTTTGCAGCTGACCAACAGTAAATGCAGACTGCACTGAGGGCACGTGTTCTGGGCCTGACACAGCTTGTCAGGGGTGTTTCATTCCAAGGGTTCACCTTTACTGAACTAGACCTAAAAATATTCCATTTAGTATCAAATAACACTTTCAGTGTTGTCTGATTTAGAATGTAGATTCATGCCTGCTAAGATGAGAGCATATGAGTAATATTTGTAATGGTAAAGCTAGCCTTTTATTGTTCTGAATGTTCTGAAGGTGGAAATGGCACCTACCCTTCTCTTTCTTTCCAGGGTTCCTTGAAACGTTCTTCATTTTGAATGCGGAAGTACTTGGATCTCTTTTTCAAAGAGTGATTCAAGGTTCTTTTCATGTTTTAAGCTTTCCGTATGCAATGCATGTCCCATGCAACAAAAATCCAAATGGAATTCAGTGATGTCAGAATTGTGTTTTCTCCCTGATCCATTGGTTGTGCTTTGGTTCTGGGATTTCTCTATTAGCCGTTTACTAATATACATCGTGAACTCAATGTAATTTATAAGGAAAAATGAACAAAAGGGAAGCGGTGCATGCTGGGACCATGTGACTAGTGTTCCACCGTTGACATTATTAGATAAACGGTGCATGTATGTGGTCAATTACGGCATCAAAGATTAATGAGAAAAAAAGCTTGTCAGCACCAGGCAATATTGTGATGCAGTTAAAGAGATGCCTCAATATGAAACACCGTAAAGATCTGAATATGAAGCACCGGAAAAACCTATCGGAGACAGAGTGAATACAATATATAAACATGGGATTCACTGCACACTTATGGATGTAATTTGTTTTTGTACGACAATATATTGTTGGGCCATATACCCTAAAGACAACGATAGACCGTCTTTTCAAATCTGAGAAACATCATAGAAAAAAACTAGAGTTTGACAGGGCATTCTCTTCCAGAAAATGAGAAATGACACGGCATATTTATATTTATTATATGATATGTATCAGCACTAATTTTTTTTTTTTTGCACAATGATGATGTGAATAACAGACCTGCCCTTTCTATTAATCATCAATTGCCTTCAAAAAGGCAATTTACTCTATTTGCAAAACACAGTCAACCATGTCCAGTCATGTTCTGGTTATGGTTCTTATAATTTTTTCATAAAATGGAAAGCTTATACGGAATAGCAATAAGGCATCAAAAGGCAAATTGTCTCACTGGTGGTCACATCCCTTTACCACAGTGCGGTTCAGCGCATTTTAAATCAAATAGTCATAAATTATGAATCAAAGCAGCGTTGTCTGTCCTTGATGACTAATGCACCACATTGGGATTATTGTTTAAAAACAGGCTTGAGAAGAGACCACAATGACCTCTTAGACTAGGGAGGAGGCAATGGTTATAAAAGAGCATGGATTCGCGTGTTCAGAATTTTTTAGTCTTCAAAATTTAGTCTTCAAAATTTAAACTTTAAATGTCCAGTTGTCTGCCACAAAAGTTTGATTTCTCTATTTATTGGGTGATCTCAGATGAATTTGTATACGTCTTGATGATCAAATATTCTGATGGTGTGCTCCTAGCATTTGAATTATCTCCAGCTTGATCAATTTGTGCTTCTGTGTACTGAATCTTATTTGCTGGGGTCTAGTGGGACAACAGATTCCTGGGTTCTCATATTACACTGCCTGGCCAAAAAAAAAAAAGTCGCACACACTAATATTTCGTTGGACTGCCTTTAGCTTTGATTACGGCGCGCATTCGTCGTGGCATTGTTTCGACAACCTTATGCAACGTCACAACATTTATTTCCGTCCAGAGTTGCATTCATTTTTGACCGAGATATTGTCGTCCTGGAATATGCCCATTGATGGGATAACCTGGTCATTCAGTACATTCAGGTACTCAGCTGCATAACATTACTGAGCCTAGACCTGAGCAACTGAAGCGACCCCAGATCATAACACTGCCTCCAGAGGCTTCTACAGAGGGCACTATGCATGACCGGTGCAACGGCGACTTCTTTTTGGCCAGGCAGTGAATAAATACTGTGTAAAACTGCAAGAGCTTAAGCAATATAGCCTCCACGAATATTACTGATCTTGGGGGCTGCGAGCTTGCCAATGTTGGTTAAAGGAGAATAGTAGACCATACGTTTGTCTTAAACTACTTTTTTTAAGACAACAATATGCTAAAAGTTAAAACCCATAACTTTGTCGTGGTTGGTTTGTATCTTATTAAAAGGACTTTTGCCATGTCATAGTTAACCCTCATATTGTGTTCCGGGTCAGTTTGACCCAATTGAATGTTTGCGTCTCTGAAAAACCAGTTAAGCTTATTTTTTCATCGTGACACTATCACTTTTCCTAATTTGTTGGTATTAAATAGTAAAAATGCAATTGAAATAATGCTATGTTTTCAAAAAGTCCTGTACCAAACCTTGTAAACAAAGATGTTGTGTGTGGCTATTTCTGTGGTAGCTGCATAAAATGTAATAGTATCCAAGCTTTTTTTTTTTTTTTTACCTGATTTTTTTGTGGGTAATTCTGGTGGCACTTTCCTATGCAGGTTTTCAAAGTTCACAAACTTTCACTTACCCAAGGCTCTAAAATGAGATGTTTCATCACAGATTTTTTATATTTAGGGATAAAAGGCTAGTCAATTGGGGGACACACAAAAGGTAACATAGAAACTGTCAATTTTTCCATTACAATATTGTTATGTCAGTTTAAAGGACAGTTTGTATGTAACATTGACACCGAGCGTTTAAAATGGGTACTGCAATCCAAATTCACAATATTGGAGAGAGTCGAGACACTGAACGAACACGAGCGCAAGACGAGCCGAGCGCAACATTATATTTCGAGATGAGCTTATTCTGTTTTGACAATGACAAGCGACAACGAGTCCTACACTGTAAGTTGATCAGCTAATGTATACGTTTGCAATTTGTTTATTATTTATTGTTTGCAAATTATAAACCAGCTCGTGGATTTTTTATAACTCTGTCAATGTTAGCTAGATGCATGGCTGGCTATGTTTACGGTCACACAGATATAAGCTAACGTTAGTGGTATGTTTAGCAAGTAACTATATACTTATACATATTTAAATCTTTAGCTAGCTAGCTAGCTAGCTAAATGGAAACGATGTTGAACTTAGCTTAGGCATTCGTAAATCGGCTGTCGGAGTGCCGGAGTACATCTGGTTGTTCGTAATGGGCAGTGGACTCAGAGTCACCTCGGAGAACAGTGAATCACACATGCCAAAACAATTACAGACGTTCCGACCCGGAATGGAAATTCCAAAGGAGAACATACTGTAGCATTGTTGTCGGAGAAGCCAGTATTTCGACTTAGCATGTTTCCTTAATCTCTGATGACATATCATGGTCATTTTATGATTTAGTACAGTAAATTTGTTACATATAGCTCCTTTAAACTTTTGGGGTCAATTTCACCACAAACATAAAAGGTGTCATAAAATGTCAACATAATATGAGGGTTAAGCAGAAGAGAATGAAAGATTCTGTTGGTAAAATAACCGGCTTTACAGCTGAGGTATATGTTCTGGTTTGTGTCCATGCAGTCAAATCCAGATAGCCTTTGCTTTAGCCTTATAAAACCATAACCCAGCCATGGCCGCTAGTCATCTCTGGATATGCAGTGGATGTGGTGTAGAGCCCTGTTGGACACCATGCCAAACTGGTGCAATGTTAGATCTGCTAGTACTAATAGAGAAAATGTCTGTATTTCAATGGGATGTGGTAAAAACCAAAGGAGAATCATTTTGAGAAAACCCCCTCACTAGGTAGGATGCAGTGGTTAATAAAAGTGAGATTTGAAAGAGGTCCTTACTTTTTAAATTGCCTGCTGGGTGAAGGTGAGGGCAGGTGTACTAACTTGAGGTTGAGGTGTGAGGTTAAAAAACCATCATCAGTGAACTCTTGTTAATGGTCTTTGCCTTTAACTGCCTTTGATCCAGATTTTAACACGGAGGAGCTGGTCACCCTTTTTGATGACACCTGTCTGACTGTCCTGGACTCTGTCGCCTCATACAAAGACAACAAGTCAAATAAAACATCGTAGCCCTGGCTAAATGAATCCACCTAGGAATTAAAGAGAGACTGTAGGAGAAAGGAACGGAAATGGAAGAAGAGTGGTTTACACATATTTTATGAGATCTGGAAAGACGCAATGCTCAATTATCAAAAGGCAGTTAAAGAAGCCAGAGTAATTTTCTTCTCTAACCTGATTGCAGTAAACCATTTTAACCTCAGAATTTTATTTGCGGTAATAGACTCTGTCATCACCCCCCCCCCTCCCCCCCCCCGTCATCTTACCAATGTCTCACCAGAGATGTGTGAGGAATTTAAAAACTTTTTTATTAATAAAGTTGAGAAAAAAAGACAGCAAATTACTCCCCCTGACCGAGTTATACATGCCAATAGGGACATCAATAGTTATTTTAGCAACTTTGAACCTGTGTCACTGTCATTTTTATTTGAAACTATATCCCACATGAAATCAACCATGTGCAGCCTTGATATTATCCTCACCAAATTTCTTAAAGAGGTTATTGACAAAATTGGACCCAGTATTTTATCAATTATTAATAGCTCGTTGGAGAAAGGCATTTTTCCTTCAGTTTTTAAACATGCGACCTCTTTTAAAGAAACCTAACCTTGATCCTTGATGTTCGTAACAATTATACGCCCATTTCTAAACTTTCATTTTTATCTTAAGGTTTTAGAGAAAGTGGTCATCAACCCAGCTTCTAGCTTTTATGTGCCATAATAACATCTTTGAGAAATTTCAGTCTGGTTTTAGAGCTTTACATAGTACAGAAACTGCCCTCCTCAAGGTAACCAATGATCTCCTTTTAGCAGCCGACGGGGTAAAGTGCAATTTTAATTATTTTAGACCTAAGTGCAGCCTCACGCCATTTTAATTGACCATCTTAACACCTGGGTTGGCAACAAGGACACTGCACTTGGTTGGTTTTATTGGTTGGTTAACTCAAAATCAGAAATCATATTGTTCAGTCCCCCAAATTCTATCAGTCTTATTGAGAGTGGCCTTAGTCCTCTGTCTGCAAATGTGAAGCCCATTGCCAGAAACTTGAGAGTACTATTTGACTCTGGCCTAAACCTTGAACCACAAATTAAAAAAATTGTCCAGTCCTGTTTCCTTCAACTGAAAACCATTTCCAGAATCAAGTCAATACTATCACACAGCGACCAGGAAAAAGTAATCCACGCCCTAATCTTCTCACGACTAGACTACTGTAAAATTCTCTAAGGAAATTGTGTTCCTTGGTATACTCATTGTGTCAAAAGGAAAGGGGATTGTATGACTAGCTCTGTGGTTTCCACACGGGATGTTCAGAGCGCTTGATTGATGCTAAATGTTTCGTATTGTTAAGACTTGTGTTGTTTTTTTGCAGACCTGTCTTCGCCGTTACTGGAGGAAGGCCGGAAGGAGGACGGACAGTGTGCTGATAAGGTGGCACTGCGCCAGCGGGTCATCTAACGGTCGCATGAGTGACCATGTGACACAAACGTGATGCCCTTATGACCGTCACATCTCAGGGACCAATCGTGTGCCTTACGGCGGCGGAGCGATTTAGGCATTTGCCCTTGACCCGCTTCCATGCTGCAAGAGTATTGTGCATTCATCCAATCATCTCTCTCTCCCTCCCTCCCTCCCTCCCTCTCTCTCTCTCTCTCGACAGTGATGATGTGTCATGGAACGTAATCTTCTATACAATAAAGGCCACAGTAGATAGAATAGCGGTCTGTACAATGACCACAGAAGGGGATCTTCTTTTAAACCTGGGAGGAGGTAATTGCTTGTTGCAGGCACATTTTGAGCTGATTGCAGAGGGTAAAGTGGACTTGGAAATGCGGAGTAATACCCGTGCAGAGTTAAGAGAAGCCCTCGGCGGTCAGCTGTGGGGGTAACGGCGAGCGTTCTGGTCTTTGTGTGAAGACCCATCTGGGGGGTCCCATTGCTTTGCTCTGTCTAGGATATTGAATTTATTTAATTGAGCAATTTTAATCTGCCCACGGGTAGGATGTGAAACGCTGTCACCCTATTCGGAGGACCCAGATTCTCTTTCGCTCACTCACTCACACTCTCTCACTCACACTCTCTCTCTCACACTCTCTCTCTCACACTCTCTCTCTCACTCTCTCTCTCTCTCTCACTCTCTCTCTCTCTCTCTCACTCTCTCTCACACAGGTTGAATCCCATTCTCTGGACTCGTGGACTCAGAGGCGGGTTCTCATTAAGTCTGAGCGCTTTGGGCTGACCCATTGTGAAAACAGCGCTGTTGGCAAGTGCTCTCATGCGGACTTTTCACACCCTCTACCCGCCCCGCATCATGCCTGCCTCCAGAAATACGCCATTAAAATCTGCACAGTCCACAAGGGCACAGTTTGGGATTTGGCCATTATCTGTTGCACTCTCTCTCTCTCTCTGGAAAAAGCATGACTCATCTTTGACATACCAGAAAGAGTAAGTGTTTTAAGTGTGGTGCTATATTTTCTTCTTAACAATCGGCAACCCAGTGTCGAGAGAGATCCGTCATGAAAAACGGAGACCAGCTTATCCCTTTTGTTGCATCTACCCGTCTCTGAGAATGCGTCCTGGCTTTCATTTTATAATTGCATTTCCAACTCCAAAACTGTGTTTTATTTGCAGATTGAAATTTCATGAAGGTCGGAGTTCTGATAATCATATCTAGGGACCACATGCCTTTTTTTAAATAAGATTTTTAAACTTTTTCTTTTATTGTGAGCAGTTTATTTATTGTGATGTAGAATTTTCTCTGTGTTTTGTTTGCTTGGTGAGTTTTTGTTCTTGTATTACTGCCTATTACTTTTGTAGTTCCCCCCCCCCCCCCCCCACGCTTTGACAATGATGAAACTATTTGCTGCTGAGCTGGGCTGGTGGTGGAAAAAATTAAAACGATAAAATAGTGCATACATATTTATGTTGAATTTTCAATTTGTTACTCCTGCACACTATATTACCTTAGTAAAGCAAATCAAGGTCCTTTGGGTCAGTAATGTTGCGATTTAGCCGTCTGATTCAGTTTGCCTACATTTATTTATTTGATCTAAATTGTGCCAAAATGTGTCACATACTCACTGCACTGCCTATAGTGTGCAGCTTTTCCCATCTTAGGCCCTTCTCTGCTGTAATGACTCACTTGGTGATGGGAACAGCATGTTCAGAAGAGTATGATTATGCATGGAGAACCAACAAAACAACAAATACCTGCTCATGATTATTTCATGAGAAAATATTTGTTATCCTGAAAACGTGTTGTTTGGCGTTAGCGACTAATAGTGTTGATGACAAAACCTATGAGAGGTGACCTAGTTTCCCCTCCCCCCTTCCTTTCCACTTCACCATCCAAGGTACTCGTGCATGATTTCTGCATTTTTAAGGATGTTCTCTACAGTTTTAATTTTTCATGCACTGTTGTTCCTGTTTTTTTTTTTGTTTTTTTTAAACCCAGGCATTACTTTACCGCTTTGAGTGCTATGTTTAGTTCACGTAGGTGACTGTCTGTTCTCACAGGTGCTCTTCAGCTGAAAGGCACCTGGTTCCAGAGAGCATACCACCTTGTGCCAGTACATGTGCTGTTCAAAAGCATTGTCCAGTGGCCTTGTCCCTGTTCCTTTCCCCATGGTTTTCTATGTCTTGCAAAATGATGATAAACGTCTCATAAAAAAACAAAACTAAAAAAGGTTATAATATTTCACTTGACAAATGTGAGTACAGGGGCAAGGCCTGGTCCAGCAGGATGAAGTGCATCTCATGGACAGTGTTACGTGATGTGTGGCAATGGGGGGGGGGGTGGATTTAATCTGGAATTTGCTGTCACTGTAGCGGCTTTAGTTCTTTGTCCGTCTGGAGACACCTGTGTTCAGTGTGCCGTCTGTAGATAATGCTGTTTAACAGAGAATGTGTCTGCAGGCTACTCCATTTTAATAAAGTATTTGAAAACTCAGTATCATACTGTTTGTCATTTTAATCCCGTCCTTGAAGAAAGCGAGCCAAGGCTAACATGTGTCCCACTAGCAGTTGCCATATGTTGAAATGTGTATTGTTTATACAGATAATATTCATAACACTCATGTAGCTGCTGAATTGGTTTACGTGCTTTGTTCAGATGTTTTAATACCTTCTTGTATATTAATATACTGGCCTTAACTCCAGTGTCATTACTATTCCAAACATTGCGATTTGAATGAAATCCGTTCTCCCTCCGTTGCTTAAAGATTCTTGTAATTCCTGTTCATTAGCAATTCCCCACTACATATGAGTAATTGGAATTGCTTTATATGAATTACAAGTTAAATTGGAATCGATCCCAACCCTGGTGGACAGTGGCAGAAATTGGAACTAAAAGCAGGTAGATGTAAAATGAAGAAGGATGTACATGTATGCCTAAAAAAAACAAACTGCTTATTGTCAAAAATAAAACCTCAAAACTCAATGCTAATATTCTTCCAGAAGATGAATAAACTCTGGATATGTCATTATCAAATGATATGGGACCAAATTATTGTCCACACACCCTTTTTTTCCCTGAATTAACTCCCAAATTTGTGAGTATTAAATGTGACTTGCATAAAACAAGTCTCTGTAAAGACCAAAACATTTATTATGCAAACTTTGACAGAATGATAAAGGTATATAACCTGGTAGCCAGTTTGACAGAATGATAAAGGTATATAACCTGGTAGCCAGTTTGACAGAATGATAAAGGTATATAACCTGGTAGCCCGTTTGACAGAATGATAAAGGTATATAACCTGGTAGCCTGTTTGACAGAATGATAAAGGTATATAACCTGGTAGCCAGTTTGACAGAATGATAAAGGTATATAACCTGGTAGCCCGTTTGACAGAATGATAAAGGTATATAACCTGGTAGCCCGTTTGACAGAATGATAAAGGTATATAACCTGGTAGCCAGTTTGAGAGAATGATAAAGGTATATAACCTGGTAGCCAGTTTGACAGAATGATAAAGGTATATAACCTGGTAGCCAGTTTGACAGAATGATAAAGGTATATAACCTGGTAGCCAGTTTGACAGAATGATAAAGGTATATAACCTGGTAGCCAGTTTGACAGAATGATAAAGGTATATAACCTGGTAGCCAGTTTGACAGAATGATAAAGGTATATAACATGGTAGCCCGTTTGACAGAATGATAAAGGTATATAACCTGGTAGCCTGTTTGACAGAATGATAAAGGTATATAACCTGGTAGCCCGTTTGACAGAATGATAAAGGTATATAACCTGGTAGCCCGTTTGACAGAATGATAAAGGTATATAACCTGGTAGCCAGTTTGACAGAATGATAAAGGTATATAACCTGGTAGCCAGTTTGAGAGAATGATAAAGGTATATAACCTGGTAGCCCGTTTGACAGAATGATAAAGGTATATAACCTGGTAGCCCGTTTGACAGAATGATAAAGGTATATAACCTGGTAGCCAGTTTGACAGAATGATAAAGGTATATAACCTGGTAGCCAGTTTGACAGAATGATAAAGGTGTATAACCTGGTAGCCAGTTTGAGAGAATGATAAAGGTATATAACCTGGTAGCCAGTTTGAGAGAATGATAAAGGTATATAACCTGGTAGCCCGTTTGACAGAATGATAAAGGTATATAACCTGGTAGCCCGTTTGACAGAATGATAAAGGTATATAACCTGGTAGCCAGTTTGACAGAATGATAAAGGTATATAACCTGGTAGCCAGTTTGACAGAATGATAAAGTATATAACCTGGTAGCCAGTTTGACAGAATGATAAAGGTATATAACCTGGTAGCCAGTTTGACAGAATGATAAAGGTATATAACCTGGTAGCCAGTTTGACAGAATGATAAAGGTATATAACCTGGTAGCCAGTTTGACAGAATGATAAAGGTATATAACCTGGTAGCCAGTTTGACAGAATGATAAAGGTATATAACCTGGTAGCCCGTTTGACAGAATGATAAAGGTATATAGAATTATGACATTCACCTATTTTTTTACATTTGCATGTTCATTGTTGAAAACTTTTAGACTAACATAAACATAATAACATAAAACTTGTTTTGCATTTAATTTTGTCCAGTAAATTTGTGGAAGCTTTTCAAGTTACTTGAGAACTGCTCAGGGTCTGTATATGCGCCTAACATACTGTTAGTTTCCCACTGTGGGCTCCAATGATGTATTCATCTTGTGTTATATTTCAACCACTTGAGGGGTTTGAGTCATGCATTGATTATCTGGAAACCGTGTTTGTTACGTCTCAAGGCTGGGATCATTATTTGACAGGTATAAAGATACTTTCCCAAGGTAGGCTTCATTATATTATTAAAGTTTATTGAAATGCATTTCTCTGTATGCCACATAAAAGCACCGCCACAAATGTGACTTAAATCGTGCTCTTATCCGCCTTCGGTTCTTAGCATGTTTTTGAAAAGCTGAGACATAAGTCTTGTGAAATCCCATTTTAAACTGTCGACATTTCCAGGCAATCATTCAGATATAATTCCAATACCTGTGTATGAATCATAAGCCTTGAATGTCCTGTAAAGTTCCTCTTACATGATAATTGCATTCAAAGAAAAATTATAACTGCTGTAAAAAATGGCTTATTAAAGAGATACTGCAGAGCCTTTTCTAAGACCTTTTTTACCGCTTCAATTTGAACTGGAACTCGTGAGGTGTGGTCATATGACGATGATGCCACGTAGTCATATTATGAATATTCATACGGTCAAGGAGTGAAAGGGTGTGTCGATATAAGTCGTAATATTAACGTTAGCAGTAATACAAAGCAATTCGCATTTGAACTTGAACTAGCTAGTTAGCAGTACAAGGGTCTCGAGGAAAAAATAAAACATTGGTCTCTGCTTTTATACCACGTGCCCAGCCGAGACCACCCTAGGATCACCTCAACTCCACCCATTTTTATGTTAAGGATCTCGTGATGTCACAAACCCCCGGAAACCAGCGTATTGGTAAGCCTACACAGAAACTCAGAAAACACCCATTTTGACTAAACATGAGATTTTCGGACAAACACAGTTGTGTATGATCATAATCTAACCCAAAACATCGGTTTTCAACGGGAAAAGTCGGTTTTTGACTGCAGTATCACTTTAAATAGTTTAAAACCACCTGTTAGTATAATATCCTTCCAAGTAACTTCCTAGAATCTATGGACACGTCATTACCTCTTTGATCCATTATTCTTTTAGATCCATTATTCTTTTTTTAAATTCTGTGTTAACACAAAATTATCACAAAGTGGGGCCATGGGTGCCACTCTATAAACTACACTGCCTGGCCAAAAAAAAAGTCGCACACTCTAGTTTTCGTTGGACCGCCTTTAGCTTTGATTACGGCGCGCATTTGTTGTTTTGACAACGTCAAAAAAATTAATTTCCATCCAGAGTTTCCTTCATTTTTGGCCGACATCTTGTATTGACGACGGGAGAGTCTTCTCCAGCACATCCCAAAGACTTTCAATGGGGTTAAGGTCAGGACTCTGGTGGCCAATTCATGTGTGAAAATGATTCCTCATGCTCCCTGAACCACTCTTTCACAATTTGAGCCCGATGAATCTTGGCATTGTCGTCCTGGAATATGCCCATTGATGGGATAACCTGGTCATTCAGTACATTCAGGTACTCAGACTTCATTTTATTGCTGCATAATGTTGCTGAGCCTAGACCTGACCAACTGAAGCAACCCCAGATCATAACACTGCCTCCAGGGTGCACTATGCATGACGGGTGCAACGGCGACTTTTTTTTTGGCCAGGCAGTGTAGTATGGCACTGTTTACATGAGAAGTTGAATAAGACGGCTTTCTTAATTAGCGTGGTTCCCCTGTAGCTTTTGTTTTTCCTGTTTAGGAGAAAGATGCAGATAATGTGCAGATCTGACATACAGCAAAGTATGTTGTTTATTCTCAGTATTAACTAAATACTGTTTATTTTATTGTGAAGCATTGATTTAACAATAAAGATTGCTAAAAATAATTCCCTTTTACATTGAGAGGAAAAACACATCTACTTCTGCCAATCCTACACACATACAGACTCCATTCTACGCTACATTATGCACAGAATCATTTTACGGTATATTCAGTGATTCACCCAAGCCTGGCTTTGTGAGAGTATTTCAACCTTCATGTATATTACAGACTGAGTGTGGGAACATTTGATTTAGGCTTAATGAAGGTAGTGTAGGGAGGGTGAAATATCCGGGTTGTCAGGCTACAAGGAAGAGAACTTTCACGGCAGCCATTTTGCACCAGAACGCTCACCACACATCAGTTGAAGTGGAGAGGGAGAGAACAATTTTTTAGCCAATTAAATCAGGGGATGATTAGATGCAATGGTCACGCACCATACACAGCTAATACCATACTCTTAAATGATAATCTGGTGCATAGACTCAATAGATAGTGTAATGGAGGGCTTCTCTTTGATTTTCATTCCAACCCCAGTGGCTCTTAATTGCTCTTTATGGGACACCATGTGTATTGGAGGATTGACCCTCTTTTGTCCACATTATGTCAGAAATATCCATGGATGCCATGAAGAATAAATCAATGTATCATATTCACATGCCAGGACTTTTTGTCTAGGGTTTTCACTTCCTGCAACGTCATGTATGGAAAATGATTAATTCAGAAAGATATATTTTATATGAAATCACTGGGGTCCGTATACTTGCAGAAAGGGCGGATGTACTGAAGCAACATGATTTTGGGAAAATGAGGAACTGCAATGCATGGAAAATTTGTACATAAATCTTTTCACTTCATAGACTTCTCCTATGAAGACTAGTCCCCTATGGAAAAAGAATATGCTGCAGTATATTGTAAATATATCAAAATTATCTTCACAATATATTTAAAATATACTGCAGTATATTTCATTTCCATAAGGGAGGACCTGTGTGAGTGAAGAATAGAAAAATGTATGAATCCACACCTTTCCTGTCTCACACCTGTATCTATGCAAGAGACATGATGTTCACAATTGCAGATTGTGGGAGAACACCGGCCAATGATCTGTGAGAACAAGCAGAGGTCTTACAGGTTGTGAATCCTGCACAATTATCAGAACTGTAGCCTATCAAATCCTCCACAGAGAACAAGTTGTCACAGCCTCCTTGTACTGGGCCCTCTTATACTGTACTGAGTAGTGTTTGAAATGGGTAGGCTTGTTCCAGGGTAGCTATAATCTTGTATAATTTATTGGTCTTGTTTCATCTTGTGCCTCTATTAAAATAAATCAAAAACAGGGAAGAGAGTTCCAAGAATCAGATCCATTATTTTATTTTTTTATATATATTTTTTTTGTTAATGTTCATATGCAATTACATTCTAACCCCTTCTGGTCCGGTAAACACATCTTGGTAGTCTTGGTAGTAAAATATAGAGAACCTTGTACACACAATCCCCTTCATGTACTATGGTATGAGGCAGTACTGATGGAGCAGGCAGCTCTCAGATGAAGAAAGTGTTAAAAAAAAAAAAATCCCCTTTCTCCACTTTCAGGTTAATCTTCTTGCAATCATTTTGTCATCTCTTTCTCCTCGGAATCATTTAGTACAAGTCTCTGGTAACAATCACATTCCCAGTTTTGCAAACACAATGTGTGATTCCACACCTTTCTCTTCAGTTAAGATGACATAGGCATTATTATTATTATTATTATTATTATTATTATTATTATTATTATTAGGGGTTGCTTCTGTTTTATTGGCACTGAGATGTTTTTCTGCATGTCTGATCTGAGGGCATTTTGTACATAGGCAGTTTTATGTTCACAGCCTCAGTTTCTGTATAGCAAAGTAGCACGTATGCCCATACCAATAATTCCATGCTGACAGAAAGCCATATTATAGTACAGGGGGAGGCTGATCACTATGATCTACAGTATATAGACATGGTCAATTCTGCTTAGAAACAAGCAAAATACGTACATTTACAATAACATTGTTCAACTGAAAATATGTTTCAATTTGCTCTCTTGTGAACGGAATTGCTGTTACACCCACCCCCCAATCCTGTATTACAGATGGATTGAATGAAAATGATGTCAGCAACCAGTCATATCCAAGCAAAAATGCAATTAGTCAACAATTAGATTAAATATTTATTAGAGAACATGCAAATGCCTCAAAACATTTTGTAATGACGTCTGAAGAAATGCTTCAGTTCAGTGGCTATGCTACGGCACCTACACAAATGCAGTGTCATTATAACTATTCATTAACATTCAGTTAGATCTATAAATATGTGCCCCTTCATCTTCAATCTTCATGAACTCCCTCATTGTTCACATAATACCATTTCTCAAAATAGTGATCGTGGACATTTGCATTACAATGAGGCCATTTAAATAGTTTTTCATTTTGTTAATCTGCTCATTACCATGAGAGCGTTGCACATTGGATGCTGCAGCCATTCAAAATGTTAAAAAAAACAAACAACACTTCTCTTTGGAAAAATGTGAGCCATCATTGTAAGTAAGAATTTCTTTGTGTTTTAGAAGAACATCAGAGCATTGCACAGCAAGAACACTGCAAACTTAAAAAAATAGGTCAATATCAACAAGTATTTTAGTTTTATATTTAGACTCAAAATCTTATTTATATTATTTTTTTGCTAAAGACAAAAATATTGCTAATATCCTGTCTGACTCATTCAAGATTTCCAATGGGGTAAGAAAATTTCAGTTGTTAAGCAAACAGTAACTGAAAACAAGCTAATATTTTCAACTTGAGAGAAAAAAAAATTTGATTTTAATCTCATTGCAAGACTAAAACACAAAACTTTTTTGCAGTGCACACGGTTTTCATTTTCGCCTAGTTAGATTATTTCTTCTCAATTTCAAAACTCACTCAATTCAGGATTCCCTTTGCCTCAGCACCCGAATACTGGGTTATGTGGATCAGCTGTTGAGCAGCGTCTTGGAGACTGGCAGTTAATTGGTCATTGAGTGCAGCTGTGGTGCATTTTCCCTTGTCCAATGAGGGTGTGATGACACACTTCCTATTGGCATTGAAAGAGACAGGAAATGGTATATTGGGGTTAATTTTCTGATCTTGCCGCGCTTCTTGTATTAGCAGCTTTGGCTTGGCTTGAAGCGCAGCTGCCTTTTAGGATTTGCCCTGCTTTAGGGTAAGCTGGAGGTAATTGGGAAGCCTAGCCATTTTTAGGTGTTTTGTTTTGAAAAAAAAAAAGTTTATAAATCAAAGGGAAAGGGAGAAAATCGCAATTTATCATCTTTGATATTGAAGAGGCATTTGTTCATTAATGTATATTGGAGAGGCATTTGTTTAATGCAACATAACTAATTATACAAAATATAATCCTCTTCCCCCTTATTTTTGTAGTTGGAACTGGTATTCTGACTCTTCTTAATCAGCTGGGGTTTGGGTAAACTGTACGGTTACAGTTCCAACGGTGAAGGGCTCCAGTGGTTCCATAATGGGGGGTGAATTTTCCCAGCATAGTTGGGGTGCACCCATAGCTTCTCTGTAGAAGACAAGGTTGTTACTTAATGATACTGACTGATGACCACTCCATGTTAAATCATATCTTTCCTGCAGATTGATGTCTTTCCAAATTACAATGTAGACATCCACAGACGGAGTAGCTAGTCACCCAGTGGACTGAGAAGCCTTCTGATGATGCTGTCCTTGTGTTATGGCATCCTCAGTCACCAGGGGCCTCGTTTATAAAATGATATATATATATATATATATATATTATACACACACAATTTGATCATAATTGTATCTTAAATAGTGGCTTACGCAGAAAACCACGATTAAGTAGCTATTTATAAAATCTCACTTTGACGCGGATATAATCGTATCTCTATGTAAATTTTATACTAGACGTAACTTAATTACTGAGTGATTACTGCTGGTTATGTGGAGGTAGCCTACTGCTCGTCGAGGGTTAGGTATGAAGTGGGCTGTGTTCACCAAATAGGTTAAATTTAACCTATTTGGACAGGGTTGCCAGACTGGGGGATTTTACCCTAAATGTAGGGACTTTTAAAAATTCATAGGGGAAGTTTTAAAGAAAAAATGTATGTGAGACAATGACAGATGGGGGATTTTAAAAGGAGGTATGGGGGGGAATTGAAGATGGGAATTTCCAAATTTTTTGGGGAGGGAATTAATTCAGGTATCTGGCAACAATGTATTTGGAGAGCAATGGCTGTTGGCCGCATTCACAGAACGAGGTAACTGTAACGCTCGTTCAAACGCTGAGTTCAAATTGAAGTTTCTTTTAGATTTATATATTACAGGTGCGTACGCCGCAGATACGCAACTTTAAACCAACGTAAATTGGTTATTTTTCTACAGCGTGAGCACAACTTGGGAAATAATATATCAAGATTATGTTTAAATTTAAATCGGATAACATTCGGCTCCAAGATCTGAGCCCAATTGAGTATTTATGGAATATAATGGAATGATGGCGAATACATCATTTTACACTTCCACCAACTCACTCATAAAAAACACTCTTGCTCATTGGAGACTGGTTTTATATTCTTTTTATACTGTACATGGACATTGGCTACTTTGATCATGCTGGTCATTAAGACCTAGACCCTGAGCCGACCAGAGGAGTCTGGTTCCTCTCAAGGTTTCTTCCTCGTTACACCAGGGAGTTTTTCCTTGCCACTGTTGCCTTTGGCTTGCACTTCTGGGGGGGTTTAGGCTGGGTTTTTCTGTGAAGCGCATTGTGACAACTAGTTGTGAAATGCGCTATATAAATAAATATTGATTTGATTTGATGCTTGCTCATTGAAGAATGCCATTTTACTCCTGTGACAGAATTCCAGGCACTGATGGATTGTATGCCGTCATGCAGACTAATAATCTAAGTATAACTTTGTATTTGTGTTTTCTTTTTTTTGGTCACTATCTGTACATTTGGCGAACATATGGATCCAAAAAGTTATAAAGTTATAAATTATTTATTTAATGTAGATGGCACGGAGTATAATGTCAGTATTTTATTTTAAGTAAAATGGGATACTGGCTCTAACAAAGTTGCTTGCAAAAAAAAGTGTAGTGTTTCATCCTTGAGCAATATATCACCTGAGATTTCATTATGACCGTCTATTTTTCTCTACATATTTAGCACTATAAAATTTACATTCCTTAGGTTCGGGAATATTAAGGAATATTAATCCTCGGCTGATTCAGCATTCATCTGTGGGGAAAGTAAAAATTTTTACAATTATTTAATTGTGTTTGTAGCAAAAGTGGACTTAACTGTTGCACAGGCAAAGTATGCACACATTTCAGCATAGTCTCTATGCAGTAGAAAAGATGAAAAATATTGCATGCTTTGCTTATGCAGATATAGCCATAACTACTTATGTGATGATCAGCACCATGTAATCGTACTTTCTTGATGGCACAAACTTGTGATCTTGATAAAAGTAATGCGTGAATAATATTTGGTTTTAATATTTTCCAGCTGTCTGAGGACAATACACCAAATTCCTAGTACATCTGGAAAAATGACTTCAATTCAATTAAATTTTATTTGTATAGCACTTTTTATAGAGAACTGTCGCAAAGATGCTGCACAAGGAAACCAGGCCCCCAACCAGCAAAATGAGGTACAAAAACTCTGAAGAGTGGCGAGAAAAAACTCCCCAGTGGGAAGAAATCTCGGAAGGAACCCCCCCCCCCCCCCCCCCCCCCCCCCATCCTTAACTATAGAATTGACTAAAGAGGTACGTTTTTAGCCTACACTTAAAGACAGAAAGTGTGTCTGAAGCCCGAACATACATGGGTAGATTATTCCATAAGAAAGGAGCTCTGTAAGAGAAGGCTCTGCCACCCATTGTAATTTTAGATATAATAGGAATTTTCAAATAGCCAGCACTTTGAGAGCAAAGTAATCTAGGAGGACAGCAAGGAATGAGTAAGTCACTAAGATATTTTGGGGCCAAACCATTTGAAGCTTTAAACGCTAGAAGTAAAATCTTGTAGTCATTTCTGAATTTGACAGGCAGCCAATGAAGAGTTTTGAGCACCGGGCTCCCATTTCTTGGTTCTAGTAAGAACCCTAGCAGCTGCATTCTGTACAAGTTGGAGACGATTCAGGGCTGAGCCAGTGCAACCAGACAATAAAGCATAACAGTAATCTACTCGAGAGGTTACAAAGGCATGAACCATTTTTTCAGCATCCTCCAGGGACAACACCTTCCTTAATTTAGATATATTCCTCAGGTGGAAGAAGGCCATTCTTGTGATATTGTTAATATAGGGCTGAAAGGAGAGATCTGAATCAATAGTTACACCAAGGTTTTTAACAACCTTGTTGGCGGAGACAGAGAAGCCATCTAAATTTAAGGGAAACTGTAAGAATTTATCTCGAAGGGATTTGGGACCTAATTCTAATATCTCAGTCTTATCTGAGTTTGGGTCATCCAGGCCTTTACATCTTTAAGACAGGTCTCTAGTTTAAACAACTGGTAAACTTCACCTGGCTTAACTGATATATAAAGTTGTGTGTCATCTGCATAGCAGTGGTAGTTAACACCGTGTCTGCTTATAATGTTCCCAAGAGGGAGCATGTAAAGAGAAAAGAGCAGAGGACCCAAAACCGATCCTTGTGGTACTCCAAAGTTCACCCTAGAAAATTCAGAGGACTGATTGTTTACAAACAAACTGGGATCTATCATAGAGATAAGATTTAAACCACATAAGAGCATGCCCGGTAAGACCAATTAAATTTTCTAGCCTGTGGAGGAGAATATGATGGTCTACAGTATCAAAGGCAGTGCTCAGGTCAAGTAAAACAAGAATAGAAATACAGCCACAATCCAGAGAGAGGAACAAGTCATTAATTACTAGGACAAGGGCGGTCTCGGTGCTATGGTGCTTCCTAAACCCAGATTGAAACCTCTCATACATGTTATTAGTATGTAAAAATGAAGAAAGCTGTTGGGCTACACATTTCTCAAGAATCTTTGATAAAAATGGGAGGTTTGAAATGGGTCTATAATTAGCCAGGACAGTGGGATCCAAATTTGGTTTCTTAAGTAGTGGCTTGATTTCTGCCAATTTAAAGGATGTAGGCCCGATAGCAATGATGAGTTCATTAAGTGAAGAACTTGATTGTTGCCACAAATATTCAACTTAATGCTTCACTTTTTCTAGCAAACAGAATGATACAAGCATTGGTAGTTTGGATGTTAATTTTATTATTTTATTTTTGCTTCTTTACATTCATTAATATGCACAATATCATCTCACAATTGCTTTAGCAATATACATATATAGCTCACTAACTTGCAATGAATGGAAAAGAATGGTGACTGAGCTCAAAAGCTATATTAAAAATACATTGTCCATTGTAACTTCAGCCTCCCTGGTGTTCATTCTTGTTTTTCATTCCCACTTAGCCCCAAGACAAACAACAGAAAATATATACAGGCCATAAATGACCTTGTGTGGAAAAGGGGATCTTATTATTTCAAATCCGTTCATTAAAAGGAAGGCAAGACAAGTTTGAATGCTTTTGTTAAATTATTCCTCTCAAAAACAGCAGACAAACCTATTACTAAATTTTTTTTTTAGCAGGTCTTGGCCAAGAGGCCCCACTTCACAAATTGCCAGCTAATTAGTAGACATTGTCTATGCAGTGTAGAGCGACATGAGTCTTCTGTGATCTCTGGGCCTATTGGCATTTGTTGTGTAAAGCGGTGAAAATATTCATCTTTACCCTTGGAAAGAATGGGAGTGAACAGGGGTTCTCTGACCAGGCCAGACCATCAGTACCTTGTGTTCTTTGAGACTTGAAATATACTACATGTTTTGGCACATAATTTAGTTTTCAAACGTCTGCCCCAGAATTATTTGGGTACTGGGATATGCAAATGTCACTCTGAATATAATTTTGGTTTCCTTGACTGCATAACTACAATTATACTCAAGGAAGAAAAGGCGTATTCTGCAGCAAAAACATATTTGTGCCTATTCACCCATCTCACAGCCTAAGATGGATAATCATCTTCTTTACATTATGCTACAGTATATGTATAACAAAATATAATGCGGGTATAGTGCTGCCACGGCAGTTCTAAACTGATTGTAAAAAAGTATTATTTTGGCATGGCACAATAACAGATTATTTTTTAGCTATATAGGAACTTGGGGGTATTCAAAGCAGGATGAGCAAGTTAGCCAGATAACATTAAAATAATACCATGAAATAACCTCAGAAACTTTCTTCAGTATCAGCAGCTAACAATATGTATGACTAGATCATGCCATACTAGATCCTCGACTGAAATCTCACTAATGTGATGATACAGCCTTATTGTTCTCTCAGCTATCTGGATAATTTGATAATCCTGTTTTGTGTAATACACCCGATTATACCCCATTTTGTTTTGTGTACATCAACTAATGGTCTGAGCATGAACTGATAGCTTTCAAGTGTAGCATCAATGGCAGGAGAAAACAAATACAGGTACATAAAACCACTTTCTCTCAATTTGACTTTTCCTCTCCATTTCTCTTTTCTCAGAAATGCAATGTTCCAGGCAATTTGTGCAACATCTATAAAAGCAGTAATTTCAAAGAACACTGCATCCATGGCATTTACTTTTCCTGTCCCTAAAGTGATTTAACAGATCATCGGAGTAATGTTGGAATTAGTAGAATACATTTTCCGGTTTATGAAATGCATTCAGCATTGATGGGTTTTGCACATTTAGTTTCATGCATGTTAACCTGGGCTGACAGTTCAGGGAGAGAATAGATTCTTAGCCACCCAACTGAATACTGTGGAGTGGAATACAATGGTATAATAGCTAATATGTGTATCAGTACACTGCAAAATAAATGACTGAAGTGTTTTAGTCTTGTAATGAGACTGAAAATCTTTTTTTTTTTTTACCTCTCAAGTAGAAAATATTAGCTTGTTTTAAGTAGTTTTTAACTTTTTGCTTGGCAAGTGAAGTTATCTTACCCCATGGGCAAATCTTGAAATGAAATGAGTAAAACCCCCATTGGCAATCTTTTTGTCTTATTTAGCAAAAAAGTTATAGAAATAAGATTTTGCCTAAATATAAGACTAAAATTCTTGTTAAGATTGACCCATTCTTTTGGTTTTTGCAGTGTAAGTAGGTACTAGTTGTCTGACTCTGTCCTGTTTGCTCTGGTGTGGCTTAGGATTAGAGAGAGTACAGGAAGATGGTGATTGGGCAGAATGAGCAGGTGTCGTGGAGGTCAGTGAGAAATTAACAGTTATAGTTAAGACTGTATACAGTGACAATAGTCTAATCCTCACTTTGGCCAACTTGCACATATTGGGCCTCATTCATGAAACGTGAGCAGAACGAATTTACATGTCAATTGTTCGTATTAGCAATTGCGTCTGTATTTTGGCATTCATCAAGGTTTTCGTATCTGAGATTTGTTTTTGATGTATGAACAAACTTTACACCTGCTCAGGACCACGCGTGCCTCATACGTAAATTCAAAATGGCCACTAAAGCTTCTCAGTATAAATTGGAACGTGAATTTTTTGTTACTTTCTGTTAAATTCACGACAGTTTTTTTGTACCGACTTGTTTCATACATAAATGTACGCGCATATTTTGGAAAGTTTCATGAATGAGGCCCATTAAGAGTAAGGGCACTCGTTTTCTGATTTGCTGTTATGTTTGCTCTGGTGGGTTCTGGGCAAAGAGAGGGGGAGAGAGAGTACAGGAGAATGTTGACATGGAAGAAGGAGAAAGTGACATGGAGGTAAGTAACTTTTGAAAATAAAAGGGATAGTCAGACAAAACTCCTGTATGGAGAGGGGGAGCCTTTTGGAATTTTTTCGTATACCGTATAGGCCTATCAAGTGGCTCCTTTCCAATGATCAGTTCTGCTTCTATCAAAAAAATCACAGCCTTAAATGATTTAATGTGCTTTATTAATACATAATGTAAACACTACATTATCCTTGATAGAATTTACACAACAGCTTTACACTTTTTCCACAGGAGCTTCACAAACATGGCAAAATACAACAAAGAGTCTGCATTTTATTTTAAAATCTAAAATAGATTTATTATCCTGACTACTTTCCACATTCGTTAAAGAGCACTGTACGTAAACCCTCCGCTCCACGTCAAGCACGTCGGAGCGTCAGGCATTGCCTTCAGCCATCGAAGGAATGATTCCGTTGAAATCCGGAAAGCTGCACCACTCTCTGCTTTGCGCATGGCGTTTCATCAGATGGCAGCATCCAAGCTCAACAAACACCGATGGGCCCTATTTTCGCAGTCAAGGCCCAATTGTCAAATGCTAGCGGTAACTCAAGGCGCTGGCGATTTAAGTCGTGTCCAACTCAATTTAGGTAATTTTGTGACTCCAGGCATTAATTGTGGGTGTGGTGTGGGTTATATTTCATTATGGACAATCGGATCGCCGTTTCCTTTCGTTTAACTGATAATTTCATCATGGCTAAAGAGCAAAGTGTGTTTTGAGAGTCATAGTAGTGTTGACGGTGTGTTCTGGGTTCAATATATATCACAAAGGGACTGGGGGTATTCCACAAAGCAGGTTAAGCAAGTTAGCCAGATAACTCTAAAATAATACCATGAAATAACCTCAGAAACTTTTATCAATATCAGCAGCTAACAATATGTGTGACTAGATCACGCCATACTAGATCCTTGACTGAACTCTCACTAATGTGATGATACAGCCTTATTGTTCTCTCAGCTATCTGGATAATTTGATAATCCTGTTTTGTGGTGCTGGTCATATAGAAATAAACTGTTTGACAATGCAAAACGCCAGTCTAAACAGCGGGTTTGACGCCCGTTGCCATGCCAACTCTGCTCCGCCAGGCCCTGTTTATCTCGTCACTGCTGTCACACACTGGTCGAGACTTCATCAAACCGCAATCCACTCCAATTTTTCTTTAGGTGGCTCAAGAAATTGTCTTTAGGTGGCCTGTCTAAGATTCCCCCTACAATGCAGGGTAGAACGCTGAAATACTTGGCTGTCTGAGAGGTGACAAGCAGATGTCTGGATACAACCACGGAAGATGAATCAATCGTATTTCACAGTTTTTACAATGAATAAAAGTGCCCTTAATACAGGAAATGCTTCAAAGGGCATGTGGGACACTGTACATATACAGTACATCAACATATACAATGGGGTGCAAAGATTTGGGCACTCCTGGTCAAAATGCCTTTTACAATTAATATCTAAGTGAACAGAAGCTAATCTGACCTCTAAATGGTACATTTAAACATGACACATTTCTTCAAATTTTAAAGCAAGATTACTTTTTATTTAAATTTTTTACAGTTTCAAAATAATTTTTTTTAAAAAGGAAAATGGCCCTGTGCAAAAGTTTGGGAACCCTGTCAGTTAGTACTTTGTAACTCCTACTCGGGCAACTATAACAACTTGCAAACGCTTCTTGTAGCCAGCTAAGAGTCCTTAAATTCTTGCTTTTGGAATTTTTCCACATTCTTCCTGGCAGAACATAGAAATATTCAGAAATATTCTTCGGCCTCCTTGCATGCACGGCATATTTGAGATCTCTCCACAGATTTTCAATAATATTCAAGTCTGTGGACTGTGGTGGCCAGTCCAAAACCTTCATCCGTCTTTCCTGGAGGTACTTCATGGTTGATTTTGAGGTAAGCTTTGGATCAGTGTCTTGCTGGAATACCCAACCTCTCTTCAACTTCAATGTCTGGACTGACCTTCGAACATTAGCCTGTATAATTTCTTGATATTTGGTGGAATCCATTCTTCCTTCCACCTCTAATATTTCCTGTGCCCCCTGCTGCCACACAACCCCAAGCATAACAGATCCCCCTCCATGCTTAACATTTGGCAACGTGTTCTTTTCCACAAATGCTTTTTTTTCTCCTTTTTTCTCCAAACATACCTTCTTTGGTTGTGGCCAAAAAGTTCCATTTTGGCTTTGTCAGTCCAAAGCACATTATTCCAAAATGCTTTGTTTTCTTTTGCATACTTCAGACGCTTTAAGGCTTCTTTCTGGCAACTCTGCCATGTAGGTCTTTTTGTTTTTTAAAGTAGTTTTTTAAAGATGTATTGTTGTCCCGTGAACAACTAGACCTGCATCTGCTACTCTTTTTTGCAGCTCTTTTGCAGTGATGTGTGGGTTCTTCAACAGTTGCATTTATCTTCCATTTTCCGATATTGTTTCTGACAGTGGAAATAGGTATTTTGAAATATTGAGCGTTTTTTTTTTTTAGCCTTTGGGGCCTTTTTTCCTTTTTATTATTTTGAAACACTACAAAACTTTAATAAAACGTAACCTTGCTTTAAAATTTGAAGAAATGTGTCATGTTTAACTTTGTGCCATTTAGAGGTCAGGATAGCTTCTGTTCACTTAGATATTAATTATAAAAGGCATTTTTAATTATAAAAGGCCCAAATTTTTGCACCCCACTGTACATAGTAATTGGACTGCATTTATACAGTGCATTGCCAGCAACTACGGCTACACAAAGCGCTTTTTAAATTAATTCCTTTCATTCACTCATTCATAAAAACCTCAGTGGCGAAAAGAGCCAAGCAGCTTGTCGGGGGCAATTATGGGTTAGGTCGCTTGCTCAAGGACTCTTCAACACTTTTTTGCCAGATGGCTGGGGATCGATCCGGCAACTCTCCGATTACCAGATGACCGACTCATACTATGACCGTCCACCAACTTTGTGCAGCCAATGCGATTTGTTTAAGATGATAAGGGATGCATGGGGGAGTTGAGTTGAAGGTCGATGATTCAAATAGGGGTCTTCTGCCGGCAGCCACCATCCGGGAGGGTCAGTTAGCTGACGGTCACGATGGGCTCCACGGACAGGATGTCCGTCTTGCCGGATTGGGCGTGGGAGGCAGAGTGCAGGCCGCGGCTCTCTTTAGCCTGGGCGTGAGAGGAAGGGGCGTGGCTCTCGGCCCACGCGACCCGGTGACCGGGGGCGGCGTTGGGCTGCGATTGCATCGGCGGCCTGCCCGGAGCCTTCCGGCACATGCCCGCCAGGTACTTGAGCTCGGCGCGGAAATTGTCGTTGAGCCAGCAGTAGATGAACGGGTTGTAGCAGGTGCTGCTCATGGCGAACCAGTGGAAGGAGAAGTAGAGGGCGTTGCTGGTGCGGATGACCTGGCTGGAGATGAGCACCACATAGCAGTTGAGGGGGAACCAGCAGACGGCGAACACCGCCACCACCGCCATCAGCATCTTGATCGTCTTCTTCTTCTTCTTCCGGTGGGCAAAATACTGCTTGGTGGTCACGTCGCCGATAGCATTTCGCCGCCATAGCCTCTTGGCCACGGTGGTGTAGGCCGCGGTTATTATGAGGAGTGGTAGCATGTACAGCAGTATGAAAGTCGCCAGGTCGATGTACTTCCAGTAGAGGTCTGAGGGCTCCGGGAATTCTGGGAGACACAGGCTGCGCAGTATGTCCTTGCTGTGGAAAACGGAGCAGCACAGACACGTTGTAGCCCCAAAGTGTAGTATTTACCAAGTTTGCTATAACTATTTAGCTACACAAACTTATCACAATCAGACACACGGATGCAGATCAGGGTTGCCAGACTGGGGGATTTTCCCCTAAATGTAGTGGATTTTAAAAATTCATGGGGGAATTTTAAAAAATGTATGGGAGTCAATGATATATGGGGATTTTAAAAGGAGGTATGGGGGAAATTGTGAGAAAATTGTATGGGACTCAATTGAAGATGGGGGATTTTCAGATTTTTTTGGGGGGGAATTAATTCAGGCATCTGGCAACACTGATGCAGATGCTTCAAATGCATATGATTTATTCTCAAACATGAACTGCGCATGTGCAATATATAGATATGTTCTGTGCGTGCTCAATATTAAAATGACCTCTCATCACACGAATGTTCATGACAACAGTTTTCGTTTGTGACAACAGACACCACAGCTGAAATCGCCTGGACATTTCCTACCTGTACACAAATGTGAATAACTTCTGGTAGATTGCGTGGGGGAGGGAAAAGCAGGTAGCCATCAACCAAATCATTGCAACGCAGACTACGCCTCGCATCGTGGACATTCTTGGCTTTAATGGATGCAAAATAACCTACATGGAATAATAAGAACAGAAGAATATTGATGATAACAGGCTGCTCAGACCATGTAGGCTTGACTATTTGTCTATCGTCTCAATGTTCAGCATCATATTGGCCTTGTTTACTGCTGTAACACAATATCTATATGCTGATTGACAGCTCTTATTATTATTTAATAACAAGATTTATGTTTATTTCCCCCCTGTATCTTCACTCTTTATGACGAAGCCACTACAGCTGTAGGCTACTTAATTAACGTTTATTTCAATGCAGCCTGATTTTCGGAAGAGCACATTTTTGTTTTTTTCCATTGTTCCTTCTGCAGGGTGCCCAACAGTTTTTTTTCCACTGATTTAGTAAAACTATTATTTTTTGAAGCGAGAGTTTCTATTTATTTTTTTAATTGTTGTTCTAACGTTTTCTCCGCTGAAATTGTTTCTAGATTGCAAACTCCTAAAGCTGAAAGTTTGGTATAAGCGAATGCAAAGCTTAATTTGAGTTTAGTATACTGCACATCTAATTATGATATAAACAATCACCAAATAACTACTGTATATTTTCTAAGAAGTTGTTTTTGTTCTTGTCAGAGTTTTAACTTCGCCACTCATATTTTTTGGCTATATTGACACGTTTTGATTACAAGATATGCATTTATGCAAGCAAATAAACATATGATGAAGTGTTTATTTAAGTTTGGGTTTTTAATAGTGTCTTTGTTAAGTAGCTTTCAGGGGGTGTCTGTAAGCCCCCATTAAATCAATGTTATTTGGCTAACAAAGCTAACGGCTAACAGAGAATGCGAGACGCGTACTCGAGACAGGAGGTCTTGAGACCCATATGTTCCCCAATTTATGAAATAATTTGTGGTAAGTAGCTCAGCGGATCTGGGTCTAAGAAATGCGAACTATCCCTTTACGCCAAAATATGAGTGGCGAAGTTAAAACTCTGACAAGCGATATGGAAAATAGGTTTCACCCGGCATTAAGCTGGCTCGCCAGAATTGATAGATAAATAAGTAAATAAATATATAAATAAATGACAGGGAAAAGTTAAACAAAATATTAATGAGTAACTTAACGCAATGTCTATCAGTTAATATTTGTGTATATATGATAAGCCATTCTATTTATTTACATGTATTAATAATAACAATGCGTATTTACGCAATGTATTGATCTTACTGAAACTCGTGTGATATTTATTTCGCCATCTAAACTCTCAAGCGAATGGCCACAGCTTCAGCACCACTGGACAGCGCTCATGTAACGATATCGTAGGCTACGTTACAATCACTAATTATGTTTGTCCATGAGTATTACAATTATATTTTAAAGTGGCAACAATAGGCTACGCTCCAAAAGAGGAGTGGTTCGCGCGAATTTGAACAAGCAACAATCGTGTAGTGTGTTAGTGAATAGCGCAATAATGCCTTTGACAAAATCTAATTAAAATAATTTTAAAAAATGTATACTTGGAGTGATTAAGTATCTAAAACTGTTCAAACTATGCACGAATATCAGCCATGTGTTGACCTTGAGCGACGACAAACTAATTGTGCGCATCACTTAATGTTTTTTTTTCTTTCTAAAACACAGGTCAAATTAATAAATGACCTGGTGTGAGGTTACTTGTAAGATGGTAAAAGACTGAGAATGTTTTACCTGGCGTCTATCCAGTGCTATCGCAGTCAGCGTGAGTGTACACACGTGCAAGGAGCAATATTGCACAAATCTACTGATGTGGCACATGCCTTTCCCAAATACCCAGGTACTGTTCACAAATCGCACCTAGAAGAGATAAATAACAAATTACAAAAAAATTGCGTCCGATTATAATAGCCTATACAGTAGCCTAAACATTCTTACAACTGACCAGGCAAATTCGTGACATTTAGATAGACTTGTATAGGCTACTAAAGCAGCCTGCCGAAGTGGGTTAATTTATATTTCAAATAGCGACTGTTATACGATAGATTACTTACCAAAGTGAATGGGGTGTTGAGGAGGGTGATCAGGATGTCAGCGATAGCCAGATTCACGATGAACAAACTTGTGGCAGAATGCATCCTTTTATTTTTTATCACGACGTGGCAAACCAGGATATTTCCAAAGAGGGAGATTATGATAATAAAGGAGTAAGCTATGATTAATAGAGATTTGATGGTCGGATTCTGAGATTCTGCACCATATTTCTTCTTTCCGATCAGAAACTGCCAATCGGCCAAAGTGTTGTCGTCCAAAGTGTAAAAACTTGACCTGTTGGTAGCAGCCTCAAAGATTCCATCAAAGAACGAGTCGTTGTACACTCGCGCTCGTGAATTCGGGAAGCTGTTAGCCAGATATGTCAAAGGCAACAGTACACAAGTGCTCCTCATTGCCATGGAGCTTAAAGAGAGATTTATTAAAAAAATTAAATGCGATTCATTATTTAATTGAAGAGAGAAAGTGCGCAGTTACAATCGCGTGTAGTTCGGAGGTTCTCGCGGAACAAATTTACCAGGGCAAACTGAATCTATTTGGGACGTGCCTGCAGAAGGACTTCAGCCTCCACAAGATTCTCAGTTGCCTTGTATCTCTGCTTTTGAAACCTCTTATCACCATCCATCCCACTTATACTTAATACTTCATTGGTCTGCGGTATACCTGAAAACAGTGACGTTATCATGTCTGTCAAATGTGTATATGTACAGACATAATGAGTAGGCTAGGTCATGCTAATTAAGTATTAATAGCAATTGCATTTAAATTCAGTCAATTAATGCTGCCTAGTGTACCGCAAACCAGGCCTTACCTAAAACTAAAATATTTTAATAAAATAGTGAAAGAAAAATCTAGAATACTTTATATCAACCAATTTAAAACATTTACAAAGTTAAAAAAAATAAATATATATATATATATATAAACTGGGGTTTGAATCGTTACTGCATGTTACTACTACGTCACGGCTCTGAGTGATTGTGCAACAGACTTGATGTTCTTCTTCTCTGCCACAGGACAAAACAGATTTAATTTATAAAGAACATGGGCGGAAATAGTGCGACCTATTTGCAGGCAGGTTGGTATTATATTTATTGAAATGTCTTCTGACGGCAGCATTGCATGTCATTGGTTGTCTCAGCCATCCAAGCAGCGAGAAGGTTACGGTTAGGGTTAGGGTTACGGTAAGGTTTGCAATGCTGCCCTCAGAAGACATTCCAATAACTATAACACCAACCTGCTATTTGCAGGGATGCAGATGCGGATTTGGCATTCATCATCACATGCCAGCAATCTGACTGAAGATATCGTACTTGCCCTCCACCAAATATGCTGCAAAACGGAACTGGGAAGAGTCAAAATGTTGCTGAAAAGACATCTAAAAGACGAATTTGCGGTCTATTCTATTCTACGTTCGGTTTTGGTTGAAAGTGAAAGGTGAAAAGACGTCGTTTTCAGGTCGTTGAAAAGATAATAATTGACGGATGTCTGTTTATGGCCAGTTTTGGTTGAAAGTGAAAGTTGAAAAGACATTTTTTCCTGTCGTTGTTTCAACGACTTACAACTTAATTTCAACATTTAACACAGGTGGTGTTCACACTCGGTCCTGGACCTTATTTTTTGAAACATGAAAAGCTCTACAGGTCTTGGAGCACCATAAGGTCCTGTTATAAGGTTATTGACGATCATATACTGTCCATAGCAAAATTTTGACGAACAGTGCAGTAATTAGAAAAGTCCAGCTCCTTGCTGGTTCTCACAGCTAGGCCTACACAATGGATGCTTAAGTGCATAGCGAAACCTTTATAAAAAAAAATAAAAAAAACACCTTCACAAAAATCGTCGCTTCGTATCAGGTTTTATTTAGCATTTTTGTAAATCCATGATCGTATGATAGCATGCTAACAGGGTTTAGGTTCCAAAATAATAATAATAAATAATAATACATTTTATTTGATTGGCGCCTTTCTGGACACTCAAGGTCACCTTACATTAAAAGTACATATATGTATTAAAATAGATCCGAAAAATTAAAACAATTGGATGGGACAGACACAATATAGACATAGACATCAAAAGGAAGAACATAAGAGCATAGACATACAATAATAATCACAATCACAATAAAAGTGAGACAATATAGGGACAACATGGGGGACCAAAGTGTTATATATTATAAGCCAGAGTGAAGAGGTGTGTTTTGAGCTGTTTTTTGAAGGAGGGTAGTGTATCTGCATGTTTGATGTGAGTGGGGAGGGAGTTCCAGAGAACGGGAGCAGCAGCACTAAAGGCTCGAGCACCAACAGTCGGGTGGGAGGTATGGTGAGTAGACCAGCAGAGGAGGAGCGTAAAGTGCGGGTTGGGGTGTAGTCCTGAAGGAGGTCAGAAAGGTAGGGGGGTGTGAGGCGGTGTAAGGCCTTGTAAGTCAACTGGTGGATTTTGAATTTAATGCGGTAGTGGACTGGTAGCCAGTGTAGCTGAATGAGGGTGGGTGTAATGTGGTCAGAGGGTTTATTATATGTGAGGATTCGTGCAGCAGATTTTTCGATAATTTGCAGTTTATTTATAAGTTTGAAGGGGAGTCCTGAGAGTATACCATTGCAATAGTCTAGTCGGGAAGTGACGAATGCGTGGATCAAAGTTTCAGCACTGGAGTGAGAAAGTGAGGGGCGGAGTCGGGAGACGTTGCGGAGGTGAAAGAATGCAGTGCGTGAAATATTCTTGATATGGGGTGAGAAGGAGAGGGTATTATCCAGAATAACCCCAAGACTTTTGACTTGGGGTGACAGGGGTATTAGGTGGTCACCAATAAAAGTTTTAAAGGTGGGTGCTTTTGACAGGGTGGATTTTGTGCCTATGAGCATAACTTGGCCTTGAGTTTGAGGAAGTTGGCAGCCATCCAGGCCTTGATGTCAAGGAGGCAGCTGGTGAGGGAAGAGGGGGGCAGAGGCGCATTGGGTTTGGATGATATGTAGAGTTGTGTATCATCGGCGTAACAGTGGAAATTAATGTTATGATGCCGCATGATTCGGCCAAGGGGAAGGAGATAGATAATGAATAGGAGTGGGCCCAGCACTGACCCCTGGGGGACACCCTGTTTAACTGCAGCCAGCCCAGACTGGTGATGTTTTAGTTGGACAAACTGTTGTCTACCTGTAAGTTAGGATGACAGCCAGGCTAGTGCAGAACCAGAGACTCCCAGGGAAGTCAGGCGGTTCAACAATAGGGGGTGGGAAACTGTGTCGAAGGCAGCGCTGAGGTCAAAGAGGATGAGGATGTCCAGAGTCAGCAGTGAGGAGGAGGTCATTGGTGATCTTAATGAGTGTACTCTGTACTGTGTTTTGATCGGAATCCAGACTGAAATGGTTCTAAGAGATTGTTACTGTCAAGGTGGGATTGGAGTTGGGCTGCTACTACACGTTCAAGAATTTTGGAGAGAATTGGGAGGTTAGAGATGGGGCGGAAGTTGTTAAGAGTGTTTGGATCTTCACCAGGCTTTTTGAGTATGGGTGAGATAGCAGCTGTTTTGAGTGAGAGGGGAACAGAACTAGAGACCAGTGATGTATTGATTATCTGTGTTAACAGTGGAGAGAGGACAGGGAGTGCAACTTTAACTAGGGAAGTAGGAAGAGGGTCGAGTTTGCAGGTGGAGGACTTGGATGAAGTGGTGATTTTAACTATATAATCCTATATACAGTTGAGGACAAAATTATTGGCCCCCCCCTGTAAAGATGAGCAAAAAGGGTTATAAAAAATTCACCGTTTGGTGAATTAGCTTAATCTCACACTGAAAAAACAATAAGAATCCAACCTTTAATTGACGTTAATTTATTATGAGAAAAAAAAATCCCTCATCAAGAAATAATTATTTTTAACAAAACCACATTGGCCACAATTATTGGCCCCCCTGCATTTATATATAGAATAAAGTAATAATTTTTAATATTTGGTCACATATCCTTTGCATGCCATGACTTCCTGATGTCTGTGACCCAACAACATCAAAAGACTCTTGATATCTTATTTTCTGGTACTCTTACAAGCGATACTATAACATCTCTGCATTTGAATGGATCTCTATGGGAATTGGGGGGTGGGACTAGATTTAGCTGTAAATTATGCTGGAACAGTATGGAATACATGGTTGGTAAAATGGCTGTAAGTCAACAAGGGTCTGAGGTATCAAACAAGCCTTAAACAATCACTCTGCTGCCAGATATGCAGTAGATATGGATGGATCACTTTAAGGGTTGTTTCTCCTGACAAATTTTCCTATTGAACTCTATGGAAAAATAAGTCAGGAGAAGAAACCCTTCAAGTTATTCATCCATATCTACTGCATATCTGGCAACAGAGTGATGGTTTAAAGCTTGTTTGATACGTCAGACCCTTGATGACTTACAGCCATTTAGCCAACCATGTGTTCCATACTGTTCCAGCATAATTTACAGCTAAATCTAGTCCCACCCCCCAATTCCCCCAAAATATCATATATTATTGTAATTATGTTAGTGGATCATATTGATCCTCAGACTAAACATGCTCCAATTTCGAATGACTATTTTTGGTGGAAATCATGGCCATGACAGACTCACCGGATTTAGCCAAAAAACATGCGTCTACAGAAGTCGGCTGCGCACTGGGATGCTACCTAGAGAACCGCAAACCAGGCCTTACGTAAAACAAAAATATTTGAATAGATTGGAGTGAAAAAAAATCTAGAATACTTTATATCAACCAATTTAAAACATTTACAAAGCAAAAACATATATAAACTGGGGTTTGAATCATTACTGCATATTAACAGATTGAATTTATAAAGAACATGGGCGGAAATAGCTCTTTGTAAGAGACATGTGACCTATTTGCAGGCATGCAGATGTGGATTCAGCATTCAACACCACATGCCAGCATGAAGATATCTTACATGACTGGGAAGAGTCCCCCATCAAAAAGAAATTCAAAGACTCATGTTCACATTTCTAAGCAGGAGTGTGGTCTCAAGTAGAATAAAGCCAGTATTTCTGGAACAACAACAGGCCTTTTGAACTGTGCCTACAACTGTAAATGTAATTTCAATAAGTAATTATATCTGATCCCTTTGGACTCATGTGAATGCACTTATTACCTTCATACAAGATAATTCTACCCTTTTTTTTAGTCTTCCTTCAAAACTGCAGTATTGTGCTGGAAGGGTTTATAATGTCCAACCAAATTAGCACACCACATCTTAATGCCTCTTTTTGAACACAAGCCTGAAGATAAAATGGTTACACTTCTTCAGCCTCTTTGACTACAGGCATAATCCTGGTCTCTTCTGCAAGGTTACCCTTGGGAGTTTGTTTTCCGTGGAACAAATAGAACTATGGGGGTATTATTGTCTCATAAATAAACAAATAAATAGTATGAACCTTCCACAAATGAAATGAGATTCACAAATTAATGTAACTGGTTCACAAATATGGATTTGCACTCACAAACATGTCTCCTGAATTAATGACTGGCACAGCGCTTAGCACACATAGAATCGCTTCATTTGTGGATTCTTGAGACAATCCTCACAGCAAGATGTGCAAAGAAATCCACAAATAGGTTTTTCTGCTTAAAACTGAGTCTACTCCAGTCAATCAGATTTTAAGACATCCTTTTTTCCAAATGCCCACATTATTCTGATGAATCACAGCAGGTTTCAGACCAGGGTTCTGTGAACTTCTGTAAAAATACGTAAAGTTGTCGTTTTTAAACCGTTTTGTGTCATGCTACAAAATAAGGAACCGATGTCGCTAAAACATAGGGATCGTAAAATAGTTTGGAGAATTGTGAGTTTTAACTTTCAAACGGTGTATTTTGTGACCAGATTATTAAAAAAAGTTCACCGTAATGAATGCAAATAAATTAAACCTGACTAAGGGTTGGTGCTAGTTAAGGAGTTAAAGAGATTTTTAAATTACACTGGGCTTTAAAGTCTAACATGACTCTTCAAAAGAGGACATTTTGTGTTAGCCTTGATTTAATGAGGTTTCCGTTCCATATACAACGAAATTCAGGCGCATTAACTGAGCGGAGCTCCTATCGACAAAAGAAATAACAATAAAAATATAAAGAGAAAGAATACAAAACTGTACATACAAACACACACGCACGCATTATGCTACATATTATGCTTACATATGCATTCCACGGGAATATAAAAAGGTGTAGGATATTGCACGGGGGTAGCTATTGCACAGGACACGTATTGCACAGAGGTAGTTATTGCACAGTATAAGTATAGGTATTGTCCATGGAGGATGTTCTTTTCAGTGCAGAGTTCAGTGTGATGATGGCCTTAGGGTAGAAACTGTTCATTAATCTTGTGGTGTGTGCTTTGATGGACCTGTAGCGCTTTCCCGAGGGCAAACGAGAGATGGGCGGGGCGGGGTGAGTTGGGTCATTAGAGATGCGGGATGCTTTCTGCAGGCAACAGGAGCTATAGATGTCTTCCAGGGCAGGCAGATGTGTGCCGGTGATCTTCTGGGCTGTGCTGATGACTCTCCGCAAAGCCTTCTTGTCAGCCGCAGAGCTGTTGCCGTACCACACTGGGATCCCCTGTGTCAGGACACTCAATAGAGCAGTGGTAGAAGGACACTAGCAGCTCTTGTGGCGGAGTTGACCACGTGAGATCTTCTTCAAATGTGGGTGCCCAGAAACCTGAAACTGGAGACTCTGTCCACTCTTTCTCCGTTTATGTACAGTGACTCGGTGGTCACCTTGTCTCTTCCTAAAAATCAATGATGAGCTCTTTTGTTTTTGTTTTTTTAGTGTTGAGTGCCAGGTTGTTTTCTGAGCACCAGCCTCATAGCCTCTGCACCTCCACCCTGTAAGCTGACTCATTGCCCTCAGTAATCAGCCCCACCGCTGTCGTGTCGTCTGCAAATTTAATGATTGTATTGGTGTTGTGGGCTGGTATGCAGTCACAGGTGTACAGAGAATAGAGGAGGGGACTCAGCACACAGCCTTGTGGAATGACAAGGTAGGGGAGTGGTGGGGGCCCATCCTGACTGACTGCGGCCGGTCTGTTAGGAAGTCCTTTATCCAAAGGCAGATGTTGTGTTCGAAGCCTAGGTCGGACAGCTTGGAGACCAGTCTGCTGGGGATGATAGTGTTAAATGCAGAGCTGTAATCTACGAACAACAGCCGTGCATACGCTAATCCCCCCTAATCCCGACTTTCCATTCCAGTTCTTCCCCTCCAAAATCAGACTTTATGTGAATCAGCACACATGGTTGTGCTTTTGAACTGTGCAAAACAAAATACGCTTATCAAAGAGAACAGCAGGAAGTAAAAATTTATTTTTAAAAAAGAACATCAACACATTACAAGTCCCAAAGTTTTGACATATCAAAGTATGATTGGAAGCTAGAGCACTTCATTGAAGAACGTGCTTTTAACTGAAGGATGCTGGGAGGAGTACCCGTCCATTGAGTGCAAAAACAAAAATGGACATGGTGAGGACGGTGTGAGCAGCAGTGGTTTGGTAGAGATTCTTTTTTCACAGTTTTCTTCCACGTCTTCCATGGGAGCTACTGGAGCTTTTAAAAGGATCAAACTCATCCTGAAGAGTGAGGAAAAAAAAAAAAAAAAGAAAAAAGACAAAGTAAGAAAAATTAAAAAATCTAAGTATACTTACTGGACATAATGTGCCATTCAACTATGAGAAAGGGAAGGGCAAACTGCTCACATCATCGTCGTCATCATCATCATCATAACAGACACCCTTATAAGACTGGCTTTGGCTTTGAGAACCCTGCCTGCTTGAGGACAGAGTGGAGGAGGTCCTGGATAAAAACCCAACAAGAGAAACATAATGTACATTTGCTTTGTCACAGGAAAATGCACCAATTTGGCAACATCTAAAGAAGAGCAGATCTACACAATCACGTGGCCACAGAACTGAGTCATTGTGAATGGATGTAGGTCACAGCCATATTAATGACAGTTTGAGCAGATGAGCAGATAACAAAATGAATAGTTTTAGATTGAAGTACAGATAAATCTATAAAAATTACAATTCTCCCAGCCACTGTCAGTGAACAAAAAGTTGCTTATAAAATGATATAGTGTTTTATTTAATTTTTTTCCCTAAAGTTCAAGAATGTACATTTCTAACAGCAGTAATGGCTCAGCTGAAGCTATTTTAAACAGCAACGTGGATGTTGGATTCAAATGTTTTTTAAAAATTTATTTTAAGAAACAAATAAAAAAGGACTTGAAGGGTTTGAAGTTTTAACTGGAAGTTAAAAATGAATCCCCTTACAAACTGCTATAGGTGTGAGCTCACCTCGGTGCTGGCTTGGATGGTCGCGAGAATGGAACATCTTCATCCGAGTCATCAACAACGGTGACCTGAGAGCAACACAATGGACAAAACTGTGAGCTTTGGAGTGGACCTCTGTCTGACACTGAGGCCAATGTTATTTACACCTTTTCTATTGATTAAAATAAAACATCAGACTGCATGGGTAATATGTAGCCAGAATGGAAGGAAAATAAATTATTTAACAAGATACCAATTACCACAGACAGAAAAATACAGCGTAAGTTTGCTTGCTGCATGTAGCAAATTACGTCGCACAAGATGGCTCCCTCTAGGGAAGTGAGCAAGGGAAGTGAATGTGTAAAATTGGATCCGAATGCAGCCCGGGGCATTGTGAAAGCAAGGCTTCTTGGATTTGCTCCTTTGGTGATATTCTTGGTTTCCTTTAAGTAACAGATAGGGAATTTTCTACTTTTTCCCTCCGTTAGCCGGTTAGCTAATTGGACTCACCGCTGAGCAGGCTATTACAAACCAGCAGTGTCAGCCGTCCCAATAGCCTTTCTGAGTCTGTGTCCTTTTGTTTCTCTGTACAGCGGCTTTGTGACAGTTCTCTGTTTTAAGCGATATGCAAATAAAGTAGAATTGAATTGAATAAATGAAGCTAGTTATTATTTGCTGTTGAACACCTGCTTCTGGCTTATTTTCAGAGGTGTGGTGCTTTCTAGTGGGTTTATTGTCACGATTTTCCATTCCCCTAGACTCGCTTAACTAACGCTGAGAAAGGGACTAAGCAAAGGTAACCTCATTTTAGTAATACCTGTCTACGTAGTTACGTACACAACAAAAATAAATAGCACTGCCCACAGAGGCGGTCCCCAACCCCGTCGAAACCCCCGAGGAAGAAAACATTTCGGTTCTGTTTCCTAACAGTTATCAATTCTGAATTTAGTCAAGGTAGCCACTGTTGCTGAAATTGATTGATTTGTAAACACAGTAACATAAAATGTTCTTCATGACAGAATGTTTTACAATCACACAAGGAGTATCTGAATTATTACTTTTTTTTGCTAGGAACGACTCTGTCCCATGCATTTTTATTATAATCAGGATAGTTTTACATCTGACAAGCCTACAGATGTGTTCCACTGTAATATTTATTCATGCGGTATTTATTAATATGTTAATTTATTTATCTTTTGTTTATTCATTCTTGTTACAGTTGTCAGCTTCTTGCATGTGTTATAGCTAAACTTCAAGCAAAGCACCTTTGGGTGGGGAGAAGGTACTGGCATTTGTACGTGTATTTGGACTATATTAGGAAGATTCACATAACAGGGCACAGCTTACCTCATCTGTGTAATTTTTAGCAGCCTTGCCTCTGGAAGGTCTTTGCGAGGTTGCTTGGAAGGCTATGATTCAAACGGAACAGAACAAAGGGATTGAGAGAATGAGACGGCCACATCACGCCCTGGCATTCAGACTTATCGCAAATGGCTTTGTGACGTATAAGACATACAGAAATACCCCTGAAAGGAGAGCAGCTGAAGGAAAGGTTCCAATTGATGGAGCTTTTCAGGGGGCAGTAGTGCATATAGTGTTGGGTTTTTTGTTTTTTTTAATCATTTCTCTTTCATAGGAAGGATTTTATAGAAATTTTTTTGACTTGATGATGAAAAAGAAAAAAAAAGATTTTTCATGTTGCTTTACATTCGCAAACACGTGTAAATTAAAACATTAAAAAATATTAGTGCCCTGAACTCTCAGGGTATCAAAGGGATATATTAAAAAATATATATATATAAAATATGAAATCACATAAATAAATGCTTGTTTTCATAGTTAAAAATAAATAGATAATACCCCAAGGCTAGGGGCAAAGTAAATAGATAAAAAGTTTCACCGTGTGTTGAGATGCACAGTGGGAAGGAAATTCAATGTAAGACGAAAAACATTCAACCTAATAACCCATCAGCCTTCACTTCAAATCATTGAAATCACCCGTGTTGAGCAGAGCGTGACGATCGTGGGTGAGATTAGAGAGACAAGAAAGGACAACAGAGGAATGAAGGAGTCAGAGCAATGAAAAGATGGAGGACGGAGATGAGGAGGTGAGAGGTGAGGGGGTGACAAGGTGTTGTAGAACAGTACGTGGGACACAGGGTGGCAGGAGAGTGGAGACACACCCTCCATGATGGACCTGCTCTTCACAGGGCTGACGATCTTCTGGGCCCTTCCCCTTCCAGACTGTTTGGACTCAGATGAGACTGCGGCACCTTGACACAAAAAAAAAGAAAAAAAAAACGACACGCCGCTTAATTACGAGAAAAGGCGCCGTCAAAGGTCCGATTGAGGCTTTTAAAATTCATAAAAGGGATTAACAAAGTGAACTACGAGAGATTCTTCAAGTTGAGTTCTGTCGAGGGGTTAAGTACACTATGAACACAGAAATAATTAAATATCTGTGGAGAGCTCTTCAAAATACCACCTTCAAAATGGTAATTTTGACATCGATGTTCCAATGAATGTGCCTTTTGAAATGAAATTTTTATACTCTGAGGTTTTAGCCCACTGTATGTAAACATAAGGGTTATTAAACATGATTCAGAATTATTATGTGACAAACATTCATAATTCAAAACTCATGCAACACGACACAATATAGTCAAGCTGCTCTGGAGTCATTGAAAATGTACACCCCTACGGATACACTTTTATTATTTACTTTTCTTCAAATAAACAAATGCAGCTTTAATCTTTACAGTTGCCAGGGTTATCTTCATGCCAAAAGCGAGGTTGTGACGTTTCACAGTCAGTGGCTTCAGGTTTGCTCAGGCAACAGACTCACGCACATACTTTAACCCTTGTGTTCTGTTTACTTATTAGCATCTGAGGAAACTGTTTGACATTATTGGGATTTTAAAGCAATACAGAAATAAAATCTATCAAAAATACTCAATATATATTATCTTAATCTCAATTCCAAACAATATAAACAATATACACTAGCGTTCAAAAGTTTGGAATCACTGAGACATTTTTATGTTTTTGAAAGAAATTGATACTTTTATTCAACAAGGTAGCATTAAATTGATCAAAAAATACAGTCAAGAGAAAATATGGAACACATGGTTGGCTAAACGGCTGTAAGTCATCAAGGGTCTGAGGTATCAAACGAGCCTCAAACCATCACTCTGCTGCCAGATATGCAGTAATTATGGATGGATCACTTTAAGGGTCGTTTCTCCTGACTCGTTTTCCTATTGAACTCTATGGAAAAATAAGTCAGGAGAAGAATCCATCCAAAATGCAGAGAGGTTATAGTATTGCTTGTAAGAGTACATGAAAATAAGATATCAAGAGTCTTTTGATGTTGTTGGGTCACAGACATCAGGACGTCATTGGCATGCAAAGGATAAGCAACCGACTTTATTTAAATTTATGTTCATTACTTTTGATGCCCTAAAATTGGGGGGCTATGTGTAAAAATGGCTACAATTGCTAAAGTAGAAATAGAATTAAATAGAAATAGTAGTTTGTAACATTATCAACTTGACTATTTTTGATCAATTTAATGCTACCTTGGTGAATAAAAGTATCAATTTCTTTCAAAAACATAAAAATGGTTCAGTGATCCCAAATCTTTGAACGCTAGAGTATATGGTTAATGGTTGCCATTTACCTCTGCTAGATCACATGTAACATTGAAAGTGTCGTTTCTTTTCTTGATTTATAAAATAATCTACAGTAATGAAAGCGGAAACAAAGTTTGGTGAACGAATCACGGTGGCTTTGGATAGAAGCACGCAAGGCTTACCCCTGCCCCTTCTGGAAGTTCCTCTGGTTGATGAACTCTGACCCCGTGCCCGGCCCCTTCCTCTGCCACGGGTGGGTGGAGGCGGCGCAGAGCCGTCATCAGAATCCATGGCAACATCGGCATCCTCAGAGGGACTGATGTCATCATCCCCGAAGAGGTCTCCAGGGTTTTGTTCTCGGTGGGCTTTTGCCCGGCTAATTGCCTGTAGCAGTCATATACATTACATTGCCTTTGGCAGATGCTCTTATCCAAAGCGACGTACAATAAGTGCATACCCAAGGTCATTGAAACAAATACAAGCAGGTCAGATAGAGTACAGTTCTATCATAAAGTAGCAGCATGACCATCAAGTCTAGTTCACACAGTATGCTATGGCTAAGTCTTAAGGCTAAGTCAGTAGTAAGCTATGGCTAAGTCTTAAGGCTAAGTCAGTAGTAAGCTCTGGCTAACTCTTAAGGCTAAGTCAGTAGTAAGCTATGGCTAAGTCTTAAAGCTAAGTCAGTAGTAAGCTATGGCTAAGTCTTAAGCCTAAGTCAGTAGTAAGCTATGGCTAAGTCTTAAGGCTAAGTCAGTAGTAAGCTATGGCTAAGTCTTAAGGCTAAATCAGTAGTAAGCTATGGCTAAGTCTTAAGGCTAAGTCAGTAGTAAGCTATGGCTAAGTCTTAAGGCTAAGTCAGTAGTAAGCTATGGCTAAGTCTTAAGGCTAAGTCAGTAGTAAGCTATGGCTAGGTCTTAAGGCTAAGTCAGTAGTAAGCTATGGCTAAGTCTAAAGGTGAAGTCCCAGTAAGACACGATAAACTACAACATCACGATCAAGACACTAGTGCTACATGAGAGTGTTAAAGAATCAAAACAGTCAAAAACAAAACACGGTACAATGGATACTCTAACAAGGAGCACATACAGTGCCCTCCACTATTATTGGCACCCCCGGAAAAAGATGAGTAAAAAGGGTTATAAAAAATTCACCATTTTGTGAATTAGCACACTGAAAAAATTAGAAAAATCCCACCATTAATTAAAGCAAATTTATTATGAGAAAAACAAATCCCTCATCAAGAAATAATTACTTTTAACAAAACCACGTGTGATACAATTATTGGCACCCCTGCATTTATATATAGAATAAAGTAATCATTTTTTATATTTGGTCGCATATCCTTTGCATGTCATGACTTCCAGATGTCTGTGACCCAACAACATCAAAAGACTCTTGATATATTATTTTCTGGTACTCTTACACGCATTACTATAACGTCTCTGCATTTGAACGGATCTCTATGGGAATTGGGGGGTGGGACTAGATTTAGCTGTAAATTATGCTGGAATAGTATGGAAAACATGGTTGGTAAAATGGCTGTAAGTCATCAAGGGTCTGAGGTATCAAACGAGCCTCAAACCATCACTCTGCTACCAGATATGCAGTAGATATGGATGGATCACTTTAAGGGTTGTTTCTCCTGACAAATTTTCCGATTGAACTCTATGGAAAAATAAGTCAGGTGAAGAAACCCTTCAAGTTATCCATCCATATCTACTGTATTTATGGCAGCAGAGTGATGGTCTAAGGTTTCTTTGATATGTCAGACCCTTGATGACTTTTAGCCAACCATGTGTTCCATACTGTTCCAGTGTAATATACAGCTAAATCTAGTCCCACCCCACAATTCCCATAGAGATCCATTCAAATTTAGAGACGTTATAGTATCACTTGTAAGAGTACCAGAAAATAAGATGTTTGATGTTGTTGGGTCACAGACATCAGGAAGTCATGGCATGCAAAGGATATGCGACCAAATATAAAAAATTATTACTTTATTCTATATATAAATGCAGGTGTGTCAATAATTGTGGCACATGTGCACATTTTGTTAAAAATAATTATTTCTTGATGATTTTCTCATAATAAATTTACTTCAATTAAAGGTTGGATTTTTCTCATTTTTTCAGTGTGAGATTAAGCTAATTCACCAAACGGTGAATTTCTTATAACCCTTTTTACTCATCTTTACCAGGGGTGCCAATAATAGTGGAGGGCACTGTATTTCCACTGTATTCAGAAATACTGAATGCCTCAGCAAAGAACCTGGATACGTAGCAATTAATTGGCAGTTTTGCGTTTCCTATTTTTAATTAGACCTAAACTGTACCTGGGTAATTGGGAACAAATGACTATTGTCAGCATTATTTATTAACACATAAAACATTTAGGAATATAATGAGGACAAAGACGAGCCATTTTCAAGCAAACTTCTGTCACATGGAATCTGCGAGGTTTGCCCTTTCATTATCAAAATGGAACTCATAACTGAGTCATAATGTTACGTGTCGTTTAATTAAAAACCCTAGTTAATCAGAAATATCACAACTGCTTTTACATTTTCGAAACGATGATATGTGCACCGTGCACTCCCAATTACAGACTCAAGGGTTGACTTAAAATGGTTAAAACTGACAGGAAGTTCTTGTTTTTCCGGGCCTCAGCTGAAAACCTACCTCCCGAACTTCCTCATCCTCTTCAGCCGTGTTCTTCTTTGAGTCTCGGAAACGACGGATCTATAAGGTCAGTAACAGGTATCAGTAACAGGTATCAGTAACAGGTATCAGTAACAGGTATCAGTAACAGGTGTCAGTAACAGGTGTCAGTAACAGGTATCAGTAACAGGTATCAGTAACAGGTATCAGTAACAGGTGTCAGTAACAGGTGTCAGTAACAGGTATCAGTAACAGGTATCAGTAACAGGTGTCAGTAACAGGTGTCAGTAACAGGTATCAGTAACAGGTATCAGTAACAGGTGTCAGTAACAGGTGTCAGTAACAGGTATCAGTAACAGGTATCAGTAACAGGTATCAGTAACAGGTATCAGTAACAGGTGTCAGTAACAGGTATCAGTAACAGGTATCAGTAACAGGTATCAGTAACAGGTGTCAGTAACAGGTATCAGTAACAGGTATCAGTAACAGGTATCAGTAACAGGTATCAGTAACAGGTGTCAAGATCAAAGGAAAGCACACATGGGCACGCACCAGACCTGGGGCAAACAATTACTCCAAATATATAAGAAGAAAAATAGAGTAGAAAAATAATATAGAAAATATAGAGAAAATATTCAAATATGTATATTAAAAAAAACACACAAACACCACAAATTTGATACTCGCATAAATGAAGCCTGACAGTTGAAGCTGTAATTATAAAACTTCAGTTGCAAGGTTGCTATAAACAGGAGTGCTCTGAGATCAAGCCGTTTGAAGAGGTGGGTTATTGGTGCATATGTGAAGACGGACACTGTGGGTGACACAGGCCCTCCTTCTACTAATCAATCATACATCAGAATTTGTTTTTTCTTCAAAACATACATCTGTACACTATACGCATCATTTTGGTTCATTTGCATTAACTTGACATTTGTGGTAGCATCAGGGGTCGGCTGTCTTGCTAATAGTATAATTTTTGTAGCCAATTAGTGAAACCGATCTCAGATTTAATTATATTAAATTGAAGGCTGAGAGTATTAAATTGCAATCGACCCGCAGCAGTTTGAAGTCCCTCCCATACTAAGATGAAGAGGTTTTTAAATAAAAAAGAGCAGAACATTTTAATTCTGTAGTGCTTACAGATGGCACATAACTGTACACTTTACTGCAATTATGAATTGATTAATTAATTAATTGACTAATGGATGTATGCTTATCTGGTGTGCTTTTTTGTAGTGCACTTGAATTAGAGTGAATGGAAGGAAGAAAGGACACTTGATTCTTGGTCCAGACCAGGATTAAATGAAATCTGCAGAAATGGGATGGAATTTGGGATGGCCAACCACATCCAGATATGTTTTTTGTCTCCGACATTTTCTGGGTGATTAAAGTGTAGCGGTACCAGTTACTAGGGGTGTCACGATTCTCCAAATCCGCGATTCGATTTGACTTTCGATTTTAAGGTCACGATTCGATTCGATTTTCGATTTTTTTTCAGCACAATTTCTTTTCCAGCACTATAGTCTAACTAATGGCTATGCCATTGTTAGACTATCGAGTCTTGATTTGTAAAGAAAAATACTTGTTTCTCAATAAGTAACTTTTACTTGAATAATAACAATTATAAATAATAACAAAAATATGAGAATATTTAAACACACCTAAACAGTTAAGAGCTTTATCAAAACTAGACTCTAGAATAAACAGTTGAACATTTACCACGCTATTAACAATTTACACATTGGTTTTATGCCCTGACAACAGTCATTTACATTTTCAAATTCTTCTTTAAAAAGATGAGCGTGTTCACATTCTTTGAACAGTTGAGAGCTTTAACAAACTAATATCTGAAATAATAAACAGTTGAACATGTACCACGCTATTAACTATTTACACGTTTTTTTTCATGCCCTGACTGTCATTTGGGTTGTCATTTGAGTTGCCTGTGTCAATGTTTTTTTCCCAGTCAAATCTATTTCTTTGTGATGCCTGCGAATGTGTCCTGCCATATTTGACGTGTTGGCTGAGGTGGCGTATGGTACTCGCGTGTAGCATAGCCGACAAATTGTCGTTATTTTGTCAATGACGCGTCAGTTGTTTATATAACTCACGGGGAAGGCAAACTGTTGCCACACCGGTGACTTGAGGGAAGCAGGAGGATTTTCCAGTTCTGTTTCTCCATCTCCGACCGGCAGTGGCCATGGTGTGTCGAAAAGTAATGCAGGCTACCGGTAAGCTAACGTTAACTAGCAGCTGTGTCTTCTTTGAAATATCAGTGTTTCCCCTACCATTATCTTGGCCGGGCGCTCACCTGCCGCCAGGCTTGGACAAGAGGGAAAATAAATAATTTTAATGAAAAATAAATAAATAAATAATTATTATTCTTTTTTTTTTTTTTATATAATCTTTTTTTTATGTAGCTGCAATATTTCCCTTACCGCAGAATGCTGGAATGATCAAAATAGCATCTGGAAAAACCCAAAACAGCTTTGGTTTCCCGTTAGGCCTAATTAAAATTTTCAATGGCAGCGCAGATATTATGAGGGTGTAATTATAGTTTCCGCCTCTACGCAAAATGGCGCACTTTCACCGCCCGGCCTGAAAAAAAAACTAGGGGAAACACTGAATATCGTTGTTTTTTTTCTTCGGACGCACGCCTGCGTGGACGAACAAAATGCAGTGGAAGGCGTCAAGTTTCGTTTTGTCGGAAACGCTTACATTAGAGATGGCCAAGTAGGTTACTTTTTTTTAAATTTTACCCATCACATGAAAGGCTAAGAAGAGCGCGCGGGGGGCGGGGGTGGAGAGAAAAAAAAAACTTGGAGAATCGCGAACCAGCTTGTGATTTCGAAGTTCGAAATCGAACGCTCATTTCGATCGATTTTCGATTTCGAATCGGTATCGTGACACCCCTACCAGTTACACAAACCCCAGCTGATCAGGGAGGAGTCACCGAGTACCAGTTCCAACCACATAAATTAAGAGAAGGAGTATTGTATTTCATATAACAGAAGTTATAATGCATTAAACAAATGCCTCTTCAATATACACTGCCTGGCCAACAAAAAAGTTGCACACTCTAATATTTCGTTGGACCGCCTTTAGCATTGATTACGGCGCGCATTCGTCGTGGCATTGTTTCGACAACCTTATGCAACGTCACAACATTTATTTCCGTCCAGAGTTGCATTCATTTTTGGCCGAGATCTTGTATTGACGACGGGAGTCGAACCACTCCGTAAAGTCTTCCCCATCACATCCCAAAGACTTTCAATGGGGTTAAGGTCAGGACTCTGGTGGCCAATTCATGTGTGAAAATGATTCCTCATGCTCCCTGAACCACTCTTTCACAATTTGAGCCCGATGAATATTGGCATTGTCGTCCTGGAATATGCCCATTGATGGGATAACCTGGTCATTCAGTACATTCAGGTACTCAGCTGACTTCATTTTATTGCTGCATTACGTTGCTGACCATAGACCTGACCAACTGAAGCAACCCCAGATCATAATACTGCCTCCAGTGGCTTGTACAGTGGGCACTATGCATGACGGGTGCAACAGCGACTTTTTTTTTTGGCCAGGCAGTGTACATTAATGAACAAATGCCTCTCCAATGATGAAATGCCTCTTCAATTTCAAAGAAGACTAAATTGAGATTCTCCCTTTCCCTTTATGACTTACAATCTTCCTAGTTTTTATTGAACAGAAAATTAAAAAAATTACACCAGAGTAATTACAGCCTTGCGGCTGCATTCCTGCCTGAGTCAGTCCCCTTTTCTGCCAAGCAAATAAACCATGTGTTAGAATGCATTTTAGGCTTGTGTTTTTTTGGGTTTAAGTCATTACCGTTCTACATGCCATCACTGCTTTCGCCCACAAAAACGATAGTTTCTCAGGGAAGGACAACGTCTACAAGTCTACAGACGCACAGCAAAAACGTTGGTGTAAATCTAACACTGCTGGTGTACATTCAACACTCCGATGTGATGGGAGGCACAGGCTATGCAGTGAATGTAACCAAAACAAATTATCAATAAGTAGTACAAAAACCCTATATTCCAGGGGATGCAGAAATTGTCCAAATCGGCCAGCATGGGTTATACCTTTGCCACACGTAGTGGCAAACACACTGCCTCTTGTTCGCCAGCTTGAGACCTTTTCTGTTGCCATGGTAACCTCTGCATAAACAACAGTACACTGGGGCTGCTGAAAGCAATGCGTGTAGCTGATGGATAGAAGGGAGGTTTGCAAAGAGAGGGAGTGTGTGTGTGTATGTGTGTGAATATGTGAGTATGTGAATAACTCATGTATGGGTAGACTCAGAAAACCAGGACATCACATTCATGGAGATACAAAGATAAGTCCTCTGAAAAAATAAAAAAATGGGGGTGGGGTGGTGGGGGGGTGGGATTTAGCATTTTCCCCTCAGTTCTGTGGTCCCACTTTTCCAACTGATTAAACCCAGGCATTTTAACCAAATCCTCCACACAAACGACTTTGATGTTACTTTTAATTTTTTGTCCAATATAATGTACTTTAATTTTGAAAACTGACTAAAATTATAGCCAAGAGCACTGTCCTACTGTACACTTCACATTTTTTAAACTGGCACATTGAAACCGTTTGGTGAAAACAATACTCTTTATTTCACTTCAGGTCTGCCATGTTGCTTGTCCAATCTGGAGATTCCATGACCACTTAAGAGAACATTTTGTACACAGTACCTCATCATATTTAACTGTAAGGATCTCTCTTTCTCTGTCCACCAGTTTGAACACATCCCCCTTTGCTTGCAATCTGCATTGTTAGGCAATTGCTTCATTGTTGTCAGAGGAAATCGCTCTGGGCTTTTCCACTTACTTAATGATATCCGATATCCCTCGATCGCTGAATTAATGGAACTGAGCACAATCCTGTTTTCCAGGTGTAGAAAGAATTAAGGGGATTGATTTCAGATATTTATGGGAATTGAATTACAGGAGTTCCTGTACCTGTAGATAGGATATTGAATTTAAGGAATTGTCGTTGTTGTTGTGCTTGTTGAATTTACTCCAAATTCGAATGGACAGGATTGAATGGGAACTGATCTGAACAACTGATATGGGGGGGGCTTAAAATGGTAGAAAAGTGAAGTACACTTGAACCCAAAACTAACATTCCATTTTATTGAGGGCTTTTTAAACATAAATTTGGTGCAGTAATTGTTTTGACATTACAGTGTACAATGAATATATGAGTAACAAGAGATAATAGCGGTAACGGTTGAAAAATAACCGACACCTCCGATCGCGCGGCGACCAACCTCTTCGTCGATCTTCTCCTCCACCGCTTCTACGCTCCTGTCCATCAGGTAGCGCTGGGTCTTTTCCAGCTGGTAGTTAATGAGCTCCTCGATGGCGTCCCTCTCCTCCTTATCCACAAACTCCTGCACGGCCTTCCCCATGCCCTGCTCCGTCAGCAGGGACAGCTGCACGTTCTGGGGAGAGGTCACCACAGAGCCTAAAGACGCCAGTACACTCAAAATTAAACAGCCAGTACACTCAAAATTAAACAGCCAGTACACTCAAAATTAAACCGAACTTCTCAAGCAAAAAAACTTTAAAAAAACAAACAACTTTTTCGAATCCAATTCAACACGGTCCCTTCCCTTGCTGTCTTCCCTCGAGGGAGCCATCTTGTGACACGATTTGCTACGTGCAGCAAGCAAATTGAAAAGGTGCTCTGCAAAGGGGAGGATTGACGAGAAACAAACAAAAACGGAACTGAACCGCCCTCGCAACATTTCGGAAGTGCAACACCATACAGTCGAAAATGTGACCGCCGCATAGTTCTGTAGTGACCGCCCACTTTTTCTCATGTGGAGCATTGCATTGTGGGATTCCCTTCTTGCTGGAAGCTTGCATTTGATACCCTTGGTGGAAGGGAGTATAAACGAGGGAGCGAGGGAATATAATTACTCCCTCCTCTTTCTTAATTTGGATCAGAATCACACTTGGTGTGGCTGCCATATTTCATCCTGGCATTTTGGGGATTCCCCCCTTGAAGCAAGGGAAGGGAACGATGGGAAGAAAGGATACATTTCGGATCCAAATGCAGCCCCGGCCTGATTTACTAAGACCTTTAGCGTGTGCAAAAAGGTTTAAAACTAATAACACAACCAATGATTGGTGTACAACAAATACCATGACCAATAATTGGTTGTGTTATTGATTTTACATACGCAAAAAGGTTTTGCACACGCAAAAAGGTCTTAGTAAATCAGGCCCACAGTGCTTTGAGTCTGTACGGTGCAGTGTGTGCAAGCCCCCAGGGCGAACAGCTCGCAAACAGCCCACCAGTTTGCAAACAGTTCTTAGACCTCCCTCGATCTGAAATTGGTCCAAATATCATATGGTTGGTCTTGTTCTGAGTTTCGGTGTAGGGTAGTCTCCATACGTAATGGTTATTACGCCTCTGGTTATAACTACCTTGTCATCATACTGCACCCCCCAGCAGCGTGGACTGACATAAAACGATGAACAGGGAGTTCATATTGAGAATACTGCTCGGTGTTTGGGGACATGTTCGCTTGTGGTTCTTTTTCATAAAGTTCTTTCATAGTTTGGACTATTCCTGCCTACTTTAGACACTTTTACAGCAAGTTCTGCAAAAAATGGAATACACACTATTGTGTTTTATTTCGCAATCCCATTACCTTGGATTCAAAATAAATAAAAAAAGGATACAGAGCCTTGTTTGGCATTGGCATAACAATGCCCTATGGCATGTTCTGTATGGTTACTGTTGTCTAAAAAGAGGCGGTTTGTGTTGGTAAGAGCTCACTCGGTTTGTGTGACAGGCCACATGGGCACTCGACTAGGTACACTATACACTATGTACAGTGCCCTCCACAATTATCTGCACCCCTGGTAAAAATGAGTAAAAAGGGTTATAAAAAATTCACCCTTTGGTGAATTAGCTTAATCTCACACTGAAAAAAATGAGAAAAATCCAACCTTAATTTAATTTAATTTAAGTAAATTTATTCTGGGGGGAAAAAAAGAAAAAAGAAAAAAAAAAAATATTCCTCATCAAGAAATAATTGTTTTGAACAAAACCACGTGTGCCACAATTATTGGCACCTCTGCATTTAATACTTTGTACAACCTCCCTTTGCCAATAAAACAGCACTGAGTCTTCTCCTGTAACATTTAATAAGGTTGGAGAATACAGAGCAAGGAATCTGAGACCATTCCTCTTTACAGAATCTCTCCAGATCATCCAGAGTCCTAGGTCCTCTCTTGTGCACTCTCCTCTTCAGCTCAGCCCACAGGTATTCAATGGGGTTTAGGTCAGGGGACTGAGATGGCCATAGCAGAAGCTTGATTTTGTGTTCAGTTAACCATTTTTGTGTTGATTTGGACATATGTTTTGGATCATTGTACTGCTGGAAGATCCAACCACGACCCAGTTTTAGTTTCCTGGCAGAGGCAGCCAGATTCAGATTTAAAATTTCCTGATATTTCATGGAGTTCATGATGCCATGTACCCTAACAAGGTTCCCAGGGCCTTTGGAGGAAAAACAGCCCCACAACATCACAGAACCTCCACCATACTTAACAGTGGGGATCAGGTTATTTTCGGTATAGCCATCCTTCTTTTAACGCCAAACCCTCCTTGAGTGTTGGTTGCCGAAAAGCTTCAAAAAAGTTTCAGTAGCGTTTAGCAAACTCCAGGCGCTTACGTTTGTGGTGAAATGACAGGAAAGGCATTTTTCTGGCATGCCTTTCAAATAATTTGTTGGCACGGAGGTGACGTCTAATGGTAGTTTTGGAGACTTGATGACCCCAAGATGCTACTTTCCTCTGTAATTTTCCAACAATTATCCTTGGGGATTTTTTTGCCTCTCTTACCATCCTCCTCACTGTGCGTGGGGTCAAAATAAACTTGGGTCGTCTTCCAGGCAAGTTTGTAACAGTTCCAGTTGCTTTGAACTTTTTAAGTATTGCCCTAATGGTAGATATGGGCATTTTCAGGTGAGTAGCTATTTTTTTTATAGCCATTCCCTGGCTTATGAAGCTCAACACACTTTTCCCTCATTTGATTCGTGTGTTCTCTTATCTTTCCCATGTTGATGCATGAATAAGGGAATATGGCCTCTGTGTCACCTCATATTTATACCCCAATGAAATAGGAAGTCATGGATTACAGCTTCAAAGTTCCTAAACATTCTGATCAACTTTAGAAAGTAAAATATAAATGGAAAAAATGCTTCCAGATACATTTTGTTCATAAGAATTTCTAGGGGTGCCAATAATTGTGGCACATGTGGTTTTGTTAAAAATAATTATTTCTTGATGAGGGATTTTCTTTTTCTCCAAATAAATTTACTTCAATGAAAGGTTGGATTTTTCTAATTGTTTCAGTGTGAGATTAAGCTAATTCACCAAAAGGTGAATTTTTCATAACCCTTTTTACTCATCTTTAACAGGGGTGCCAATAATTGTGGAGGGCACTGTATGTGTGTAATTAATTAAATAAAATAGAAAGTTTTATCGCATGTCTAATGAAAGGTGTACAGAAAAGACAATGATACAAGCTCTTGTACTTCACTATGTACGCTACATGTGTAGTTTTGAAATTAATTAAATAAATTCATACAAAGGTGTACAGAAAGACAACAATACAGGCTCCTTATTGGAGGAACATCCAGTTTGGGGAGTACAGCTGAAGTGTACAGAGGTATACTATGAGGCGTGGCCCACAAGGCACGGCCAAATCTCAACACACATACAAATCTCCCCATGCTGTGCCACAGCACTGCCTGTACGGTGATTCCATCTCTATCTGTAACCCTCTCTGCTTTCCGTCTGTCTGAATGAAGTAAAAAAATAATAATAATTACAGAGGGCTGACTGTCTGCTGTCCTTTAAAAAAAAAAAAATCTATTTAAATTCTATGGGGTGGTCGCTATGAGCTTTTAGTAGTTTTTTTTCCTTTCTGGCCGTTCCCAATACATCACTTCCCCCTTGAAACACAGTTGCATGTATAATAATTGATCCTAATCAAAAAATAAAAGCACAGGCAGTTGCTGGGGTTTATGATGAGGTGTTGAGGTGGCTATGTGCTCAGGGTAATTCAGCTCGAATTCAATTATTATTATTTTTTTCTTTTGCTTCTGACAGAGAGAACAGAAGGCCCGGGAACACTGAAAGCTGCTTTTATAGAGGCAAGGCAATCACAGTCGAAGGGCCTTTATTGATGGGAGGAGAAAATAAGTCATTAACGATGAGAGGAAAAAGCAGGTACATCCATCTGAACAGTGAAATGAGCAGGGACTGAAAAGTGCCTCTCAGCTCCCAACGCAAAATGGACGATGGGTGCAGAGAGAATCAAAGGAAGAGGAAAAGGAATCGTACGGTTCCTGCTTTTATCCTGCTCACCCCGAGTAGTGGGTCATATACTGGCCAGACCTTACTTGGGCAAACTAATGGAATCGTGGAATGTGGAAGGTTTGCTCAGGATGGCATTTAAGGGAAGTCCAAATGGACATTCCGGGAGAATCTGCTAAACAGTTCTCTGGGCACCATAGTCCTCTTGTACGCGTATCTTGGCCATATATAAGTATTCTCTTTGTGCCCTTTGTCTTGGTCTTAGTCTGTTAGACTGTATGTCTTTTCTCTTTGTGTAGAATAGTGTTGTTTGATTGACTTGTGAATAAAATGTTTGCCTGTTAACATAACTGAAACTGCCTATTCTTGGTTATTGCCAACTGTCATATAGTGTCATGATAAACAGTTTTTTCCTTTTTCAGCGCATCCAGGGTATGTGGTTTGCTTATACACTGACCGGGCTGTGCATCTCTGCGGGAACCAATCACTGTATTAGTCTCATATGCTGTTCTGTGGCAACAACATTAAGGGGTCACTTCCTGGACATTAATTAATTTCAGTGTCCAGATAGACCCTAGTGCTATTTCATAAAATAATAGAGTGGTCATGTTCCAGGATATTTAACCAGATGGAGTAAGCTTAGTTAGGGCTCCCTGGGATAGCTGTTAGTTTCAGTACCCATATATACTTATTTTTCAGGTTAAAGTCTCTTATCCATGGAGTAGAAATGTGAACTGTGAGATTCCCGGTACATTTACCAGCGAGGATAGAAGGTCTAAATGAATAGTCTTGCTGCCCATTATTTCATAAGCACACCCCAGTCAATGCTTTACAAGGAGAACAGCACATTTTGGAAACCTCATTTGTAAACTTTATCTTCCTTTAAGATGACTCACTACGGCATCTCATCAAACCTTCAACTTCTACGACGTACCATAGTGAAGGGATTTTTTGAAGACTTACGACGATGCTAAATTTGAGGTTATTTCATGACCCATGACATTAACATTTCAAACAAGTCAAATTGCACTTAAGCACTGAGGTATGGAAAGATTATGAAAGCGGCTTCACTTTCAATGTTTTTTAATCTACTGCAGGTGATTTCTGGCTGAGTTCGTACTTTCCGTACTAATTATGGTGTGCCATTTAGCTACCTCTACATAGCCAATAATGTTTATGGGATTTTCACGTGCACAGCAAATTAGTTAATTGGATGAAATAATGTTTGTAACAGTGACTGAAGAAACAAACACGCTTCTTATGGGGCAAGAACCGATGGTGTGTGACTGCCTTACTGTTTTTGTTTTTAACCCTTTCATGCATGAATTATTACAAAACAGAGCAATATTTTTTTCACATCAAACTCCGCATGTGTTTCACCCGCCTAGGTCACAGAAATGTGCCCCAAATGGCCCCTTGAAAACATAGACCACACATGCAGATTACAACTCTTAATGCATGTTGTCCACTTCAGTGGACAGAAGGTTTTTCGTATACAATACAAGAACCACGGTAATTTTTTGTTACAAATATAACTAATTCTGCTCCTTGCATCTTCCCTAATAAGAATATATATTTTTAACATGCTCTGTTCTCTAGGAATGAAAGGTTTTCACAGCTACACCAGAGGGAGTTTGTATGTTTCCACCTCCACCTGCCATTTTGAACTTCACTGTATCAAAACTAGAAAAGCCAATAAAAACAGCTCGTTAACCAGCGATTGTACCCGAATGCCCTATTCGCACAGGACTACTTTTCTTCAGGGCGCCCTGTATTTTTAATTAAGTGAAATTTCTCAGGGTTGTGTTGGAAATAGGGATGTCAATTAATAGCAAATGCAGTCTTTGTAGGTGACATGGTAATTAGCACATTTAATATTATTTTTCGGACATACTGTACATTCCTCAGTTCAGCACTTTGTTTTTCAGCTTCCATCGCAACTACTTTCCACATCAATTCTGAGCTCAGCACTGCACAATTATTCTGACAGGTTTTTATTCTATAAAAAGAGAATCAGTAAAGAACTCATGCAAAGTGTCATTCAATTTTTAAAAAGGGAAATGGGAAAATTAACTATAGCTACAATAAAGCGCTGTCATTTTTGCGTATATCCACTTCAAAGACAGACCTGATTAAAGTAAAAACATAAATATACGTGAGGCATAACCAAATCAGCTTTTTTTGTGGTCTCTGGAGCTTATAGTGCTCTGTACATTGGGCACGAATCAGTGAAGACAGAAACTTGGCTGTTTCACTTCAATGCAGCTTCAGGGTTGCGTTAGCCGTTACACAATTGACTGTGTAACTGACAGGTCTTTGTTGGTTGTAGCACACAACCCACAAATCTTCTAATAAAATAAAAAGCTACTCTTTAGGCTAGGTATGACAATTCCACATATCAAGGATGATCGCAGCTTTTTTCTATTGTAGTATATTATACACAATCTACACAACTGCCCTATATTCATCTTAAAGAGCAGTAAGGATCTTTGACTTTTTTTCCCCCTCCAAATTACAGGTTTCAAAGAACGTGTTGGAGATCAGCTTCAACCGCTCAGAACTTTGAACACTTGAGGTACCCTGCAGATTTACAATAACTGTATTTAATAATTTAATAATCTGTATTTTTCAATATATTTCAATATGCTTTGAACATCAAGTATGAAAAGCGCTATATAAAGTATAAATAAAGTATAATTATATTTATAATCTGCCATCTTCAATTACTTTTTGAACCACAATTAAAGGTGTTGGCAATGTGCAATAAGGGAAACTGCCTTAATAATTTCACTCAAAAAGATGAAGGAGGTGGTGAATGAGACAGCGGGGACTGAACTCATATTAATACCAGTAATATGAATTACAGGTAATGAGTAACTTCAGTCGAAAATGACTCATTCCAGTTGAAAACCCGGTATTTTTCCTGGGTTCATGCATACAGTTATCCTGGACACGTCACGCCATTTCCATCTCAATGATAACACCAATATAGTGCTTGATTTTATACAAGACAAAGTGATCCATCTGTGGATTTAGAGCAGCTGAGAGCAGGAGACGAGGAATGCATAATGGGTGATTGTAATATGAACATTAAACATTGCAAATTTAAAACCTGTAAAGCACTGCAAATGCATTTTTAACCGATTCAGTTTGAATAATTCATATCTGCAAAAAAGTATACACCGTTATATTTTTACTCCGATATGAAGAACGTATTGTAGAATTGAACACGCGCAAAATTATTAATTAAAGATGAAATTCAAAATTACATTTTGAAACATTATTTTTTTTAAATATTTTTTCTGTACAGACAAATATTTATGCCAAACTGGTCCGGTAGTGGTATTTATTTAATTAATTTCCCTCAACCCATGAGTAGATTAATAGTATGGACTAGGGATGTAGGGATATTTATCCCAGTCTGTTCCACTGGTAGTGATATTTAATTAATTAATTTCTCCCAACCCAATTTTGAGTAAACAAATGTGCCTGTTGCGTTACCTCCACCCACACGCGCACACACCAGCGGACACACGCGTATGACGCATTCGTCTGTCAGCCAATGGCTTGCACTCTATTCCCTGGCAGAGGCACTCGAGAGCTCTTTAACATTACTGGACTTACTTAATAAACAATTACTTTCCATTCCCTAAAAGGTCAAAAGAAATTCTCTATGGTTAGAACTGCCCATCTAATTTTCTAACAAATCCCAAATGGATCTGTTGCCTGGTTACCTGTTTTTACTTAAAATTATTCCCAATTTAATCTCCCCATGAATCTACTCTGATTTAGCAGCATTTCTTTTTCCATGGTTTGCAATGCCATTTTCTCTTGCCACACAGACCTGCTTAGAGGCTTTAGTCTGGTCATAACCTTGTTTGCAATGCTCTTTCCAATGCAGACCCAAGATCCATGCAGGACTATTTAACACCACATGCTGCATTCAATGGGAATCCTATTAATCTGAAAAATCCAGTCCACGCCACTGTTCCCTATTATTTGAGAACTGAAATGGTTAGGCTCAAACAGAGGTTTCACACAGCCGGTGCGTTCCGTCATTACATTACAAGCATTTAGCAGACGCTCTTATCCAGACTTACACAATTTTTAGCTTTTTTTAAATTAAAATTATTATTATTATATATTTTTTTTTTTTACATAGTATCCATTTCTACAGCTGGATATATACTGAAGCAATGCAGGTGAAGTACCTTTAGCTCACAGGTACAACAGCTGTGTCCTACCTGGGACTAAAACCTGCAACCTACATGCCCAATTCACTGCCCGTCATATTACACTGCCACCTCAGGCCTCGTCCCATATACTCACCTTCTCAGCCGTCTCAAAGTACTGCTTGACCATGTCCTCCACCCTCAGCTGCATCATGTCAGAGGTGGTGCGGTTCAGGATCTGATCAAAGTCAATGTCCTCACCTGCACACAAAGGCACGGGAACCAATCAGAGCTGGGGACCAGGCGAGGAACAGAAGCACTCGATTAAGGGCCAGACGGCAAACGCTAAATTGACTTTGCTGTGGTGGTGCGCTTCAGGCCAATCACCGTGGTGTCAGTGCAAAACAGTCTGTGTGTGGCAAATGGTCACACCAGCATGGTCATTTGCCTGTTTTATGTGATTAAAGTGTTCTGAACTGAACATTCCAATGCTGATGTAACAATCACTACTGGCAATGGAGTTCTAGAACACCGACTTGGAATTTTGAAAAAGCATTCCAAAACACCTACTCTTCAAAGGGTTAAATACTAAACAACAGCTATGGAGCCTGTGTCTGTTAAGCACCATTCACATACGAGTGTCACTGGAGGTAATGCGTTAACATAATTACTGCCTTAGCAGATCTGTCATTTATGCATAATGTCTGCACAAAATAAGGTTAACTAGGGTCCTCTGTAATTCATTCCTCTTTTTTATAATGCTGAGGACATTTAATTTCAGCTATTGACTGTTGGTCTTTACGGTGGAAGGCCAATGTGATGAATTAATACAGAACAGGATACAGATCATATAGGGTGCACGTCAGTGTGCAGGTATGCCCAGTGTTGCACAAATCAGTGGATACTGGGTAATCTTAAAATGCATTTATGGGAATGAAGCCCCGAAGTAGAAGTAGATAGATAAACAGTTACACAAAGCATCCATATCTGAGTAGCATCTCAACACTAGCTACGTTAGCGTCCCTCATCCAACTCATCCACTTCTCCTCCTTTTCTACATGCCACATTTCTTGCCGCTAGAGGAAAACGTTAAGGGAACTTTCCCAATAAAATAAAATCACTCAAAAAACATCCATATCTACATTAACCCTCATATTAAATTCGGGGTCAATTTGACCCGATTCAATGTTAGACGTCTCTTAAAAACCAGTTAACCTTATTTTTTTTTCATCTTGACACTATATGACTTTTCCTAATTTGTCAGGATTAAATAGTAAATATGCAATAAACATAATGCTATGTTTTCAAAAGATTTGCACCAACCCTGTATACAAAGATGCTGTGTGGGGTCATTTGTGGGGTAGCCGTGTAATATATATATATAATATATACAACAGATACAACGATATGCAGACTTTTTTATTTTTAATCTCTGATATCGTGTGGGTGATTCTAGTGGCACTTTCCCCATACAGGTTTTAAACTTCACAAACGTTCTCTTACCTCAGGCTCTAAAGTGAGAAGTTTAATCACAGGTTTTTAATATTTAGGGATGAAAGGCTAGTAAATTGGGAGACACACAAAAGGTGACACAGAAAGTCTTTTACTTTTGTGTCGGTTTAAACTTTTGGGGTCAATTTGACTGCGCACATTAAGGGCAAAGGCATCGTTAAATGTGAACACAAAATGAGGGCTAATATCTAGTCTTTTCTCATCTCTCTTGCTGAACCCCAAAGCTATATATGTGCTCAACATCCACGCTCACGGGATTAGTATTATCCGATGACATCCGAGGAGCATCCGAGAACATCTCTCAGTGAGAATGATTGACATGGCTGATTAGTATTGCAGCTGTGCCCAGAGCTTCAGAGCCCAGTAATGGCAGGTCACCATGGATACCTCAACAGTGAACCATCTCATCTTTAGTATGTTGAAGAAACCTAGCATTTTGGCCTGAGAATTCCCAGCAACGTTTGAAGTGGAGGTGTCAATTACACGTATGAATAAATGCAGATCTTGTATTGTACCAATAGGCCATCGCAGCGCCCACACCAGATCCTGACAGTGCAGGGAAACTGGCTCACGGCCTGGGGTGAATTAATTCACATGTAATTTATTTAATAGCTTTTTTTCCCTGTATGGTGTACATGCCCTTTTAAGGTTCCCTTCTTGTACAGGCCACCGCTGTACAATACATATTTTAAAGATAATGATTAATGCAGTACCCATGTATTCATTTGCAAATTAAAAATGTTATAATTCACAGAATTTTCAGACTTCCCTCTATGATAGGCTATGATATGAATAAACAATATTTCTTGTACAGAGGAATAGCATGAACAGGCACACAATCACAGAATAATGCTACTGCACTAACACCTCGCAGGCTAATACAATTAAGCTTGAACTAATGTTACCGTCTCCGTGGTCCATTCAAGAAAAGTCTCCTTGTACTAGGGAAGACATAGCTGTCGTTGCGATGCAGGACAGCATAAGACGCGGGTTCTACTCGCACCAACCTTGTTTCCTCTGGCCGTGGTGATTTTCCGGCTTTTTATTTTATAATATAGTGCTATCCATTAACAGCTGTTCCCACATTATTCTGCATCCACAATTGTGTAAATGCAGGACTGGCGTGATGCTACAATTAGGTGTATTCCTAGGACAATCGAAGTAATTTGAACATGGTTTTTGAGACGGCCGAAACCATATGTTCAAACGAATGTAGCATGCTTGTGTTTCCATAACCAGCCATTTAATTAAAGTTTCTTGTCTTTCTGTTACGAACACAAGCCTGTTTGTTCATCAGTAGACAGGGGGTACTTTGGAGCCTTTGGCTTCCGCCTATTCCTTTTTCAGACATAGAATTGTTTATTTTTCATTGTTGTGAAATGTTGTCTGTTTTTGTTGTACTTGTTTGTGCTGTTTTTGTTTCTGTTTTTCTTAGCTGTACTTTCACACAATTTGAAACACCTTGTTCATGGTTCATTAAGAATGTCCGAAATAAACCAAATCACTTTGCAACACCAATCCTTTGTGTAAGTATGTCTACAAAGAGAAATAGCACTACCGAACACAAAGACCACTGCAGAGGTGTAAAATCCAGGTTCAGAAGGTAAAAGTTCTCCCCGGTATTTTGTTCCAATCACCTGGATTTGCTAAATGGCACAATTCTTCAGCCATGAGGTATAACTAATTTGTGAAATCAACTGGATGAGCTAATGGGTGCATGAAAAACATGGCATGGACTTTTTATTTTCTGACCCTTGCACTCCCCACCTCTGGACCACTGCTGTATAATTACTGAAATAAAATGTAAATCAAAACAACCAACATGCAAGGAAAGAAGAAATTAATGAAAATAACCTTTAGTGCCCTTGGTTTCTCTGTGCCTGAAGAAGTGGATGACATCTTTGGGGTTGGCCAGACGCTCCACAAACTTCTGGTTGAACCGCATGGTGTTGAAGGCCTCAAATCCTCCACTGTAGTCCACCTGACAAGGTGGAGAAAAGGTGTGAATTCACTCCCAGACAGTGAATACACTACTACCCCAGTGCCCCAAATTCAAAGATTAGATGTCGATTTACCTTGTAATGCAGAAACTCAGGCTTTGCAGTAGCAAGCAAGAGTAACCCCAGAGGCTCAATTATGAAAATCAATACGCCCTATTGACATTGCGTTTTTATAGTTTTTAATATCAAGTATTTTTAGGGCTTTATTGGACAGCACAGTGAAGAGAGACAGGGAGAATGGGAGCTCTTATAGCCTACGCTACCGAGACACCCCCCCATTCTGCCATATAAATGACCAAACACAAAGATACTCTATTAAAAACAAATATACTCTATTGGTGAACTCAAGGCCCAGTTCACGAAATTCTGTGTGAAGGAAAAAAAAATGTTTTTGGATGTGTACTTATTGACCCAGAATGCATTTTAATGAACACCAGTCCCAGATCTCTTACACTTGTGGGTTCCTGTCTAGAGCCCATCAATCCATTCCAAAGTGTATCAGACAAATCGTTATAAATCCACTAAAGGCTTTAACTCAACAGCATTCCTCTGTAAAGTGGCGTTAAACTTGGAGGAACTGGCTCCTTTGCACTCAGCAGTAAATGCCCCATCAAGTCCACACAAAGCTACCCTCAGTGATACAAACTAAAAAGCAAAACCTCACAGCAGTGAGAACTCTAATCTGAAAGCACAAATCGTACCGCCAACCTCAACCAACTCTTATCCACCTTTTCCGATGTTGGATCATGCAACCCATCCCAGAGGAAATTACAGCAGAGCTGCTGAGTGTACTCCTTTTTCCAGTTTGGATAGAATGTCTGCACGTAATCTTCCATAAAAGTGACAAGCTATCAATAAACCCCACCCATTCCTGCAACTGGCTTTAGGTTTAAAGTCCTTTTAAAATCACTTTGATGCTACACCACTACTATTTTAAAAGCTGCAGTATCGTCAGCAATTCAAATGCGCCACAGGCGCATTGTGAAACCTCAGGAGTGGGCAACTTTAAGTACGGGAAGTTGAACTGAGTGTAAGCAGAAAGCCAAAGAGGACAAACCTTGAAATACAGCCTCTTAGGGCCAGATTCAGAGATGGCCAACTGAAGTCATGTGCTTAATTGCCTCTCTTAATTGCGGATTTAACGTGGACTGAGATACGCTGTATTCTAACCTGCGCTACACGGGTGCGTTCCTCAAAATGTGGGTGGCACAAGGGCATGATATTGCACGCAATATTACTAAGTAAACAAATAAATCGTTGGATTAAAAAAAAAATAATAATTTTTAAAAAGATTTTCAAATATTTTTTTAACGATTTACCTAATAAAGTAATGTTCGGTTGAACATAATAGCATACAGTATATGCAACGTCTTCAACTTAACCAGTTAAAATCACATATACTTAATAATAGCCCATTACTTGCAACCACTGTCCAAAGATTTATTTTTTGAGTGCAACTGTCACATTCTGGAAGGATGTGGCCAGGAAGGAGAGAGATTTTAACCTGGAGCACTGGTAGATCTACACTGCGGGGAGTTACTTTGCGCTTCCTAATAATTTTGGAGGAGCTGTGCTCACACAAGTAGGCTACAAAATCGTTTCTCTGTCAAAGCGAATATGCTCCAGACACTGTCTATCAATTAATCCATCTAATATTGGTTAATCATTTCCTACTTTTACATATTTTTCTTTTTATGACAGCTCTTTGATAATTGTAAGTCAGCTAGGCAAAGGAAAATAAGACCGAAAGATGCTGCATTTTTCATAATCATCTACTGGCAGCGCTAGACATAAACCACCTTTTCTTGCGCGGGAAAAAACTATTAAGTGAAAGCTCGGAATACACGTAGGCCTATCTTGCAGACGCGCCTCATTTTTGTCAAATCTCTACCCCGCGCGCATAATGCCGCGTATATACTGGAGAGACGCTAAAAACAGTGGATAAGGCAAATGTCTGAATCACAAATAGCTTAAGCTACGCTGACTTTTCGGAGTAAGTCCCATTTGCGCGTGCTTATCTCAACTCTGAATCTGGCCCTTAGTACTTAAATGTAATACATGGCATGCTTACAAACATAGATCCACACAGTCAAACTGGTCTACTTTCTACTGGTATAACGAGCCAGCAAAGTACTGACCATATGTAGGCTACAGAACTGGCTTGCAAGAGTTTTAATTGACAATTTGTAATCATATCACACCAGATGCACTTATATTTTACACTTAGGTATTAGCAGACACGGTTATCCATCCAGAGTGCACAGTTCAACAACTGCCCAAGGCAAGAAAAAGTAATTTATTGCGGCTATTAGTCTATCATACTGCATCTTATTTTGCTGCAGATTTGGAAAGCCAAAGAGAAAAAAAAATGTTCTAATGAGATCCTGGCTGATATTGGTTTGATTATGGTTTTATAACCTAAAATAATTTATAACTAGACAAATACAACTCTTGAAAAACTAAGGCTAGATTAAAAAGAAACGATTAAAAATAAAAATATTCTAGTAAATGATTAATTATTCTAGTAAAAAATGAATACCTAAATGAATGGTTCATACATATTTTCCTGGTTATGTACACACTCTTAAACAGGGGGAGTTAATGTATTCAAAATGTAGAATTTTTTTCACCATCTCACCATTTGTTTATATCTAGGCCTAATACTTCCTGGGTGTTAGACATCCTTGTAGACATATTTATGAACCTTGCTGAAGCTCTAAATCTATTACAAGCAAACAAATATTAAGAGTAAACGTAAGACCTTTAACATTTAAAAGCAAAACCATCTCTCCAATTTGAATGTTCCCAACCTTTTCCCCAGCTTTCCCCTGTAACAATAATGACAGAGCACTTATGACGGTTTTTTAAATTTTATTACAGAACAATTTACTTTAAGAGCCTTTTAGCTGCCATTATCTCCTTGCTGACATTGACCTTTGTTCTGAGTACCCCAGTTTACACTGTGGAATATTTACAAATGTGCATCTAAGTTTTGGACTGAATTTACACAAAATTTAGAGAATTATTTACTTGAATATGCACCCCACTCCTCAATCACAGTTCTTTAGTCTAGAAGTTACATCCAGCCTATTACTTTTCTCTCTCATTGCATAAAAATTGTTTAAAATAAGGCCCCACGGTCTTGGATCGAATCTTGACTGCACTAATGCCAACTGTGGCCAGCAACCCTTCAGGGGTCGACTGGGGGTCTGCCTTTATTCACTCTCTAGCGACCCCTGCTGGTCGATTGGGCGCCTGCGGCCTGCTTGCCAAAGCTGCACATGAAGAGTCTTACTTCAACTCAGGTCTGTGCAAGCTTGGCCTTTGGGCAGCAGTGCGACAAGAAGGAGTTGGTGACACTATGCATTTCAGAAGATACCCTCTCCCCAACCAACTGTGGAGAATCGTTGCATGAACACGGCTGTAAATCGATAATATTTGACATTCAAAATTAGGGAGGGAATTGGGCATTCCAAATACTTTTTTTTTTTTAAAACACACACACATTTTAGCATACATAATTTAATGAGAAAATTAATATTTTGCAGTGAATACCCGAATGAATAGTTCACTTGAACAAGCGCTTTAATGTTCTTGCAAACATACCGGACTGTCTGGCAGTGTTGTTAGACAGGTCCGACATTGTTGTTAGACAGGTCTGGCAATGTTGTTAGACAGGTCCGGCATTGTTGCTCATATAAATCAGGGGAACCTTTTCCTACATTTGCTAAATGAATCTAATGTAATGTTTAGAAAACACGGACCTGGCATAGAATCACTTGTCACAGCAACTCTACTGAGGAAAAGGTCAAAGGTCACGAATGCACTCACTCTCAAGCGGATGAGTGGTTTCTCAGGCACCAGCGGATTCCCCAAACGCTCCCTCTCAGCCTCCTCCAGCATCTCCTCCACCTGTGAAAAGCAGGAGTTACTGAGAAATACCTGCAAAGCAGATTACTACTACCCTCTACCACTTTGACTACTTCCCAGGCGTTACTGTGATTCTGTTGGTGACAGTTGTGTCTGCACAAGCACTTATGTCCTTTTTTTTAAAAATTTATTTATTTTTTTACTTTTGGTACTGGGGCTTTTGGGTTGAAAAACATGTACATGTACGGGGGTCCGAGGATGTCCTTCCCCGGAAGAACATTTTGATAATTTCAACAGCGAAATGCAGCATTCTGGTGCAATCCAAGAGCAAAACTGAGAGGGGGGAGGATTACATATAATTCAGTGTTAATAGACAGAGACAAAGTTCATATCGACATCCCGAAACACAATTTAACACACACTTTTTAAACTACTTTTTAACTTTCAAAGACAACATAAAATATAACATATTGCTACCTTCAAGGAGTCATTCTAAAACCCCCAAATAGAAAAGATGGAAAAGATATAAGTTGATATTGACAGGTGGTTAAACCACAGCCACAAGGGTGAATGCCTTGTCTGAAACTCCTCTGATTCTTATAGTAGACACTACGAGAAACCAATTTCACCTCAATTTTATTTTACTGCTTTTGCAGGAGAAAAATATTTGCATGGAGATTTGTGTTACATATTCAACTCGCCCCAATTTTGGCTGTCCATGTAAAAAATATACCCCAGCAACAATTTGTATAACACAGCAATGTGAAACTCGCCTGTTTCAGAAACTAGAAACTTAGAAGAATCCGATTCATCAAACCCCTATTTATTTTGCAATTGTGTTTTTTGTAATAGGATTTTGAATTCCCCGCAGTCTAGTTTAGAAATGTTTGCTCAAAGTACATCATTTAACAATTTCCTGTTTTATTCTACTGTAGTTCCATAAAGAATCTATATATTTGTAGTAATAATTAATACCACAGGTTGTGTGTGTTTGCACTTGCCCTTGAAACAATGTGTAAATAATTCAAAATATTAAATTTTTTAAATTCATTATAAAAAGTAATATAAATAAAACGTCAATTCATTATATTCTTCAGGTTTCAAAAGTTTTTTCCCCAAAATGGTTGTAATAACTCATTTTCATTTGCTGTAGCAGTATTAAGTTGTTTAATCTACAGTTTCAACGTGAGGCCTCAGCTGTAGTTAGAATTGTAATATCTTAAACAGCAGGGCAAGAATATACTTTTATTTTGGTAGTAAAAGTGCACAAATACAAACCTAAAACTGTCTTATGTGGGCAAGAATTAGTGGCAGCAGAAATTGAATTTGAATTGCCATATTGCAGTGATTTGAATTTGAAATTGAATTGGAATTCAATTTGAAAGCGTTGGAATTAGAATTTTTTAAACTTGAATTTAAAAGTGAAAACTGAATGCAATGAAGACCGAATACAATTTCAAATAGCGAAATACAAATTCAAGTTATGCCATTCAAATAAAATTTCTGCAGACACTAATTTCTGGCCATAGTCTTATCGGGGCTTATTGTCGCTAGCATCACAGAGCTGTTAGAGGTTATGTTTGATGTCCAGATCTCATCAGAAGGCAGGAGACAACGACACTTTGATATTCAGGGGAAAACTTGCCTCTCATTGGTTGATTTGACAGCCGTTTCTTCCAAGGATGAATCATGAAGTAGCTAAGACAAAGACAACAGTGCCCCCTGCCCCCCCCCCCCCCAAAAAAAAAAAAAAAAAAACTCTGATCTATTGGATCTATACAATTCATGTCAATGATCTCTCGAGTTCAAAACGAAACAAATTTCAACAAAAGCAAACGATTTTACAGCCCTCATTATTATTATTGCTAAACCCCAGGGTAACCTGACCTATTCCATAGCAGTCCAGACTCCAGTCGCTTAGGTGCATGCACATCATTATGCGATGATGCTGATTGCATGGCCATGGGCTGTAAATAACTTTTTGACCCTTTGGCCAAAGAAACTATTCACAACATACTGTGGTATTTTATTGCATCAGCTGGGGCTCATTATCCATTAATGTTCTGCGCAGTTTCCCCTACATGAGGCCTGAGGCCTGTTAAGCAGGCAGAGGAGTGCTTTTCCATTATTAGAAACCAGAAATGTCACCTCCGCAGACCCCTGATACGCTCATCTCTTGCTTGTTAAGAGCAGTGCTTTGGTCTTGGCTTGTCTGAGAAGATGCAAATATAATGATACGAAATCGACTATATGGCATCGGCTGGAATGGGCCTAGTAGCACGAGCAGCATATATTAAGGCATCTTTGTCCTTTGGGCAAAGGGTTTTTAGCAAGTAGGCTATCCACCTCTCCTCTGGAGGACTGCTCATCTACCCATTTACTTCAGCTTAGCGAGAAGCTTAGCGAGAAGTACTGTCCAGCTGTCCACTGTGTGAGAAGGCGCCTCTCTCTTTATTACCACTCACAATACACCAGTACAGTGCTTTCTCTCCCACAAAGCAGCAAGCTCTCTGATAGAATACACTCTGCGTTTTATGTCAAAAATATATGCTTCTTACATTCTACATTGACCCCAGCCACATATATATATATACTCTTGTACTCTTCCCCGCTGAATCAGCTCTGGAGCAAGCAAAACATCTTTTATCTTAACTGCCGCGAAACATCTTTTATCTTAACTGCCGCAAAGCATCTTTTATCTTAACTGCCACTAAACGTCTTTTATCTTAAATGCTGATGAACAAACAGACAGAAGCACACGTGTGACTCCCTTAAAAATGATCCCTTAAGCGTACACAGTCCAAAAACCAGACTAAAGAAAGGAGAAGGTAGGATCTCCGCCCAGCCCCGGTTCTAGACTGCTGTGATTGGGGGGGGCAGACAGAAATTTAGGGGGGGGTACCTTTTTATTTAGGGCACTGTGTGTGCCATACAGTTCCCAGGCTTGCATATATTTGTGTGTGTGTGTGTGTGTGTGTTGTGTGTGTGTGTGTGTGTGTGTGTGTGTGTGTGTGTGTGTGTGTGTGTGTGTGTGTGTGTGTGTGTGTGTGTGTGTGTGTGTGTGTGTGTGTGTGTGTGTGTGTGTGTGTGTGTGTATCCTTGCAACCACAAGCACGTGTGTCTAGATGGGAGCAAGGCCTATGATATTATATACTTAGACTTCCAAAAGCACTTCAGAGTGGGTTCGGAACTGGTTACGGGATAGAACACAAAGGGTAAGTAGTAGGAGGGATCTTATCTGAGCAGGGTAAAGTGGGAAGTGGAGTTCCACAGGGTTCGGTTCTGGGTCCACTGCTCTTCCTCATTTACATAAATGACCTAGATGCGGATATTGAAAGTACATTAGTTAAATTTGCAGATGATACAAAACTGGGAGGGTTAGCCAACTGTCTGGAAGCTACTAAGGTAATCCAAGAAGATTTTAAACAAATTCCAGAAGTGGGCAGAAACCTGGGAAATTAAATTCAATATAACTATATGTAAAGTTCTACATGTGGGGAATAAAAACATAGGGCAGGATTACTTTATGCGGGGTACAAAACTAGAATGTGCACATGCAGAAAAAGACTTGGGGAGTAATAGTCGATCAAAGCCTATCAGGGTCTGGTCAATGTGCTGTAGCGGTAAAAAAAAGCTAACAGGATGCTGGGATACATAGGGAGTACTGAGTATAAATCTAAGGAGATCATACTCACACTATACAATGCCCTTGTCAGACCACACTTAGAGTACTGTCTGCAGTTCTGGGGACCTTACTACAAGAAAGATATAGAGGCGCTGGAAAAGGTCCAAAGAAGGGCAACCAGATTGATCCCGGGTATAAAAGATAGGTTTTATGAGGAAAGGCTTGAAATGCTAGGACTTTTTGACCAACGGTGGAGAGAACAAAACTGTCTATGAGCTGTTTGCTCATTGTTCTCCTTCTTTTTGTAGCAGTGGGGCTGTCTAATATCTCGAAATTATCCCATGAATCATCTTCTCGGATATCTTTTAAAGCTTGCAGTGAGGCACTGATAACCGCCCCAGCACTGCAAAGATCCACAGCCTTAGCCTGCAGAATAGAATTTGCTGGCTTCAAGACACCAAAAATTTTGATGAGGAATTTACCAATTTCAAAAAAATGATGCTTCCTGAGTTGTACTAGGAGCCCTGATGCCTCTGTGCATAAAGCCATTGCTGCCGCATAAAGCCATTGCTGCCACACTATCTTCAGAAATCGCTGACAAAATGTTCAAGATGGCATCCTCATTGTCTACCAGACATTTTGTTACATCATAATGACTGGTCCACCATATCTCGAGTAACCTTTTAAGAGAGGGTGCATTATAGTTCTGGGCTACATAATGATGGCGAACGAAAGAATGTTTTGGCGCATGGCTCTTCCTGAATGGCATGCACCACTGCTAGGTGCAGCTGATGGTTGTAGCAATGTACATAAGGAATGAGCCTGCCAAGCTTCTGTTGCAACAATGCTTGAACCCCACCCCTGATCCCACTCATGACTAATGCGCCATCATAACATTGGCTGATTATATTATCAGCACTGTAACCTTCACTTGGTGTTTGAGCATTTCTGTTGTTATATATTCTGCATCCAACCCACTCAAGTCCAGTAAACCAATCAAATGCTCCTCAGGAACCGAATTACAGACAAACTGAATCACAAGTGAAAGATTCTCAACATTGCACCTGTCTCTGGTTCCATCACATTTGATGCAGAACCCTACTGTATCTGCATTATCATATTTTCTTTTCACCTCATGCAACACCATACTGGCTAGAGTGTTAATTATCTCATTTTGAATGCCTTTCAAAATGTGTACTTTGCATTCTGAGGGATGTTTTTTGCTATTTCAGCAAGTTTGGAATCCTTAGCCAGAGTGTACTCAAACAATTTCAGGAACAGCCCAGCAGAGATATCACTGTCATCGTTTATTTCGGACTGACTTTCAGTGCTTCCACGAAAAGCAAGTTCGTTCACAGCCAGAAACTGCACCACTTCCCCTATGCTTCTGATGTAGTATCGGTTTTTCTCAACCTGTGTTTTTCCCAAGAGACATGATATAGTGTCACCAGTTTCCACTCTCGTGTTCAGTTCTGTCCATGATCGTGCAGCATTCAAATGGCTATGGATAGATGCATGCCTGTATAATCCCCTGTCCTTTTCTAATGCCGTTTTTCCAGTTAATAAACCCCGTCTTGGTAAAAACTAGATCTCTGTCATTTGTGCTTGAAAACTTGCGACAGGGGAAGCAGAAACATGCATCTAGTTTCACTGAATATTCTAGCCATGATCGTGACTGATACCAGCTTGGGTTGAAAGAACGAGCCTTTTTGCCAAACTCCCGTTTGGGAAATACGTTTAGAACTGGCTGAGATGGTGTGTTATCATTTAAATTGTGGCCGAGATCCACGGAAGCACCCCCGACTGCCTTTTCTTCCGAACTGGGACCGGGCACAGGATCCGATACTGAGCATGAAGATTCTGAACTACCGGTATGTACAACTAGAGCTGCATTTGTGCTGCATTACTGTGCTTTGGTTTAGTAATCAAAAATCGATGCATAATGATTTAGGCTAATACCGTATAAGCAAGTAGGGTAACTGTCACCAAAAGGAAAGAAGAACCGTGGAGCACAGAGAATAAGAAAAGAAAGAAAAACACATTAGCGACCTAACCGTTAGTTAGCTTTAGCTATAACGGTGACAATTAGCTAGCTAACAGTTAACGCTACCTAGCTAGGTTAGCTAGTCTAACGTAAACTAGTACTGTAGCTAGCTAGCTAACGTTGCGTAAAACCACCACCACTAAGCCCCTCAGACAGTAATAACACTAAACCACTAAAATGAAACAACAAGACAAGACTCAAAATACACAGGCTTAATTATAAACTTTTAAACAGAATAACTTTTAGACCTATATTATTTTTATTTATTTTTGCTGTGGGCAAACGTTAACCTCTTCAAGTGACAGACAAACACCGACAAATGTAGAGAGTGACAGCAGATCGGTCCGTCTCCCAGTTTTAAACTGCCCAACCAACCAATCAGAAATACATTGCCAAGTTGTTGTTTTTTGATATTTTGAATAGAACATTATGATTGGCTAAGTCTCCTGAACTGAGAAAGAATGCAAAATATCGGTTAAAAAATAAATAAATAATAACTTGGATTTTTTCTAGGGAAAAGCAATTGATTATTTTAAGTCAATGGTCAAAGTTTTGGGGGGGCACAGCAAAAATTTGGGGGGGCACGGCCCCCTCTGGCCCCCCCCTAGATCCGGCCCTGTCTCCGGCCCTGTCTCCGCCCCACCTTTGCCTGGCAGAATCCCTCCACCTTCTGCATGACCTTGGGGTGCTCAGGGTTGAAAAGGTCGGGATGGTCCCCCAGCACCAGGTCCTGGATGAAGAACTGGCGGACGGTCTGCAAGGCGATCTTCTGCAGGTTCATCTTCCTGCCTTTCACCCGGAGGAGGCCGATGTGCCTGGGGTCGAGAGACGGCGCAAAATAAAAGCAAGAGGCGCGGAGGCATAAAAACAAAGACGCGCTCGGCCGGCATGAAAACCAGACAAGACGAAGCATAACAATGCCACCATGTCTCTTTAAAAAAAAAATACTTTTAGGGCTTTTTCAGCTTTATTGGACAGCACAGTGTAGAGAGACAGGAATAATGGAGAGGGAGAGGGAGGGAGAGAGAGAGACAGCACAGTGTAGAGAGGCAGGAATAATGGAGAGGGAGAGGGAGGGAGAGAGACAGCACAGTGTAGAGAGGCAGGAATAATGGAGAGGGAGAGAGAGGGAGAGAGAGACAGCAGAGTGTAGAGAGACAGGAATAATGGAGAGGGAGAGAGAGGGAGAGAGACAGCACAGTGTAGAGAGACAGGAATAATGGAGAGGGAGAGGGAGGGAGAGAGAGACAGCACAATGTAGAGAGACAGGAATAATGGAGAGGGAGAGGGAGGGAGAGAGAGACAGCACAGTGTAGAGAGACAGGAATAATGGAGAGGGAGAGGGAGGGAGAGAGAGACAGCACAGTGTAGAGAGACAGGAATAATGGAGAGGGAGAGAGAGGGAGAGAGAGAGAGACAGCACAGTGTAGAGAGACAGGAATAATGGGGAGGGAGAGAGAGAGACAGCACAGTGTAGAGAGACAGGAATAATGGAGAGGGAGAGGGAGGGAGAGAGAGAGACAGCACAGTGTAGAGAGACAGGAATAATGGAGAGGGAGAGGGAGGGAGGGAGAGACAGCACAGTGTAGAGAGACAGGAATAATGGGGAGCGAGAGAGAGGGAGAGAGAGAGAGACAGCACAGTGTAGAGAGACAGGAATAATGGAGAGGGAGAGGGAGGGAGAGAGAGAGACAGCACAGTGTAGAGAGACAGGAATAATGGAGAGGGAGAGCGAGGGAGAGAGAGAGAGACAGCACAGTGTAAACAACATAAATAACGAGATGTTGAAAAGCAGCAACCAGCTAATACTAGAAGCCCTACTGAAATTATTCAACCTGTCACTACATACTGGCTGCTTCCCTGACACCTGGAACCATGGGCTTATATCCCCGATTTACAAGAGTGGAGACAAATTCGACCCCAATAACTACCGAGGCATCTGTGTAAGCAGTAATCTGGGGAAGTTATTTAGCAGTATCCTTAATTCAAGAATTATAAACTTCCTTATCGAGCACAATGTCTTGAGTACGAGTCAAATTGGCTTCCTCCCAAAACACCGCACAACTGATCATATTTACACCCTATACACCCTTATAGATAAACATGTTCACCAAATGAAAAAAGGCAAAATCTTTGCATGCTTTATTGACTTTAAGAAAGCATTTGACTCTATCTGGCACCAGGGATTAAACTATAAAATACTTAAAAGTGGTATAGGGGGCAAAGTATATGACATTATTAAATCAATGTATTCAGAAAACAAATGTGCGGTGAAAATTGACAATCAAAGAACAGAATTCTTCACTCAGGGTCGTGGAGTGAGACAGGGCTGCAGCTTGAGTCCAACACTATTTAATATTTACATTAATGAATTGGCCACAATGCTGGAACGATCTGCAGCTCCTGGACTCGCTCTACATGACACCGATATTAAATTTTTATTATACGCAGACGACCTGGTTCTGCTGTCACCTACAGAACAAGAGCTACAGCAGAACCTGGCCGTCTTAGAAGAATTCTGCCAGTCCTGGGCCCTGGCAGTAAACTTCAAAAAGACCAAAATAATGATTTTCCAGAAAAAGGCCAGGTCTCAGAGAAGCAGATACAGTTTCACCCTCTGTAACACAATTTTGGAACACACCACAAATTACACATATCTAGGTCTGAAAATCAATGCATCAGGGAGCTTTAACCTAGCAGTGAATACACTAAAAGACAAAGCCAAAAGGGCATTTTATGCAATTAAAAGAAAGTTTTACAACATTAAAATTCCTGTAAGAATTTGGTTAAAAATAATTGACAGCGTATTACAGCCGATTGTGCTATATGGAAGTGAGGTATGGGGTCCACTTAGCCATCAAGACTATTTACAATGGGACAAAAACCCAGTGGAAACCCTGCATGCTGAATTCTACAAAAACATACTCCAGGTCCACCGAAACACACCAAACAATGCATGCAGGGCAGAATTAGGCCGTTATCCTTCAATTATTAACATTCAAAAAAGAGCAATAAAATTTTGGACTCATCTAAAACAAAGCAAACCAGATTCCCTCCAATATAAGGCCTTCCTATCCCATGAGCTAAGCCCCAATAGAAGTCCTCTCAGTCAGCTGGCCCTGAAACTAACAAACCAAATAAAAACTAACAATACTAATTATGACCCGTTTCAGACCAGCACTGCTTCAATTAAAATCAACCAATTAATAAATCAAACAAAGGACTCTTATTTGGAACATTGGAAGACAGTGACAAAATTGCAAAACAAACTAAATTGTTATAATATGCTAAAAAGAAATTACAAATTGGCAGAATATCTCTCCACTGTCAGAGATATAAAGCAGAGACAGATCCTTACCAAATACAGACTAAGTGATCACAGCCTGGCCATTGAAACAGGAAGACACAAACAAACCTGGCGTCCCAAAGAGGAGAGGACATGTGATCACTGTGAGACAGGTGAGGTTGAGACAGAGATACACTTCCTTCTACACTGCAATACATATAGGGAAATTCGGAATGAATTTTAAAAAAAAACAGCAACAATACTTCCAAATTTTGCCACACTTCCAGACCAAGAAAAACTTCCCATTCTACTGGGTGAAGGACACACAGCCCCACTAGCTGCTTCATATGTAGCAACCTGTCATCTACACAGGAACAGGATAACCGACAACACCTGCAGTTAAGACATTTGTGATTAATAGGTTGTTGAATTCATTTGTCTTAATTGAATATTGTTTTTATTGTTATTATTATTATCATTATCATTATTATTACTGTTGTTATTATTATTATTATTATTATTATTATTATTACTGTTGTTGTTGTTTGTAACATTTGCTTTGGCAACACATTTTGTCATGCCAATAAAGCACCTTGAAATTGAAATTGAATTGAGAGAGCAGAGTGTAGAGAGACAGGAATAATGGAGAGGGAGAGGGAGGGAGAGAGAGACAGCACAGTGTAGAGAGACAGGAATAATGGAGAGGGAGAGGGAGGGAGAGAGAGACAGCACAGTGTAGAGAGACAGGAATAATGGAGAGGGAGAGGGAGGGAGAGAGAGACAGCACAGTGTAGAGAGACAGGAATAATGGGGAGTGAGAGAGAGGGAGAGAGAGACAGCACAGTGTAGAGAGGCAGGAATAATGGAGAGGGAGAGGGAGAGGGAGGGAGAGACAACACAGTGTAGAGAGACGGAATAATGGAGAGGGAGAGGGAGGGAGAGAGAGACAACACAGTGTAGAGAGACAGGAATAATGGGGAGTGAGAGAGAGGGAGAGAGAGACAGCACAGTGTAGAGAGGCAGGAATAATGGAGAGAGGGAGGGAGAGAGAGACAGCACAGTGTAGAGAGACAGGAATAATGGAGAGGGAGAGGGAGGGAGAGAGAGAGAGCACAGTGTAGAGAGACAGGAATAATGGAGAGGGAGAGGGAGGGAGAGAGAGAGACAGCACAGTGTAGAGAGACAGGAATAATGGAGAGGGAGGGAGAGAGAGAGAGACAGCACAGTGTAGAGAGACAGGAATAATGGAGAGGGAGGGAGAGAGAGACAGCACAGTGTAGAGAGACAGGAATAATGGAGAGGGAGGGAGAGAGAGACAGCACAGTGTAGAGAGACAGGAATAATGGAGAGGGAGGGAGAGAGAGACAGCACAGTGTAGAGAGACAGGAATAATGGAGAGGGAGAGGGAGGGAGAGAGAGACAGCACAGTGTAGAGAGACAGGAATAATGGAGAGGGAGAGGGAGGGAGAGAGATACAGCACAGTGTAGAGAGACAGGAATAATGGAGAGGGAGAGGGAGGGAGAGAGAGACAGCACAGTGTAGAGAGACAGGAATAATGGAGAGGGAGAGGGAGGGAGAGAGAGACAGCACAGTGTAGAGAGACAGGAATAATGGAGAGGGAGAGGGAGGGAGAGAGATACAGCACAGTGTAGAGAGACAGGAATAATGGGGAGCGAGAGGGAGGGAGAGAGAGACAGCACAGTGTAGAGAGGCAGGAATAATGGAGAGGGAGAGGGAGGGAGAGAGATACAGCACAGTGTAGAGACAGGAATAATGGAGAGGGAGAGGGAGGGAGAGAGATACAGCACAGTGTAGAGAGACAGGAATAATGGAGAGGGAGAGGGAGGGAGAGAGATACAGCACAGTGTAGAGACAGGAATAATGGAGAGGGAGAGGGAGGGAGAGAGATACAGCACAGTGTAGAGAGACAGGAATAATGGAGAGGGAGAGGGAGGGAGAGAGAGACAGCACAGTGTAGAGAGACAGGAATAATGGAGAGGGAGAGGGAGGGAGAGAGACGCGACAAAGGTCACGCGGTCAGATATGAACCGCCGACGTCTTGACTCGCGACGAGCATGCGGACGGTGCTCGACCGGCTACGCCACCGAGACGCCCACAATGTCGGCGTGTTGGCCAATCTCCTCTCTGTGCCCTCTCTGTCTACTGCTCACGGCTCTTCCCAACCTTCCTATACGTGTTCTCGTCTCTCTTTTCCACCGGTGGGGCGCTTCCCCGAATCCTGAGTCACTTCCTGAGTGTGAGCCCTCTGTACCAGGCCACCGCCCCACGTCAGGGCCACCAACTCCTGCTCAACTGATTTAGATGGATCCGGAAAAATTTACTTGACCATGTCGGTCACTGTGAACTCGCACTCTGAGCCAGCCAAAAGAACGGCTCACACATTACACATCAGGGAGACTTTTCCTTGCCACCATCGCCCTAGGCTTGCTTTTATACCTTAAATTAAAATCTAAATATAATTACGATCAGTTTAAAATATTACATTATCCAGAGCAACTTATCACTGATATATACAGCTTAAAACTGTACCTTGTTTAGGAGGTACAAAAGCATCCTCCATCTGGGAATCAAACTTCAGACTACAAACTGGAGCCTTCCACGCACACTGAACCAATGTTTCTTGCTGTACTCAGTGTGGGAGTGAGCAATAAAATAAAAAGGTGCAAGGCTAACAGAGTTTTAAAAATATAATGATAATAATAAAACTGTTGAATATCGGTCAGGCAAGCTAGTGATAATAACGGTCTAAATTACAGGCGCTGTAACAAAGAATAATCTTTTGTTAAAATCACACTTGTTTCTCATACTGCCTCAGCCAAATGAAATGTACATGGCAATCAACCAGGATAGCGTACCAACAAAGGGTCTTGCTCCTTCAAAACCTGCCTACGCCTATATGCCTCTCTCTCAACATCAGCCAATACGGTCAAGGATGACAAACGCTATTGACATAAGTGCCAGCAACACAGAGAGTACAATTAAGTACGGTAGATTTAGTTGCCTAAAGCGCTATGGGTCCACAGGACAATCATTACACTTATTTAGCAGATGTACAAGAAGCATAATTGCATGTGAGCTAAAGTGCTGGCTAATAACATTCCCAGACAAGGTAGTGCAAGAAAACAAGGAAGCCCTCACTGTAAGTTAACATGCCAACCTAGAACCGTGATACAAATCACAGATTCATACAGCCAGCATCCATATGAAACCATAAAGCATGCCGTTACAACCGTAAAATAATTGCTAGGGGTGGAACAGGAAACGAGGCAAGATAGAGACAGAAAAAAAAAAAAAAGGCCACAGTGATTCTGCTGTCCTGATCTCTCTGGGAGAGTTCATTCCACCACTGTGGAGCCAGTACAGACAGGCAGTGTGACTGGGACAAAACAACCACATAAGGAACGGATAGCCAGATGCCACAAGTTTACAGAACGGGATGGTTTGGCCATTATGTAATGCTTAAACATAGCCTGAAGGTACTGCGAGCTGTTCTAATTCACTGCCCTGTCGGACCGTACCGAGGTTTTAAACTTCATAGCCAGTGAAGTGCGATGAGACGTGACTTGCAGATGCCTGGGAAGGCTGCAGGCCGGTCGTGATCATGGCTTTTGATAGCCCTTGCTTTCTGTTAGAATTGTCCGGCCTGTTTTTGTTCCGACGACCTTCGTATGCGCTTATTGTATGTCGCATTAGATAAAAGAGTCTGCCAAATGAACGTTATGTAACGTAATGTAATATGCCGCATTCTAGCTTGCAGTGGCTTGGTGGTAGACAGGGAGAGCGGCAAGGTGGGAACTGGAACAGTCGATACATGAGAGAATAAGGGCCTGGACTAGGAGGTGAGGAAAGGACGGGTTAAAATGATATCGTGAAGAAAGAATCTGCAGGCCGCTGCTTGTAAGGAAAGAGTTGGTCATCTAAAATGACCCAGAGGCTTCTGGCCTTAGTACCCCTGAAGAGGGGATGAAGAACGCAAGCGTGTCTGAGTCAGGTCACAGTTGTAATCCGTAATTTGTAAATACTAAAAAAAAGCCATATTTGATACATTACATTACATTACATTACATTACAGGCATTTAGCAGACGCTCTTATCCAGAGCGACTTACACAACTTCTTATTACATTTATCCATTCATACAGCTGGATATATACTGAAGCAATTCAGGTTAAGCACCTTGCTCAAGTGTACAATGGCAGTGTCCTACCTGGGAATCGAACCTGCAACCTTTTGGTTCCTTAACCGTTATACCACACTGCCGCCCGCTACCGTTTCACGCTGGAACTTTTTGCAGCAATATCCATTCAATGCATTTGCATTCTGTAACTGCTCCTCTATGTGCTATTTTCCATTGGTGCTGTCAGGTGTGTTAAAGTGATGATGCACGCACAGGAAATTGCACATCGAATACAGAAGAGCAAGTGTCTAAAAGCTAAAGAAGAACATGTCGTGTCCGACAACATTGTTCATTACATTACATTACATAACAGTCATTTAGCAGATGCTTTTATCCAAAGCGACATACAATAAGTGCATACAGAAAGGTCATCAAAGTAACTACAGAACAGATAAGACAAAGCATATCCTTCACGCAGCGTAGCAGCTATCCTGTTCAATGACAGCCCTGAGGCCAGACTGGAAAAGAAAGGTATTCTGAGAAAGGAAGTGAGAGAGTTGCTTTCGGTAGAGCATGTTTCAAGGTTTCAGAGAAAAAGAGAAGCAGAGGTTTGATGATAATTCACAATGGTACAAGGGTCCAAAGTTTCTTAAAGAAAGGCGCCATGATGATGTGTCAGGTCAGGTTTTATGTACAGAGGAGGGCGGGGCCTACTTTTTTACAGCCTCCCCTGGCGATAGTGATGTCACCACAGAGCTGCCAGGCTGTGTCACGTAGAAGAGCTGCTGTTCATTCCTCTCAGGGGTAATCCTGCATTCATGCTCATGTCCCCAAACCACCAGGTCCAGGAAGTCATCCAGGAACTGCTCGGGGATGTAGTTGGTGGCTCCGTGTTTGCTCCTGAAATAGAATCACACAAACAAGAAACAGCACAATAGCCCTGTCACCAATGCCGGACAAAAAGTCTTGTCAAAAGACCACGATTTCTCATATATACTATAATTCATATTCTCTACGTGTACGGTGACTGAGGGGGTGTGTTTAAATTTTCAACAGTGGGATTTGCTGGAAACATCTATATACGTATATATGCACAGACTTTTTCAGCTTATCATCATCATATCATTACAGATATCGTTATGTCCGTCCTTTTGATTAAAACTGACAATGTTTGGAAACAATCCAAAAATACATTGGAATGTGTCCCAATTTAAGGTGGTTGGGGTTGGGGTTCGGGGGGGGGGGGGGGGGGGGGCTGACCTATTCTGATGAATGACAAAGATGTTGAACCAGCTGTTTTCATCCTCACGTGGCCGTAGCATAGTCACCTGGTTGTTGACAAACATTCTGTACAGTCTCTCATCAGGTATGGACCCTGGGGTGACAGGAAGTCAGTCTTAGCATTTCCTATACATCTCTCATCATTGTGTACACAAAGAGGTTTGACAATCCTGCCACTTTCTGCACAATCGGTCTTAATTTATATCGGAAAAACATGGTATAGCCTTGGGCAAAGCCTGCATAACTCCGCCATGAGACCCCATGAACCAGTGATTCATATATAACTGATGTGGTCATGTGGTGTGATGTGAGGTGCATGCTGTTCAGAATCATTTGAAATCTATGTTCTTAATAAGACATCTCTGGTCTCCTAGCAATTCATACGTGCGTTCCCTATGACAGAACCTCATGGATAAGGCACCTCTAGCATCAGACCCCTGGCACACATGCCATCATTGGACAGGGAGAAAAACGGAACGTCTGAACTCATTTGTAAAGGCAGAAGATAATCCGATTCAGTCACACAGATTTAGAGTAAAAATAGAAGTATAAATAACTAGCGTCTTTGCCACCATCTTTGATCTTCTGTTCAAATTGTTTCACATTAGCGTTAAATCCAAGCAGAGAGACCGCACATGCTTTAATTGACTGTTATTGCCATCACAATCAAAGGCTGAAATTTGAGGGGGTAAAAATTCTAATTATACTGCACTTATACTGACTTGATTGGGTGTGTAATCACCGAATGGAGTAATGATTCAAGGAAAATAAAATAAAATTTCAAAAAAGAAGGCTGTGCACACCAAAATATCTTTCTCTAAAAACCTCTGCATCCGCCCTGCAGAATTGTATGTTTCAACCATGTAGAAGTTATCAAATGCTAGTTTTGTTAAGTTCTGAAATTTCAAAGCTCATATCTTATTGCTGGTAACATTAATTTCCTTTGCTGGTACATCAGCTGATGAAAATACTGCTTGCCCCCCCCCCCCCCCCAATCAAAAGATGCCTTAATTTCACATTCGCCGTGACATTTTTAATTGAGGACTAAACACAGCCATTTCAGCATGAAGCGTGATTCACACAGTCACACTGAAGAAAGGCTGACACTGAAATGGCTGTGTTTAGTGCTCAATTCAAAAGACATCGCTAATGCGAAATTAAAACGTCTTTTCATTGGGGGGGGGGGAAAAGCACACAGCATTTTCACTGCAAATTGATTCATCAGCTGATGTACCAGCAAATGAAATGAATGTTACCAGCAATAAGATATGAGCTTTGAAATTGGAAACCTAACAAAACTGGCATATGATCACTTCTACATGGTTAACCCTTGTGTGGTGTTCGTGTTTTTGTTACTCACCCAGTGTTCGCAGGTCTGGTGGACCCACAACATTATTTGGTTTTTAAAACAATAAAGCCATAACAATTTATGTAAAAATACTTCACAGATATTGACTTTATCTCAATTACAAGCAATATAGACAGCATATATGGTTAATATTGACCATTTACCTGCTAGATCACATTTATCAATAAAAGTGATATTTGTTTTTTGTGATAAAATGTGATTTTTGTGTTCTTTTACATGTTTATCACAGAAAATGAGACAAGGCCAATGAGTCTCAGGTTGAAAAAATTATGAATTGTATCATTTTTCTTTTAGTAAACATTGAATACGGGTCCCACAGACCCGAACACCACACAAGGGTTAAAAGATACAGTTCTGCAGGGCTGATGTAGAGGTTTTTAGAGAAAAGGGAGAGAAATGTCAAACATATTGACTGATATTACACTGAAATCCGTCCATGTCTAGTCACTGTGAGAAATGGGAGAAGATGCACAGAAACTAAGTATGCTGCTCTACAAAACACAAGAGTAATAAACATGTATAGAGTGGCTAGCTTATTTCCACTATTGAGAAAAGCTGCTTGTTTAGAAAGCTCGCTTTAAATCTCCTTTTTTTTTGGATGCACCCTACAGGACGGATCAAATACTGGCAATGCTATTGCTATTAATTTTTCCTGGGGCCATAGCGTCGCACAGAGAGTATTTTCACAAACAGGATTGAACAAATAGTTACTATACAGATTGTGTTCAGTATTTAATTTAAAAAAATTGGTTGTTGGGTGGGTGAACACATCCAGATTGGACCTTTTAAATTACTTTAAATTAATTATTTTTAGAAAAGTAGAATAAAATGAAAACTTAATTTTTTTTATTGAGGTTTAATGGAGTCTAAAAGGTATTTGAATTCATTAAGGGGTCAACCCAAAGTCATGTCACACGAACTCTCTATTCAGATCAGTAGCACACTCACACTGCATGAAAGGCTGCATCCCTCAGTCTATTTAAAGAATGTATGCTAAAACCTGCTTTTTTTAAAAATCTCGGATGGACTCACCAATTCCGTACATAGCGATCTTAGAGCTGCCTTTCTGCAGCAGTAGAGGGCTGATCTCTATCTTCTCCACAGAGCGACTGCGGCCAAAGTGATTGACAAGGCCAGCACAGCTCAGGAGGTCCAGGGCACAAAGACCATCAGCCTGGGTTGGGAACACATGCATGCACACAGTACCAGTCAAACGTTTGGACACCGTTGACTGAATGTATCTTTCTCATTACCTTAGAGACATTTGGATCTAAAGGCTTATGCTTAAATGCTTGAATTTTTTTTTCTTAGACAAATATAAATAGTGAAGTTGATGCCTATGTATGAATTTCTTCCCAAAACAAAAATTTAAATAATTTTTAAAAAATAGCAGTGTGGGGTTGCTTTGCAGGTGACACTGTTGGACGAGTTATCGAGAATTGAAGGCAAACTTAACCAGCATGCCTACCACAGTATTCTGCGGTGACACGCCATCCCATCTGGCTTGCACTTTAGTTGGGCCCTCATTTGATTTTCAACAGGACAATGACCCAAAACACACCTCCAGGCTGTGTAAGAGCTATTGGACAAATAAGGAGTGATGGAGGGCTGCATCGGATGACCTAATCTAACACCCAACCTAAACCCAATAGAGATGGTTTGGGATGAGTTGGACCGGAGAGTGAAGGAAAAGCAGCCAAGTGCTCAGCATATGTGGGAATTCCTTCAGGACTGTTGGAAAAGCATCCCAGGTGGCCTCATGAAGCTGTTTGAGAGAATGCCAAGAGTGCAAAGCTGGTATCAAGGCAAAGGGTGGCTACTTTGAATAATCTAAAATATAAGATATACATTTTGATTTGTTTAACACTTTCTTGGTCACTGCATAATTGCATTTATGCTATATATCATATATATATATATATATAACTATATATCATAGTTTTTATGTCTTTACTATTATTCTAAACTGTAAAAAAATAGTAAAAATAAAGAATCCCCCTTCTATGAGTAGGGGCGTCCAAACGTTTGACTGGTACTGTATATGTATATGTAGATGTTTGGTAAGACAGAACAGCACATTATTGTTGGGTTTAGAACACACATTCATACACAGAGAATGACACCCGTGGTATCACCCTGTCGATGCTCTGTGCAGAGAATGGCATGACCAGCCACTAAGAAACAATTAATCAGTTACGTCTTGATCTGTTAAACAAGACTAATGTTGCTTTGGGGTAGAATTTCCCTTTAAAAGTTAAACATTCACAAAAAAAACACATGCCAGTTAGCAATACCTGCATACCAAGAACACATGAAAAACCCCTTGGTACATATGAACCTGAAGTGTATTATGACAGGTCCAGCGCTAACACTGAGAGCTCCTCCACCATGTCCTGCAGAGGCCTCCTGCAGAGGCCTCCTGCAACCTACTGCAAAAATCATTCCACTTCCATACAGATGAATTAGGTGTTCATTACTGTTATCTTTTTGATAGATCATTTTGCTGCCGGAACATTGCATTAAAATAATTTGGCAGACACTTTTATCCAAAGCGACGTGCGATAAGTGCATACTGAATTTAATTGAAGCCGCCGCAAAGCAGATCCGACAAAGCACAGCTTTCTCATAACGTAGGAGCCATCCCTAGTAATGAACATTGAATTATAAAATAAAAATAAGTAAAAACCACACACAAGTTAAATAGAAAACAGGAAGCAAGTACAATGGAATTGGCCCGAGATAGGTAGTTTAGTCGAGGTGGAGGCTGAAAAAGTGCATCTTCAGACCACGACCGACAACAGACGGTGTTTGAGCTATGACATTAAGACGATGACATTAGAGCAGAAGCAATCTTACGCCGGTGGGGTCATCGTGGTTCCCGTGTATACTGAACACAGGGGTAGAGATGTTCAGGTTCTCGTCGTGGTAGTTCACCCAGGGGAACCTGAACAAAACACAAAGACATACAGACGTCTGCTAACAACACCGTTAAATCCAGCTTTTCAGGGTGAAATTACGTGCTGGAACGAGAAGTGAGTTTCCTTTGCTGTTTATACGATTATAATAAGCACTGATTATTGTATATGCAAATACAATACACTATTACTACAGACCACAGACAAAAGCACAATTGCTGCAGGAAAAATAAAGAGAGCCAAATGCTTGACTAGTTTATTAGAAAACATTATAAACTAATAACTGAAAAGAATATCTGAGTAAATTATTACATAAATCAATTAAATTTTGGTTCTGTTCCTTGAGCATCCCCCCCCCACACATCACGTTCAAAAGCATCGTTCTCTGAATGGCACCTAGGGTGGCTCTGTGGGAAAAAAGGCCCAGGCATCGTTCTCTGAATGGCACCTAGGGTGGCTCTGTGGGAAAAAAGGCCCAGGCATCGTTCTCTGAATGGCACCTAGGGTGGCTCTGTGGGAAAAAAGGCCCAGGCAAAGGCATCTGACTGAACGTACAGACCTACAACCTGAAGCACAAAAACAAACAGTGTATTATCAATAGTTACTGTGTGCCTGGTTAAACTTGCCACTTTCCATGGGATTCATTCTTAAATACTCAATTTATCCACAGGCGTGCGGACATACCCAATTAGACATACTGTACAACCTCAGAGATGTGACCCTCATGTGTAAGGTAGGGCAATACATACCCCTTAGTCACTATGTCAATAATGCAAGCACTATCTGCTAAAATTAAGTAGCAATTTCATGCATCACTGTATCTTGGATCTTTATGTTCTAGCACTATAATCTACCACTCGTATTTTGATCTTGTAATTATTTTATTGTGGCTCTTGTAATTGCGCCTCACTTCTATCTTAAGACTCAGACATTAGCTTTAAGACTTAGCCATAGCCAGTGGCGGCTCCTGAGCTGAAAATTGGCGTAGCGGAAAACATCCCTTTAAACTGATTATTGGTCTTAATAATTTTTCAATCCGTTTCCTTGATTAACAATAGGATACATCAGCGTTTAATTCACCAATTACTCAATGCCATCAAATGTAGCCGGTTCTCCTCAATTAGGCAAGTAATAAAATTATTTTAACTTGCGTCGCAAAATTGTGCACATTTTAATCAACATTATAATTGTGGATACATGTGCTCTTCGTTCTCCGCACTCTTAATTCCGAAAATATGAATGGAAATTAAACAATCTTAAAGCTCAGCTTTTGTTAGATTATTTTTTTATTGCAGGTTGTGCAAAATAAAAAAAATAATCTAACAAAAGCTGAGCTTTAAGATCGTTTAATTTCCATGAATATTTTCGGAATTAAGAGTGCGGAGAACGAAGAGCACATGTATCCACAATTATAATGTTGATTAAAATGTGCACAATTTTGCGACGCAAGTTAAAATTATTTTATTACTTGCCTAATAGCCTAATTGAGGAGAACCGGCTACATTTGATGGCATTGAGTAATTGGTGAATTAAACGCTGATGTAGCCTATTGTTAATCAAGGAAACGGATTGAAAAATTATTAAGACCAATAATCAGTTTAAAGGGACGTTTTCCGCTACCCCAATTTTCAGCTCAGGAGCCGCCACTGGCCATAGCTTAAGTCTTAGCTTTAAGACTTAGCCATAGCTTAACTGACTTAGCTTTAAGACTTAGCCATAGCTTAACAGACTTAGTTTTAAGACTTAGCCATAGCTTGACTGACTTAGCTTTAAGACTTAGCCATAGCTTGACTGACTTAGCTTTAAGACTTAGCCATAGCTTGACTGTGTGAACTAGACGTGATGCTCATGGCTTTGGATAGCTGCTACTCTACGATTTAACTGTACTTTATCTGACCTTTGCTTGTATCTGTTCCAATGAACTTTGGGATGCACTTATTGTATGCCGTTTTGGATCTGCCAAATTAATGTAATGAAATGTAATGCAAGTGAAGCATAGCCTACTCATTCCAATTACAGTGCACCAGGTCCTGTACAACAGAAACAACCATGGTGCAGAGTTAACTGAATGACAGTTTTATGTGCATATTTTTTAGACTGTGCAGCACAATGAAGTTACTGTATACACTTAGATAAATCTGCTCTAAAATGCTGATTATATGATATATGAGATCTGTATAGTACACCATATTACTTTATGTCTATAATTTCCTCCTGCAATAGTTGAGACAATGGCTGATATTTTCACATGCAATTAAAATACTCTCGGAAAAGCCTTACCATTTTAGTATTGTCCTGGCAGATAAGCACAAAACTCAAACGTTGAAACTATCTGTACTTTCTGTAGGGGTTGGTGCCCTTTTGAATATTTACAGCAGAAACAGTGATCAAATGAGGTAAAAGTGAATGGAATGAGTTGCCAGAAACCTGATTACCATACTTAACAAACTGCTGCTCTAAAGCCCTTTAATTTGGTCTTCATTCTCCGTGCTTGCAATCAGGGCATGTTCACATTGTAGGGGTAATCAGAGCACCATTAAAACAGCATATTCTGCAGTTTTATTACTGATGAAAAACAACGATTATCTTCTGCACCTGCAGTTGAAAGCTTACCATTTAATAGGGTGATTCTCTTCCAGTTAAAGGTGAGATTTCTATTGACTGAATTGACTGAATTACTGGGAAAACAAAATCTTCCAGCTATCTTTGTGCTACCTGTTACGTTTTTTTTTTCTGCAACATTTCAATAAGATTGCTGTTCGTTTGGGATAAATTTAATGTTAACAAAGATGCTCTGCAGGGTCTCTACGTTTGGGCTTAAGTTGGGGACGCCATAAATTCATCCATGTCTGGCACATCGTTAAAAATTATTCAGGAGTTTGTTTATTTGTTTCTTTATTATTACAAAATGGTCCTTTCCATGAGTGGAGCAGTTAAGACCAAAGAATTATTTTTCTGTTCATGATCCCTTTTTCACTTTAGAATTACATTTTCCAGGCTGCAGGGCGATGGGGAAATTTGGAAAAACTAATAAAGAATATCACTTTTGAACAAACTGCACCCCTACCATACTTTGCAAGCTACATTTGAGTGGATGAGACAAGATGTCCCATTTCTGGTGGAATTGGCATGGAATGACCCCTTTTAAAACAACAGCCTTCAGTGTCATTTAAGGTTTACACGGAGCAGCATCTGACCAGATCAGGCCATAAGTACGCAGATGACGTTCACAGGTCTCTCAATAGAAAACCTGAAATAAAAACTGTGAAAAAAGAGCAAAGAAGGACAGCAGGACGAAAAGAATAACTTACTTGCTGTTGCCAAAGTTAACAGCCTGGTCACTCAAGATCTCAAACAAGATCGGCTGATCTCCCATGCAGTACTTTCGCAACAGCTCAATGCAGTTGTGCATTGTTCTACGGGAGGGCTTGTTGTCATGGAAAAGATCACCCCCCAGTAGAATTAAATCCACCTGTCAGATCAAAAGAGCAGATAGCTTAGTTTTATTTAGCCTATTATTCTGTAAGTCAATGGTCTATGGTCTAGATGCCATACTCAGCAGCAGCCAGGTGTCAGAAATAAATCACTAATGCAGTCAATATGAATAAATAATATTAGAAAAATCTACTATCATAGATTACATGTAACATTTGTTTCACCTGTTTCAGGTGTGCCACCTGTTACCCCAAAATGTTTACATAACTTCAATGCATATAAAGATAAACCTGTGAGAAGGGTCAAAGGAATGGTGCAAAAGCCACAACAGATTCCACCAGTTCATGTGACTTTTTTTAAGCCTGGTCTTTGCTCTGCCAAACCCCTTGCATTGCTTGAATGTGCAGCAAATTCTCAAAGTGCACCTTGAAAGCAAAATACGAGGTCCTGGTTCAGTAAACCTTCACTCGATTGTCCTATTTTTTTTTTTCATGATTACACGATTTTCATTTTACTTTTGGTTTGAATGTTTATTTACTTTGTTCTCTTTGGCATGTTTCAGAATTTCATCAAAAGTCACAAAGGTGTCATTCCCTCTGATAGCATCCTTCTCCAGGTACCCCAGGTGAATGTCCGTAGCAATGAGAATCTTGAAGGTGTCTTCATCATCCCTGCAGAGAAAAACACAAATGTAATGTAACAAGTCTACTGCAATAGAATACTTAAAACATTTTGAAAATAGTGTAAGGTATTTATTTATTTTAACTCACAAAGTGTTCTCAGATGACATTGTGATGTCAAGGTGTCACAAAACAAGTTCTCTAATCCAAGGGAATCCTGGTGTGGGAATGGAAATTATTTATTTTACAACAGTAATATGCAAATTTTTAAAACAAAGAGTATAAACTGCTATTATACAGGATGTGTTCCCTATATTTGGGGGGTTTTACCTGGGGCCCAAAGTATATGCTGTTTTTTGTTTCAATCTCTTGAAAAGTAAAGGTTGTTTAAAACACGTATTTAAGCCATTTAATAATATTTTCCCGTAAACTTAAGCACAATGCAGTTTTTGCTTTGATTGTTGCATTTTCTTCGTCTTTAAATTTGTTATTTTAATAGTTTAGTGTCAGTGACCAGGTGTCTACAGCAATTAGGACCCACAATTTCATTACTTAATCAATTAAAACATTTAGCCTGTTAATCAAGTTATATTGCACATTACTGAATTACCCGATTTTGGGACGTGAATGTGGGACGTTTTAATCGTATGCCTGATCATTCCTGATATAATCTGGCTTTAACAGGGTAAATCCTTCAATAGATTTACCCAGCTAAATTTAATTTAAATCATTCAATAGATTTACCCTGTGCATTTAAAAGTGTCCAATTAAGAACAACTAAGAGCTCATTACAATCCAGAGGTTGTAATTATGGCTGGGTAGACATCATACACAGTGGGTCACCAGAACCTGCTGTGTGTATGCTTAAAATCCTGCTCTATGTCACAATTAGCGCAAGCTTACCATTAATACATTTGGAAAGCCACTATAAATATATCGATTACCCTCAAACCCATTATTTAATGCTGAACAATGTTAATGACTAGAATGTTCCCTAGAACCTTACAGTAAAATGGATAGTTATGCGGTGCAAATGCACGTCGCAAAACTAAGAAAGACCAAACTTACTTAATTCATGTTAGCTAGGCAAATTAACGTTCGCTAACTTTCCTGTTCAGCTAGCTTTGTTATAGACTTAGTTGAAGCTAATGCAACACCGGTCTCATCGGAGATGAACTGCACAGATTACCTTGTAACTTCAGCAATGTTAGTTTAAGTAAACGTTGCATTAATTAGTTTTACCTTTTTCATTCAAAGCCTTTATATGAACCGATATAAACACATGTAAAATCTAACTTCCGCGGAAGGCCGTACGCCGGTGCAGGACAGTGTTATGGAACGGGAAATGTAGTTTAAATGGTTACAGAGCGCTCTCAAATACACGTATAGATTATACTAGAGAACTACACTTCCCATACACACTTATTTTCAAAAAATTAGAAATAAAACTGTTGACGTAAAATTAACCCCTGTGTTGCCGAACTTGCCATACGGGGAGGTAGCTGGCGAGCAAGGTAACTAGATATTTTTGTTCTGATAACTGCATAATGCCTTGATAGTTTTATGCGCGGTAACTGAAGCATGCTGTATAACATGTAAACATCTAAAGTACAGGATGTGCAATGGACTCATCACCGGCTATTTCTGACAACGTTTCCTGATAACACAGGCTAATTATTGTAGCTAGTAATGCATCGTCGATACCGCACTAATACCGGGCGGCAAACATAATTCTAAAATGACAATTCAACAGTATTCAGCAGAAATCGTAAAATCGCTTGTTGATAAGTTATGCAGTCAGTCAGATGAGGAGCTAAGGGTACAAGCTAGTTTCCAAAGCAAGGCGGTAACAACAGAACGGATCCACACTGCTAACGTGATGTTGTATGTATGAGCATGTTGCAACTAATACAGGGTTTTACATTGAGATCTTGTATAATGTTAACTAAATGTCGACAACGTAGGCTACCTGGAATGATAGTTAATTTACCATAGTAAGGTTAATTGCCATGTTACATAAGTGATCGCCTACCTGCGTTTATGTAGTGCTTGCTGGGGGGTAGCTAGCTAGCGAATTATGACATGTGCGATACTAATACACCGACTTGTGTAACCTTAATGCTTCAGACCTCGATAAGGAGGGTTGGGTTCTGGGCGATGGAGTTTCCCGAGGACTTCAATCAACTGGAATTTCTGGAGACTCATCAGCACCTTATACCAGTGGGAACACACAGCCTCTGGCCGGAGGATGATGATGATGAAGATGACGATGAGGAGGAAAGGGAGGGCTCCCGCAGTGAGGAGTGGTATCAGCAACAGGAGCAGAAGCAGGTGGATAGGCCGGGAGAATTGCTGCTCTGGACTTCTGAGAGGAATAGAGTAAGTCAGACACACACATTACGTATTGATTGTGTAGGTAACATTAGTTAGATTGTACAGGTAGTTATGCACATTTATTTAAATAAAAAACAAACAAACAAAAAAAACACCAGTAATCCACAGATAAAAAGCATGATAATTATGTATGCCTAAACGGTTTTTGAAGTTTAACTTTAATCAAATTTTTTTTAAAGCTTCATCTCTGCTATTGATACTAGAAAAATGTGTTCCGTGCTGTTATGGTGCCACATATCAAAGCCAGGTTTGTCTGAATTCTATTGCAAATATTTAGGCGCTCTTATCTTTGCACGCACATTTGCAGCAGAAGGCCAGTTTCAGGTTTTATTTCGTTTGCATGAATTTGGATGCAATGAATTAATTGTATTACTCCCATTTTTCAGATCCATCCGAGGCTAGGTTGCACAATGATTGTTATATTGATGAACATGATTGTACTGACACACAAAAACTAAAGTTGAAAATTATATAACATGAAAAAGCCTAACTGAACAGAATCCAGTGATTTCAGATTAAATGGAACAGTTACTATTGGGAAAACAACCACTTGGAGCAGCGCCAGCAAAACAAAGTTGAGTGAATTGTTCTGCTCTTACCAAACAGGACATATGTTCATATCTCAACAGTAGCTATGAGTTTTCTTGGATTATAGCTGGTTATTAGTTCAGTGTGATGGCCGGGACATGGCAGGCCATTTGCCCTGAAAGCAATGTTCTGCTACCACTGGGGGTATGCAGAGACTCCTTGTGAACACTGCGTACAAATAAATAAAAGCGTCAGCGTCTACATTCAGATAGAGAACCTGAAGTGGGCATGGTTTGTCCTGTAGAGGAGAAAAAAAAAGCCACTTTTTCCAGTCTAATGTTCATTCGCATACCAATTCTTGTGCTTGTCAATGCACCAATCTATAATTAATCATGAGTTATAATAACATTTTTAAAGCTTTATTTCACAATCAACACTAATCTAGATTCTGGCCCGGGTTCCTCCCATGTAATTAACTGAGCAATTTGTGCTACTGATTGGCCATATTCTTCAGACCTGACTCCCAGGTAAAGGGAGGGTGGAAAGCCAGTAGTTATCTGCCCTCAAGGACCCAGATTTGAATAAGTGGGTTCTAAATGATTGGCCATTATACAGTATACAACTATGTTTTATAATAGTCTCCGGCTGAGCGACGCTAATGCTCGCTCCAGCCACAGAAGACACTGTACGACGTACGGTATTATAGGTGCTGTGGAAGGAGGCACTTCTGTCAAATCTCTGCCAGCCTCAACTATTTCATCATCTGAGTCCATTGCTTGCTCTTTTTTTTTTTTTTTTTTGCTATGCAGATAATTTTTTAAAGCAGTGTTTATTGGTTTCTCCCCATCGCCTCAGCTGGCCACTGTTAAGCGACTACTATCAGCCGATCCTTTGCTAGTGCACACCTGGGACGAGGACAGGTACACGCCCTTACACCGCGCAGCGTACAGCGGTCACCTAGAAGTGGCGCGGACCCTGGTGCACCACGGTGCGGACCTCCACGCCCGAACAGTGGACGGGTGGACCCCCCTGCACAGTGCCTGCAGGTGGAACAACGTGGCTGTGGCCTCCTACCTCATCCAGCAAGGGGCGCGGGTCAACGCCCAGACAAACGGCCTGCTTACCCCGCTACACCTGGCGGCCGGCAACAGTGGCGCCAAGCTGACGTTGGAACTCCTCCTCACGCAGCGCCACCTACAGCCAGGGCTGAGGAGTAGCAGTGGCGAAACTGCCTTCGACATCGCCCGCAGGACTAGTGCGCATTACCACCTGTTTGAGATCGTAGAGCCTTGCAATCACCTGTTACCTCAAAGCTGAGTTATAGAGGGCGCGCTTGTGAAGACCTGCCTGGGATTGGGAAAGTCCTCAGAAGTCACATTATGGAAATAATTAAAGATACAGTCCTGGGTACTTCAATTTCTATGTAGCAAGACAAAAATAAATCAAATTTTAAAAACAACCAGTGTCGCGTAATAAGATCGAGATGAGCAAGTGCAGGGAAAAGCCAGTCAAGTAAAAATCGGCACCCTTCCATACTGCTGAGTAGACTGGATGAGAAAGTAGTTAAATATGCAAAATTTTCTCTAAATGTAGTGGTCTATACTTAAAACCCCCACATGATGTACTTACTTTCAGGGTTTCCCTGAGTATATTTGAGGGCATACTTTTCAAGAAGTATAATGCAAACATTTTGATCACGTAACTATGATCCTCAACTTCATTTTAAAAAATGAGGCACAGCATCGCTGACGTATTCCTTCAGTAACAACAAAAACAACGCGTGACTTGGCCGGGCAACGGTGTCATACGACACTTTCACAGTGTTGGAGGATATTTTTTCTGAACTGCACGTCGCATACTAAACAGTAACACAGCTGCCAGTACACAGGATGCTGTAGATGGGGCTCTGATTCAGACACAGCCTATGCTTTGAAGGATTTTCCTCTTAAGTGTGACACTTGGATAAAGTCTGCACTTTAAGCCTATAAAGACTGCCAGTCATAAACCAAACTACTAATGGAATTCTATATTCTCACAGGCGACTAGATAAATGGGGATGATGATGTGATTTGTCATGTGAGGTAACTCACTGCCTCTCCATACCTAGAAAATGGTCAAAATGCATATAAATCACATTTGCTCAATGCTTTTCTGTTTTTATTTTCCAAAGACATGTAACACAATGAAAACATGATGTCAAAAGTATGTTATTCACTTAATAATGTAAGCAATATGGTTGTGGTAGTAGGGACAAACTATGTCTTTTTTGTTTGTTTTTTTCCACAGTAGGCCTATCATATATTTATACAATTACAATGTACATTTTGCTGTTAAAGTATCATTGGAAAAATAACGGGACTGTATATAATAAATGGTGATGTCATTGTGAACATATTTGCCAGTTGTTGTTTTTTACACAGTTCATGTTTTCTTAATTAGGGGGGACTCTGATAGTCCCTCCAGTTCCTTTTTGTATTCATAAGATCAGCATCTTTGACTGGGCTGGCTTTCATGTGTTAGGAGGACATTTACACATTATTTTGTCTTTGCTAATTTGCCTTCTCTTCTTTTCAAATGCTTTCATAGCTGAATGCCAAGCTGAAACACTCAAAATGGCTTTGGGAAATGACTAGCCATTTTATCAGAACAATGGTCGTTATCAGTGTCTGTACTGCTGGGCTATGTGCATGCGTGGACGCACATGTAAATATCTTTGGCTGAAGTGGAAAAAAATATACATAACTCAGTCAATGCCGAACTAGATGATTTACCCTCATGCAAATTACTTCTTTTGAGCATCAAAATTACAATTAGAAATTTAATTGTATTTAGAATGTCTGTTCCAGCCTTATGAAACAAAAACAAAAAATTTTTACTTTGTAAATAAGTTAGACTCTCAGGTTACATTTAAACCCTTTCTCATGGCATACTATATCGGTTCAAGTGTAGTTTGAATAGCTGTGGAATAAATCCATCTCGATTTTTTCCTTGTATTAAATGACAAGCCACAACCCACATGCATACAAACTAACCGTGAAGTTCAAGGAGCTTTTGAAACGGGTCAGGTTTTTATAAATGACAGCTTCCACGTAGGCTATATGAGAATGTGAGCGGATAAATCGAATTTGAGTCCGTACAGGACCTTTCACAGAGTGCAATTGTGACAGAATCCTGTGAAGTCCTGCAATCGACAGAAGATTTTATGCAAAAAAAATACTGTTGGGCATGTCAAACATATGAAACGATATGTCATTTGATTCTGTCAAGACTGAATGCATTTGTCATTTTAACATCACCTCTCAAGCAGAGCAAGCAGGTTGCACTTGTCCTGATCCCAACAAACGGGAACAAACATCAATTACACTCATTAGCACCCAAGTCAAACCAGATACAGGGATGGTAATTGTGGTAAGGAAGGCTTCCGCTGAAATACGTCAGTCTTAAAACAGTGTTTCTTATCTGCTTCCTCAGTTAATAATAATGAGTACTAATTATGTAACCTATAATTATTTTGCTAATTATCACCATTTTGGCTTACTGCATAATGCAATCCTACTGAAAATGTCTGATATGCATAAAGGAAGCTGTCTATCACAGTAAAGCTGAAGGATTTGTTCATTTTCTAGAGCAGAAATAATCTCTCACTTAACCATTACTAACTGAAATCATAACACTTTAGAAATGTTATTCATATTTCTGATCTGCATAATTTACTCCGCACTGACGATGTAAATAAATAAAATGATTTTAGCTGTCTCAAGTCGACTGGACACGCTGTGACAAACCTAAATTTATTCAGGTGCAAAAAATTATTGAATTTGCAAAGTGACTAGTATGTTGACTCAATGATATTTTCTCGAACCCAACCATTGAACTTTGTAGCTCTTTCAAAAGGTGGCATAGGCCTTAACGTGGTCTTGCCTGGCAGCGTAGTGTTGAGGGACAGCCTGATCTAGACAGTGGAGTTTGGTGTACCTACCAACTTGATGACTGGCTTCAGTGTATGAATGTTTTTTTCAGTCTTTGTTCTTAATTAATTCAGGTTTGGCATCAGGGGTTGGATGTCTCCATTTGCTATTTTATTGGGGGGCAAGCACCAAAGGTGACTGATGATTGGATGAGAGATATCGATGACAGGAAGATAATCAGAGCTGTACTACTAGACTCCAGTGCTACGTTCGATTTTATTGAGCTTGAAATATTCTTTGAAAAATTGGCGTGCTATGGATTTGCTCCTTCAGCAGTCAACTGGGTTCAGAGTGATCCGAATACAAATGATACTTCAATGGAAGCTGTTCAGATAATAATCCTTTCAAGTGTGGAGTGCCTCGGGGAAGATGCCTAGAGCCGCTACTTTAAATAATCTTCACAGATGATTTTCTTTAACATTAAATAAAGCAACAGTACCAATGCACGCAGACTATTCTACAGTATGCGTGTCACTGTCTACAGCCAGTGAATTGGACAGACTCCTGAATGAAGAGTTAAGGTTGGTGGTAGAAGGGGTATAAAAGTATAGGCTAGTTCTCTAAAGGCTAGTTTCAAAGTTAAGTTTTCAAAGTTTGGGAGACAAAAAAGGAAAAGATGTTCCTTTCTTTTGGAGACAAGTGCAAGCCTCAATTTCAGCCTTTTCAAATTAATTTATGGAACAACTTCTAATTAAACAGGAAATTACAGTCAGAATCTCGTCACTGTTTGAAATTCCCCATTGTTGTTCTACAAGGCATTCTTTTCCTGCTAGAAATTGAGTACATGCTGACCTACTATGTTTTCAATTTCTCACAAATTCTACATACTGTCTGTAAACCATATTCACAGTACATATTTTATGTTATTTTTTTACCAAGGACATTGTTATACTTTATGTTGCTCGACAGTATGCATTTAAACAAGAGTGTGAGGTCCCCGGATTCCATCCCGGGTTTTCCTTTTGTCTCAGAGTCCACCCCGTGTTTTCCCTCTCACCCTCCTACTTGTGTCTTGCACTCCCCACACCTGCATTGTGTTTTCCTCTCGTGTCTTGGTTAGCCTTCTCCCACCTGTTGCTCGTTTTGTCCTCGTCACGTCGTGTATATAGTCTGCCCCGTCACTTTGTTCGGGGCCGGACCGTCTTGTGTTGCTCGTCTTATGTTTCTTGTGAGCTGGGTTTCCCGTTTGTGGTCTTGTCTTGTTCTGTCTCGCCATGTTCCGTCTTGTTTTGTACCCTCTTGTTATGGACCTCCTTGTCTGGTCTTGATCATGTTTAGTCGGTGTTCCCTCCCGGCTCCCTCGTCCCCTCCAGGCTGAGTTCCTGAACCCCAGGCTGAGCACCTGTGCCCTTGGTTGCCCTTGGGAACCCCGCACCCGTTCCTGACCCCCACAGCCGAGGTGCCGTCCTCGTTCCTGACCCCCACGGCCAGAGTGCCGCCATGTTTCCTGACCCCACGGCCGGAGTGCCGTCCCTGCCTAGCCTGGTTCCTGACCCTCCATAGTTCCTGACCCTTCCCTGTTCCTGACCCCTCCTCGTCATAGCCCCCTCCTCGTCATAGCCCCCTCCTAGTCATAGCCCCCTCCTAGTCATAGCCCCCTCCTAGTCATAGCCCCCTCCTAGTCATAGCCCCCTCCTAGTCATAGCCCCCTCCTAGTCATAGCCCATCCTAGTCATAGCCCCCCTCCTAGTCATAGCCCCCTCCTAGTCATAGACCCCCTCCATGTTCCTGCCTCGCCTTGTTCCTGCCCCGTGTCTGGTTTCGTCTTACCCCTGCCTATGTCTGTGATTAAATGTACTCCCTGGTGGAGTTTTCCCCTGAGCCGTCTCTGAGTCTTGCATTTGGGTCCGATCCCCCCTGCGGGAACCCTAACAGAGAGAGCTAAAAGTTTCTGAATCATAATAAACGTATATAGACAGATTGCACAAAGACGGGAATCCAGGTCTAGAACTCACAGACCTCTGGTTCCTTCTGGTCGTTCTAATTTACTGCCCTAGCCACCCCTCAATATTCTGCACAAAATGGTATGATGCTAATAGTATCACACTTCTTACAATACCACTGACTATGGTACAAAATGTTAGGAACTAATCATTTTAGTCGTCATGCATTTCATTACCTGAAAAACCGTGCCAGGAAATGTGCAGACTATACCAAGTCAAAATGAAAGGCGCAAGCCACGAAAGGCAGTCTTATTTCTCACTTCACACGTAGCAGTCGTCTCTACTGCTGAGTTTCACATCTGCGGTCGGGTGTTTGTCTCTCACAGAACACTGTGGTCGGAAACAAGCCTGAGTTTTTGTCATTTCCCAAAACAAATGGAGACGTGATGCCCGTTACTGATTTGATGCCTTTTGTCTTGTGTACGTATGCAATGACGGAAAAGATAAAGGTCTGTCTTTTCCTTTCTCTCCCTCTCTCTTTCTCTCAATTTAAAATGTCAGATTAAATGTGCTTTACTGAATGACAATCAATTTTGCAATCTAAGATAAAAAACAATACGTCTTCACACAATACAACATAATGAAAAACAGCAAGTATCTAAGTGTGCTACTGTTGGTAAGAAATGAAACTGAATTAGAAAGGCAAAAACTATCCAAAATGCAGGGGAGAAACAACAGAACAACATTAATAATAAATTGACCCAAGCCAGCACACAGGACAGCTGAGGTGTTTTCATTTCTGAAAACAGCAGGGTTTATGACACCATAATTTACTGAATAGTAGAAGCTTTGAACTAAAATAAATAAATAATAAAAGTCACCATCATCATCATCATACAGTAGCCTGCCCATGATGGTCTCCATGTGGGTGTGGATGGGTAGTTGATGACATCATGCCGGTCGCACCGCGAAGCTGATTTTCGAGCCCATCAAGGACATAGATCTAATTTAAACTTTGGGGTGGGGAACAACAAACGGTTAATTTTCTGTAGGATTTTTATTTTGAGGGGGGGGGGGGGGCACTGACAGTACCACCCAATACAACATGATGAGGGGGGGGGGGGCACTGACAGTACCACCCAATACAACATGATGAGGAGGGGGGGGGCATTTGTTTTGTTGTGTCTGGCTTTTGTCTTTTGTTTCTTTCATGCGCTGTGTGTCTGTTGTGGGACGGGGAAGCGGGCTGGAGATTTTTCAGAGCACTCCTGATGCTCCTTTTTATGCTCGTAGAATATACTAATTGTCTAGCCGCTATAATTTTGTTTGTGGTCGTCACCATGGAGACGCATTCGCATTATGCTCTGGAATGTCCGTTGGATGTGGATCCGCAAAGTTTTACTGAAGTTCCCTATCGGGAAAATAAAAGTTATTCTATTCTATTCTATTCTAAAAGGCATGGAGGCAGGTGCCGGGTAGCACAGGCTAGCTTGTCCCCTTTGGTGGACCCCAATATCATTTCTCGCTGGCACCTGTTTCCTCTTCCACCTCTTCTACTTCTGCTGCCCATTCAGGATGGCTTCCATCTCCTCCCTGCATCAGAGAGAGAGAGAGGGATCTCACGAAGCTTGCAGGGCTGATCGACCGCATCCGGTGGCATAGCTGCTCTGGCGGCAGGCCAGTCAGGAAGGCCATCCAGTAGTAATGCAAATGTGAGGTTTCATGAACCCTACAATGGGCGGGGCCAGTAGTGTAGTGGAGGGTATACGCAGTAGGCTATACCCACTTCTTTCTTAGTGGGTATAGAGTATACTCAGTTCTTATTCCCCACTGGTGCACGTATCAATTAATAGTCATAAATTTGCTAAATTAGAGTATACCCACTTCTCCAGGTAGCCTACTACTACACCACTGGGCGGGGCTACAATGAATGGTCAATCACTGACTGTTTGAACAAATCATAATCTTTTACTCTCCACAATAAAACACAATTATTCGTTCAAATCAGTGAGTTATTGTCCTTAAAGTGGCCCGGCTCCTTTTGCTGCGCGAAACCTACTATCCAGAAGTCCAGTCCCACTCCTCACATAGCTAAGTGCAACAGAAAAATGCATGGCAAATGAGGCATGTTTATTTCTCACGGCAATTCAAGCCAAGATATAAACCCTCGGAATGGCTCACAGACCATAATAAAATCTATTATCACGTGCGAGGTTATGATGGGGAAGATTTTACCCGTTTTACTGCAGGTTTTAACGCTAGAACGCAACTGCTTATTTGACGCTAGCTGCACAAGTTCTTCTAAACTAATAAGCCACAAATAACAGATATCGGCTATATGCAGACTACGGTGCCTGTCAGCTGTGTGTGGACAGTGCTGAGGAAAAGCCATCTCTGGATAAGGGCGTTGGTATTGTAGGCTATTTGTGTTGTGTATGATCACAGGAAGAAAAGTTAAATTGTCGGCTACTACATGGGTTTATAGGCTATACATTAACAATAAAAAGCTATGTTACGTAGGCTAATCATCCACATGCATGTTGGTAGGCTACTGGCTTTCACGGTGTTTTCAGTTCATAACGGTCGATTACTGCTTTCAGAAAAACAACTAAACAGCTAGTGACTTAAAAAGTTGCATACCGCCAGTTTTTCCCCTTCTCTCCTTTCTATTTTTTTTTTTTAACATGCTGTTTGAGGTAGGCTATTAACAAAGAGCCCTTTTAGCCGTAACCTGGGTTCTTGAGTTGCCACGTCAGGCAAGTATATAGGCTATCTGGTATATCTGCCGTTTCTTTTTATTTCACATTTCGTCTGCAGCAAATCCATATTTACATATGAAGTGGACGTGAAAATCTCCGTCTGACTTGAGGCTCGTCGAATGAGGTAATCTTTGGAGCTCTTATCGTAAAGCGAAAAGAAAACCCCTGCATCCGCTCTCACCAAACACGGATAAAAGGTTTGTTGACTAAACGTAAAGTGGCAGATAAGAAGGGGCTGAATTCACTCAGAACTTATTTAACTAGCTGGACTAGACTGAAATCAGCACTTATAGGCTAGTTGTCATACGTGGATTTACGGATATTTCTTTATGAAGGCGAAAGAGACGACTAAAATATAGTCTTAATAAGCTATATTTCATGGAAATTACTTTGTTTCGTCGAAATGACCCTAGGGGGCTGGGACGCACGTAACTTCTAACATTGACAAGCATCAAGGTCTGTCGTACAAACGATGTCATTTAATTGTTATGAAGACTTTGGTCCCGCAGATCTTTCTCGCCGCTTTCGCCTGCATTCTTTTGACCCTCATTTTGTGCTTTCGACATCTTCCGCAACCGATGCAGAATTTCAGTGAACATACAGGTAGAGTGGATAACGCAGTTACCATCCTTGTCTGGTGGTTGCCTTTCTGGAATTACCGGAGGATGCCAGACTGCGCCGCTAGTTATGGAATCCACGGGTGCACAGTAACTACTGACCACGATGCTTACTCACAAGCCGACGCGGTAATCATTCATCACCGGGAGATCATGGCGAACCTTAGCAGGCTACCACGCAGCCCTCGGCCACAGAGGCAGAAGTGGATATGGATGAACTTTGAGTCGCCCACCCACACATCAGGCTTGGAGGAGCTGGAAGGAATCTTTAACTGGACCATGTCGTACAAGGTAGGGTCTGACGTTTTTATGCCGTATGGATACCTGCGACCCCGGAAAGCCACCAGGTCCTCACCAGTGCTCTTGCCGCGCAAAAAAAGCCTGGTGGCCTGGGTCATCAGCAACTGGAACGAAGACCACGCCCGTGTGATCCTTTACTGGAGGCTGAGAAGGTACATCCCTATCGACGTGTATGGCCGGGAGGCCAGAGAGCTGGTGAACAACAGCGTTGTGCAGACTGTCTCGCAGTACAAGTTCTACCTGGCCTTCGAGAACTCGCAGCACCCGGACTATATCACAGAGAAGCTGTGGCGGAACGCCTTGGGGTCGAGTGCCGTCCCAGTGGTCCTGGGGCCTCCGCGGAGCAACTACGAGAGGTTTCTCCCGGCTGACGCCTTCATCCACGTGGATGACTTCCATAGCCCCAAGATGCTGGCAGCGTACTTGAGGTTCTTGGCCAAAAAACCCCAGTTATACAGACGTTACTTCAACTGGAAAAGGGACTACACGGTCCATGTCACCTCCTTCTGGAATGAACACTACTGCGCTGCCTGTAAAGCAGTGCGGGCTGGCAGGTTCCAGACTAAAGTAGTATCTGATCTCAGCTTATGGTACGAAACCTAAATTTGTGGGAGTCACTATTTTGTATTGTTTACTGCAGGTATATGAAGAAAAAGAAGTTATATTTATTGCAATGTCTTCAGGAAAATGGTTGTGTTTCATACTAAGGGTAACAGTTGATGATGCAGGGCTTCTTCTCTGCAGAGTAGCCTAAATTCAGTTTCGCTGATATCAAATCAGGTGCACTTCTTCAATTCAACCTCAGTACTTGCGAACACACCGGTGTCATCTGGTCTAAGCTCCATGGTGGTTTACATGTTGAAAATTATCTTGATTCATTGTGTCAGTGAAAGAGCAGAATAGTTAGTTATGTGTAATCTGGCTCACTGATCACGGGACTGTAGACTCTAGAATTTAAATTTTTCCATTTGTGTTGTAATGTTTCTGACTGAGAACAGCTCTTTAAAAGCGTGTTCACATTCATGGTGAAAATAGACACTGGTTGTGAAAATGCCTACACCTAGTTATCATCAGAGGTGGAAAATGCAGGTTCAGAAAGTAAAAGTCGTCCCGCAGTATTTTCTTAGGAGGTAGAACTAATTGGTGAAATCAGCTGGCTGAGTTCATGGGTGGAAGAAATACATGGCAGGAAAACAGTACTTTCTGAAACGCATTGCTTTCTGTGTGCTGTGCTTATCCAACATGCCTGACCTTAGAGGTAGGATCACTCAGCACTGCAGTGTCACAAAAGGAGGTTTATGAACCGTAAGGAAATGTGCAATATGACTTGCCTCTTTGTTCAATAACATTATCCCAACACATTGCCCTATTGAGGCCAGTGAAACCGAAAGATGCAATAACAAAGGCCACAGTTTCTCAGTGTGATGTGAGGAGGCGTTGGGGGTTGTTTGTGGAAAGAGGTGCACATGAATAAGTCCTGTTCTCTGCTGTCTACACTCAGCCTTGCCTTTTGTGAGGAGCCAGCCCACACGCCTTTAGTAGGTATTGAGTTATGAATATTAGAGTGCAGGTTGAAAGAGGGTGCAAGGGAGGATACACAGCCCTCCCCCCCCCCCCACACACAACCCCCAATTCCTACAGCCAATCTTTGAATGTTTGCCGTTGTTTCCAGTGGTTTTGCAGAGTCTGACATTTCTACTTCTATTTTGACAGGCACTCTTTTTGGTTTTTAGCAGAACATGGTTAGTGTGGGGGTGAGAAATTACAGCAGGGGCACAGAGAATAACTCATAAATAGCCTGAACATGGGTTCCTTGTGAATATTAAACTTTTAATTAGAAATGTTTCAGTAACTTGGCATAGGCTTGTACGCCTCAGCAATGAACTGAAAGCTATTGAAACAAGCAGTCTTGCTTCTTTGAAAAGACTGCTCACATTCATGTTCCGTGACCTATGTGCCTTTATTTTGCCTAGTGGATTTCAAAATGTGTTTGTAAAAGAACAATCCATATCTAATCTAGCCGCTTGTTAATCTGGCTTAATTAATATTTAACTTAAAGTGAAGGGGTGAGGCCTTTGAGAAAGCCACAATGGTAACGGGCGGTAAACATGAACGGTGTGAACATTGAGTTCAATGGAGTTCAGGCCGGAGCAGAATGGACTGTGCTACTGTAGAGTTTGTGAATAACGTGTGATTTACAGTAATGTGGTTCCACTTCCCGGTGCTGTTTCAGGAAACTATTTTGGCCCGTTTGTGAAGAGGTGTGTGTGTGTGTGTGTGTGTGTGTGTGCGTGCGTGCGTGCGTGCGTGCGTGCGTGCGTGCGTGCGTGCGTGCGTGCGTGCGTGCGTGCGTGTGTGTGAGTTTATGTGTGTGTGTGTGTGTGAGAGTTTGTGTGTGCGTGCGCATGAGTGTGTGTGTGTGTGTGCATATGCGTGCATGCGTGTGTGTGTGCGTGTGCGTGAGTGAGTTTGTGTGCGTGCCTGCGTGCTTGCCACACAAATTATTTTGAGTCATAATCGCATATTTACATGCCCCTGCCATTCAATCTGGGAAAGGACAATCTTACAATGTTGGTGAGATTAAGTTTTTTCTGTTACGATTGGACAACACTCACGCGCCAAAACTGGCTCTATATTCATTATATTCATGGCGGCAGGCGGCTGGTAGCAGGAAACTCCCAAGTGTAGTATTGCAACATCTGTCGTCTTTTTAAAGATCTAAGCGCACAGCACACACCTGTTGTAACTACCAACGTTAATGTAGTGGATGCACAACATTATAATGTTGTGTGTGTGTGTGTGTGTGTGTGTGTGTGTGTGTTCTACAGTCTTTGTTAAATTATTTCGTCATTTCTTATGATATATAACATACATACAAACACGTTTACAGCGGAAAAAAAGTGATCTAGGGTGTACTTACCCTTTAAAGCAGAGCTGATGCAGCCAGTGTGCTACAACCTTCCTGTACCTTGAGCTTGAACCTTACTAGCTTTACCATAAAAGTAGCTGTTCTGAACAATTGAGATCAATTAGTGATGAACAACTTTTGACAATTTTGCTTAGACCAACTGTCAGGAGGCGATTCATGTTTTATTTAACAATGTAGTGAAGTATATACACAACATTATAATGTGTGTGTGTGTGTGTGTGTGTGTGTGTGTGTGTGTGTGTGTGTGTGTGTGTGTGTGTGTGTGTGTGTGTTCTACAGTCTTTGTTAAATTATTTCGTCATTCGCTATACAATTAAGGTGCAGGAAAAGGGTAAATTTATTTAGACTGTAATATGAGTATTTGATGAGTTCCTTTCCAAGCCGCACACAACCACACAGAGAGAAACAGTAGATGGTGAAGAGTGGTGTTATGGGAGAATACAATCTACCTGTCAGTAAAATTAACCTTACCTTAAAGAGTAAGCACACCCACTGTCTCAGCCTGTCTCCACCTACTACACAATTTTGAAAAATACTTTGTGGGGTGAGCGAGGGAGAGGGTGGGGGCGGAGGAGCTGTGTCCGTCGTCATTTGCATAAAGGAACGTACAATGTACAAATTATTTCATATAACTCGGATCAAACTGTCAAACTAGACGTTGCAGATCAAATATGAATCAAGATTCAGCAATTGCATGGCCTATTTCTCACCTCAAATATTTTCAGAAACGTATTTTAATGGATTATTTAGGTGGAATAAGAGAGTTTATGAAGAGGACGCCACGTTGTTCTGGTTTTAAAACGTGGAGCCGAAACGAAAGAAATGTAGTGGGTCTAACCACTCAGGTGCCGGCAGTTTCCGTTGTGGGCGACAAAATTATCCATATGACATAGAGGTACCTCCAAAGAGGTGCTCTGACATCACGATTGTGGCGGGGGCAGTGTGGGGAGCAGAAATGGAATTTCAACCGTTAGAGGGCAGCACAAAGACGCTTTTCTACCAGTTTCTTATGATATATAATATTATTTCTGAATTGTTGAAATAACGGAATGGATGAATAGGTTTCATTACAAGGTAGGCATACAAACACGTTTACAGCGAAAAATAAAAAGTGATCTAGGGTGTACTTACCCTTTAAAGCAGAGCTGATGCAGCCAGTGCGCTACAACCTTCCTGTACCTTGAGCTTGAACCTTACTAGCTTTACCATAAAAGTAGCTGTTCTGAACAATTGAGATCAATTAGTGATGAACAACTTTTGACAATTTTGCTTAGATCAACTGTCAAGAGGCGATTCATGTTTTATTTAACAATGTAGTGAAGTATGTGCAATGTTAGAACACTGGTGTCATATCAAAGAGATCAGGTTAGAAAGGAGGTCAGACATCCACCGCATTATTTATACTGGCATGTTTTCTAAATCTCTAATCATACCCAAAATTACGTTCAATATTCTTATAAAATTCATTTTTTAGCTATTATAAATAGATTTTCATGTGATTTTGGTTCACATTCGGGGAGTGAAAGGTTCTACAGTTTATTTTTGAAAATATAGATTTTTTTTTATCGATTCATGATGTGTTAAAAATGTAAGCAGTTAGATAATAATGGCACGGAGAAATGAAGGTACAACCAATACTGCAGTAATGACATCCACGTCAATATCTGTGGGTCATAGATCATCAGGAAAGATGTACGCTTGTGTTAGTCAGAAGGAACAAGACATTATCTCTTATCTGTGGGTGTTAGATCATCAGGAAAGATGTACGCTTGTGTTAGTCAGAAGGAACAAGACATTATCTCTTATCTGTGGGTCTTAGATCATCAGGAAAGATGTACACTTGTGTTAGTCAGAAGGAACAAGAGTAATGCAGTGGGGATATGCACAAGGGGAAACCTTATGCTCTGGAGTCTCTCTCGGTGTCTATAAATGAAACGGGACAACTTTGTAAAGGACCAGTGAAAAGAGCGGGATAGTGAACGAGCATTCTGATTGCCAAAATTACCCAAGATTCTATTAAAACTGGGCAAAGTATGCATTTTAAATGCATGTATGCATTCTAAAATAAGTTAATTGTTTGTATTTTTTAAAACACACCAGTATAATTGTGTTAGCTGTTTCAGTAAACAAGTAAACCTGTGCCTTTAGCCTACATACAAAGACTGCAATAAAAATACAGGTATTTTACTGGGGGATACATGTTTTGAGTTATTTATTAGCCAACTAGCTTGTTAGTCACTGAACTATTTATTCATGCCACCCTGTTTATCAGTAGCTCAATTTGTTTGGCCAAAAGAAACCAAAAAAAAAGATAATATATATACTGTGAGTACCATAATTCATTGGACAGTGACACATTTTTTGTTATTTTGGTTCTGTACTCTAGCACTTTGAGTTGAAGGATGTTGAAGTGCAGACTGTCAGCTTTAATTTGAGGGTTTTGTCATCCATATCGGATGAACCGTTTAGAAATTATCTAACCTTTTGTACAGCTTTTGATTTATTTAATGATGCAATTATTTATTGATTGATTTCATTATTTATTTTGAGTTTTAATTGCATATTTATTTATTGGATTGGATGACAGGTTTTATCCCATGTTTCACTCTGACTTTTTTTTTTTTTTTTATATATCTTATGGAGGCACAGGTTCTTAGACTAAAATGGGTAAACCAAACAGGGTAGTGATAACCTAACTGTGAAAAGGATGGTTTTGAATGTGGAAAAACAAAACCTACCGTATGTAGACTTGGCATATGGATGAAAACTCAATATGATGAACAGATGTCCTGTGTTGTCAAAATGGGGTTAACTTACTAAAGGAAAAAACTGGGTGTAATTGAATCTTTCCAGGCTCTTTTCTCCAGGTTTTTTTCAGCAGTGTTAAGTGCACTGAGTGGATTTTTTGGCTGGTCGAGGAGCACATGATGGTCTTACCCTTTTGTAAGCACATGAGTGGGATACATTTTGTATCATGGCCTTATATTTCGTGATTAAGTAAAAGCTAATAAATCATGTTAAATTATATAATACATCGATTATAACAAGCAAATGAGCACCAAAAGAAGAGTGCTCTCCAGTATTATTGTCATTCTCCACAATCAATAAATATCAAATCTACTTGCCTTTGTGGTGTTGTTTTGTTTGTCCGTGCACGTTTCAAATCAGCTTTTGTCTATGACCACACACAATTAATGCAGTCCACTTCTCGCATTCACCAACTGCCACTTTGAAAACAAAGCAAGGGATGTTAATGTAGAATTAATAACTTCAGGTACTCATGAATATGGCATAAAACAGCCTGCAGCGACTGATCTCTGCGTCACTCGTTAATTTGCGCGTGTGATTACACACACACACACACTCTCTCACACACACACACACACACACTCTCTTTCTCACACACACACATACATACTCACATGCACACACATATACATACACACACTCACTCTCACACACACATACTCACACGCACACACATACATACACTCACACACACACACACATAAATGCTCATTTAATTTGATGCCCATCGCTTCTAAAGGAGCACTCCACACACACACACACACACACACATAAATGCTCATTTAATTTGATGCCCATCACTTCTAAAGGAGCACTCCACACACACACACACACACACACACACACACACATAAATGCTCATTTAATGTGATGCCCATCGCTTCTAAAGGAGCACTCCACACACACACACACACACACACACACATAAATGCTCATTTAATGTGATGCCCATCACTTCTAAAGGAGCACTCCACACACACACACACATAAATGCTCATTTAATGTGATGCCCATCGCTTCTAAAGGAGCACTCCACACACAGTAGCAGCTGAAGTAGACGAGGTCAGGAAAGGTAAAGAAAAATAAAGGAAGTTTGTGTTTGTGTATCCTGCAGAAGTTCTGTGGTGTATCCTCTTGTAACCTGGGTTTGAAGAATGCATATCTCTTCACACTCCTACTCTCTATTCTAAAGCCCAGTCTTATTATTATAGTGCGTATATTGCTAGGGTGTTTGGCTTTGTTGGAGCTGATATATCGCAAACTGTCTGGATTCTGGGAAAATATGGTGTCTCCATCTCAGGAGAGGCAAAGATTCAGTTGAGTTATTACAATGCTGTCTGTTAACAGTGGGTCAAATCAGCACTCCTGTTTTCATCATCAAAGCTAAACAAGCTTTCCAACTTCCACTTCTGTCCAGTGTGTGTGTTTTTATCTCATATTAGTTTGTTTTTTTCTTTTCTCAGACCCTTGATGACTTACAGCCATTTCGCCAACCATGTGTTCCATACTGTACCAGCATAATTTACAGCTAAATCTAGTCCCACCCACCAGTTCCCATAGAGATCCATTCAAATGCAGAGATGTTATAGTATTGCTTGTAAGCGTACCAAAAAAAAGTATTTTGATGTTGTTGGGTCACAGACATCAGGAAGTCATGGCATGCAAAGGCTTTGCAACCAAATATTAAAAATTATTACTTTATTCTACATTATGTTAAACTGTCCAATATTTTTTGATGCCCAAAAGTGTGTGGGGGGGGGGGGGGGGGGACTATGTACAAAAGGTTCTATAATTTCTAAACGGTTCATCCGATGTGGATAAAAATAACCTCAAATTAAAGGGTATTAAAGGGACAGTCTGCACTTCAACCTCATCGTCATTGTATCCTTTCAAACTCAATGTGCTAGAGCACAGAACCAAAATAACAAAAAATGTGTCACTGACCAATGAATTATGGTGCTCACTGTATGTGTGCTATGTACACATCACTTATTACATTTTTATTCTATAAATACTCCATAATATGTAGTTATGGTCCAGTCTTACAAAGGTCTCACCGTTATCATATACAAACTGTAAAAAGGAGGAGTCTTGGTGGCCTTATTGGGCTGGTTTGTTCTGCTAAATTTACCCAGCATGCACGCTACCCCCTAAAACCTGGCCTCTTGCATCGCTAGACTTCAGGTGAGGAATGTGATTATCCACTGAGAACTGCCTGGCCTGTGTTGTCCTGTGGTGCCACAACAGCCCCTATGCACCCTTTTCCACCGTGAAGCCGGAAAACACCATTTCTTTTCCCGTGAATTACTTGCGACCAGAGCTATATTTCATAACATCACTCCGTGTCCTGGCGTCTCCACAGGTCAAACGCATATCTGGACTCATTTGTTGTTTCCCCAACTAGGCCCCATGTTGCTTGACCTCCCACTGATTTTTCTGTCTGGTGAAACTGGCTCTTGTTTCAGCTCACTAGGCAGGCCTCTCCCAGTTACCCTTACTGCACCAATACGATTTAATCAGCCAATTGAAAAAGGTAATGGAAACATGAACTAAACAACCAACCTGGTTCCGTGACCACAGTGGACAACGGTCATTAATAGCCTTTAAAGTTAACTTAATTTCCTTCTGCATAACTCCACACTTAAACTCAAAGCTAATGGATCTCACATCGGGCAGAGTAGGGACATAATTGCAGCCAAATAAAGATAAATTAAGCAAGTAAATCCCCATTAAAATGCGAATGAACACGAATGACAAACGTGACATGCAATTCTTAATCGAGATGCAACCAAAAGATGATTTAGTATTTGATCAACAATCACATTGAGATTCTGAAGGGATCTGATGCCATTTACACAAAACGACCTTACATTTTCTAAAGGCTAAACAGTATAAAACAACATAAATCCTAAACAAAATAGTCATAACAGTGGAAAATCCCTGTTTGTTTGACTGGTGGATCCGTGTTAGATGAGTAATTACATAATGTATAAAACTAAAAATTCACAGCTGTATCCAGGTATTTGATGCATTTCACCTCATGCGCACCTGAAACAAGGAATCAAGGGCTTATAGTCATATCAGGTGTGCTTGAGATGGGACACATCAAATACCTGGATCAGGCTGTTAAAGCACAGGTGAATAGGGAGTGTTAAAGCACAGGTGAATAGGGAGTGTTAAAGCACAGGTGAATAGGGAGTGTTAAAGCACAGGTGAATAGGGAGTGTTAAAGCAAGGTGAATAGGGAGTGTTAAAGCAAGGTGAATAGGGAGTGTTAAAGCAAGGTGAATAGGGAGTGTTAAAGCAAGGTGAATAGGGAGTGTTAAAGCAAGGTGAATAGGGAGTGTTAAAGCAAGGTGAATAGGGAGTGTTAAAGCACAGGTGAATAGGGAGTGTTAAAGCACAGGTGAATAGGGAGTGTTAAAGCACAGGTGAATAGGGAGTGTTAAAGCACAGGTGAATAGGGAGTGTTAAAGCAAGGTGAATAGGGAGTGTTAAAGCACAGGTGAATAGGGAGTGTTAAAGCACAGGTGAATAGGGAGTGTTAAAGCAAGGTGAATAGGGAGTGTTAAAGCAAGGTGAATAGGGAGTGTTAAAGCACAGGTGAATAGGGAGTGTTAAAGCAAGGTGAATAGGGAGTGTTAAAGCAAGGTGAATAGGGAGTGTTAAAGCAAGGTGAATAGGGAGTGTTAAAGCACAGGTGAATAGGGAGTGTTAAAGCACAGGTGAATAGGGAGTGTTAAAGCAAGGTGAATAGGGAGTGTTAAAGCAAGGTGAATAGGGAGTGTTAAAGCACAGGTGAATAGGGAGTGTTAAAGCACAGGTGAATAGGGAGTGTTAAAGCAAGGTGAATAGGGAGTGTTAAAGCACAGGTGAATAGGGAGTGTTAAAGCACAGGTGAATAGGGAGTGTTAAAGCACAGGTGAATAGGGAGTGTTAAAGCACAGGTGAATAGGGAGTGTTAAAGCACAGGTGAATAGGGAGTGTTAAAGCACAGGTGAATAGGGAGTGTTAAAGCACAGGTGAATAGGGAGTGTTAAAGCAAGGTGAATAGGGAGATCCTAAACAAAATGAAACCTGCCACTAAGGGGCAGCACAATATTAAACTTGAGAGGGCAGCAGGAACTTTGTGTGATCCGTTGATCATGCCAGCACCTCCCAGCGTGAACGCCTGGCCTGCTGTGATCACTTAAATAAGAGAGCTTCCAGTCCTTGGGTTCCACAACTATACAGTTATACAAAGATATGCAAAGTACACACAGTAAATTCACAGTAAAATGTTCAGTGTTAATTCAACTCTAACAGTGTTAATTCAATTCTAGCAGAATACATATGAGCATACTCTGGCCAGATTAGGCTCACATGTACTCTGTTAGAGTTGAATTAACACTGGGCATTTTACTGTGTGGCTGTCAGTCACATGAGGTCATTGTAATGCTACAGTAACCCTGGAAGCTTTATAGGATCATGCAGGTATGAGCTCCTCATTCTATTTGAGACTCTACCCAGAGTGCTTATTTTATGTTAAGAGTTAAGACAAAAGGCAAGTAAGCATTTCCCCTGTCTTTCAGAACACATTTTACTTATTTGAATGTAATATTATTAAATAACTTAATTATAGACTGTCTATTGCAAGTCAAATCTGTATATAATACCAGTAAGTTCAGGGCCTGTCCTGATGTAAATGTTCATCCAACTAAGACTTCAGTTTAGGGCAGTGACAGAATCCAAATGATGTGAGACTGTAGAAATAAAGAGTTTGGGGAAGTGGTTTTTCTGAAGGTGTTTAATCCAATGCTCTTTTTTTCCGGGTTATATTTCCAGTGGGAACATATTCAGTGCTTATCCTCGCCTATAAAAGATGTCTGTGAAATGTGCTTCTGTGTGACATATCGCATAATGTGAATTTATAATATTAAAAATTCCTAAGTAGAACAGAAAGAGCTCTAGATAAAGATCTAAAAAGATAAATGAGGCAATAAATACATGGTGCGATAAGGTATAATAATAACAAAACTGCATTCACTGGCTGCCTTACTGTTCCCTCCCTAAAGGGGCCCTCTTCTCCATGGGGCCCTCTTCTCCATCTTGGCTCTTATCTCTCCTACATTATTCTACATTATGTCAAACTGTACAATATTTTTTGATGCCCGAAAATGGGGGGGTGGGGACTATGTATAACAGGTTCTATAATTTATAAATGGTTTATCCGATATGGATGTAAATACCCTCAAGTTAAAGCCGACAGTCTGCACTTCAACCTCATCGTCATTGTATCCTTTCAGACTCAAAGTGCTTGAGTACAGAACCAAAAATAACAAAAAATGTGTCACTGTCCAATGAATTATGGTGCTCACTGTATATCAACTATGGCATTTAACACTGTTAGATCTTACAACATCTAACTTTGCTATAAGATTATTCATTGACTTACAAATTTACCATACTATTTAAGATATATTTTTTTAATTTAACAGAGGTATGTCATCATTGTTGATTTCTGCATCATTTCAAGTATAAAGCAATTACCAAATGGAGTTTTAGAATATTATTTTATGTAATAATGAATTGAATGGATAAAAAAGAATTGGTTATTTCAGCAGCAACTGCTAAATAGAATTTATTGCTGAAATGTTATCAGAGTATTCCACATGATGAATTAATTGTTCAGATATTTGGTGGTATTCTGTGTTGTGATGTATTTGATTGTGATTAAAGAGGCCACAATTTAAAAAAATGCCCTGCATACTGTAAGTGTGCTGTTGTTTACGCCTGGTTGAACCTGTTAGCCTTGACCATTAAGCTGCTGCCTGAAGAATCCACGCTGGTCAACGTGCATACTGTAGTCAAAGTGCATACTGTGGTATTCAATGTGCTACTCACTCTAAATTGTGTTTTGAAGTAGGCATGCAAGTCGTACGGCATTTTAAAATACAGTATGCCGTTGCATATTACATGACCCGAACGTTGCAATCGCAGGTTCTGTAGCTGTTCTGTATCTCCGGCTAGCCTGGGACCAAGAGGACATTTTAAAACCCTAACCTGCGTTTCTCCCTTCCTCCCTATTTCCCGTCGTTATTTGTGTGGAAGACTTCTCTCGCTGTGGAACCAGGCGTGCTAGTCTCTCTGGATTAAGTTGCTTTTCAGTAAAGGCCCATGGCTGGAACAGGGCCTGTTAGGAAGTAATGAGTGTCTCCTCATCCAAAAGCAAAACAATGTGAGTCCTGCCTTGTGTGATTGATGTCTGGAACACCCAAGAGTCAAATCACACAGTCTCGGATAGGCTCGTATTCCTATTGTTCACAAGCAGTATACACCCTTCCAAGCACCCATATGAATGAAAATTTAATTTAGGATGGGGCCTGAATTCTAAATAGTTTATGAAATATAAAGGTTCAGTAAAGGTCCAGAATGATCATATTTTATTGAGGTGATGTTTTCATGGCATTTTCTCTGTAAATAATAGATCACTGAGATCTGATTGAAATGACAGGTGTAAACAGGCTCTTGTGGATGCCAATAATTAGACAATAAAGACGATGACCACATTTGTATGTACACTGTTATTCCAGTATTAACGAGAATATTTGTGGAATATGAACAAAGGGCCATTACGGAATCTTGGATGTGATTGGTTAGATCAAGTGGTAGCCAATCATGGTTTAGATATCAGATATAGCACTTTGTTTAAATTCTACCCACATTCTGGTTAATACTGGAATATTGGTGTGCATGTAACAATGGTAAATAATGTGCTGCCATAATTAAGTGCAATTACTGTAATTAAAATTTTAATTAACTTAGAAAGGACACACAGGGTTTGCTTCGCATCATAGCTGATTAAAATATGTGCATATGGTGCTGCGTGTGTGTCTGTGTGTGTGTGTGTGTGTGTGTGTGTGTGTGTGTGTGTGTGTGTGTGTGTGTGTGTGTGTGTGTGGTGTGTGTGTGTGTGTGTGTGAGAGTGAGTGAGTGAGTGAGTCAGTGAGTCAGTGAGTGAGTGAGTCAGTGATGTCTGCAACACCTAGGAGTCCAGTCTCAGATAGGCTTGCTTACCTATTGTTCGGAAGCCTTATACACCTGTCCAAGCACCAATATGAATGCAAATGAAGTTTAGGATTACTCCTGAATTCTAAACACTTTATGAGATATAAAGGTTCAATTCAGGTCCAGAATGAAAATATTTTATTGCGGTGATATTTTCAGGTAGCATTTTCTCTGTAAATAAAACAGATATCAAATAGGATTTTTATGGTTACTAGGTTAACCACTAAGCACTTATAAACAGAAAAACATCATGTGATTTATGTACACAAACCGTTATACCACAGTTTTGTAGTATATCTCCAATGGTTAAATCACATGGGCATTTTTGTTCAGCCTCAGAATTTTCATATTTTACAGACATTTATTTATCATTATTAAATTCCTTTGTGGTAAAATTTAAATTTCTGTTATAATCTGTTTTGATGTGCTGTATGTTTTACAGTAGAGCCTCCACTTCCAAGAATTTGGGCTGAGGGGGTTTTTTTTGTTTGTTTTTGGGTGTGCATTTCCTCCCTTATTTCTCCTACCCAAAAATGACCTACAGTATGTAACCAGATTGTATTTTATACCCTCGGCGGAAGGGAGGATAAACAAGGGAGTGAGGGAATATACTTACTCCCTCCCCTTTCTTAACCGAATCCTACTTGGTGTGGCTGCCTGCCACATTTCATCCTGGCATTCTGGGGATTCCTTGAAGCAAGGGAAGGGAACGACAAAGGAGCAGCATTAAAGTTGCATCAGGACGCAGCCCAGGGTGTCTGATTAAGGGAGGATGGAAAATCAGCAGTAGCTGGCCCTTCATAACCATACGTAACCCTGCATTTGCCCTGTTGAAATATGTCTTTTAAAACTCTCCAACACAGTTTCACATCCAAATGAATAAATAGGAGTAATAACTGTATTCAGTGATGAGATATTAATCACTTCATCACCTTATAACATCTCAATGTAACAACGTGTAAATTTTGGAATACGTCACTTTTGCTTGAGGGGTATGTGTTCCTCTCGTCCAATTAAATGATAATAGTCGTTATTTCAGGATTTATGACATGCAGTGACCTCACCTTGATCAGTATTAACCAAATTAGTAAGTATATATTGGATACCTTTGAGTCAGAACTCAGTCATCAGGTTAAATGAGGAAGAATACAATGTGCATACTGTAGTCAAAGTGCATACTGTATCACAGGTATTCAATGTGCTACTCACTCTAAATTGTGTTTTGAAGTAGGCATGCAAGTCGTACGGCATTTTAAAATACAGTATGCCGTTGCATATTACATGACCCGAACGTTGCAATCGCAGGTTCTGTAGCTGTTCTGTATCTCCGGCTAGCCTGGGACCAAGAGGACATTTTAAAACCCTAACCTGCGTTTCTCCCTTCCTCCCTGTTTCCCGTCGTTATTTGTGTGGAAGACTTCTCTCGCTGTGGAACCAGGCGTGCTAGTCTCTCTGGATTAAGTTGCTTTTCAGCAAAGGCCCATGACTGGAACAGGGCCTGTTAGGAAGTAATGAGTGTCTCCTCATCCAAAAGCAAAACAATGTGAGTCCTGCCTTGTGTGATTGATGTCTGGAACACCCAAGAGTCAAATCACACAGTCTCGGATAGGCTCGTATTCCTATTGTTTACAAGCAGTATACACCCTTCCAAGCACCCATATGAATGAAAATTTAATTTAGGATGGGGCCTGAATTCTAAATAGTTTATGAAATATAAAGGTTCAGTAAAGGTCCAGAATGATCATATTTTATTGAGGTGATGTTTTCATGGCATTTTCTCTGTAAATAATAGATCACTGAGATCTGATTGAAATGACAGGTGTAAACAGGGTCTTGTGGATGCCAATAATTAGACAATAAAGACGATGACCACATTTGTATGTACACTGTTATTCCAGTATTAACGAGAATATTTGTGGAATATGAACAAAGGGCCATTACGGAATCTTGGATGTGATTGGTTAGATCAAGTGGTAGCCAATCATGGTTTAGATATCAGATATAGCACTTTGTTTAAATTCTACCCACATTCTGGTTAATACTGGAATATTGGTGTGCATGTAACAATGGTAAATAATGTGCTGCCATAATTAAGTGCAATTACTGTAATTAAAATTTTAATTAACTTAGAAAGGACACACAGGGTTTGCTTCGCATCATAGCTGATTAAAATATGTGCATATGGTGCTGCGTGTGTGTCTGTGTGTGTGTGTCTGTGTGTGTGTGTGTGTGTGTGTGTGTGTGTGTGTGTGTGTGTGTGTGTGTGTGTGTGTGTGTGTGTGTGTGTGTGTGTGTGTGTGTGTGTGTGTGTGTGTGTGTGTGTGTGTGTGTGTGTGTGTGTGTGTGTGTGTGTGTGTGTGTGTGTGTGTGTGTGTGTGTGTGTGTGTGTGTGTGTGTGTGTGTGTGTGTGTGTGTGTGTGTGAGAGTGAGTGAGTGAGTGAGTGAGTCAGTGAGTGAGTGAGTCAGTGAGTCAGTGATGTCTGCAACACCTAGGAGTCCAGTCTCAGATAGGCTTGCTTACCTATTGTTCGGAAGCCTTATACACCTGTCCAAGCACCAATATGAATGCAAATGAAGTTTAGGATTACTCCTGAATTCTAAACACTTTATGAGATATAAAGGTTCAATTCAGGTCCAGAATGAAAATATTTTATTGCGGTGATATTTTCAGGTAGCATTTTCTCTGTAAATAAAACAGATATCAAATAGGATTTTTATGGTTACTAGGTTAACCACTAAGCACTTATAAACAGAAAAACATCATGTGATTTATGTACACAAACCGTTATACCACAGTTTTGTAGTATATCTCCAATGGTTAAATCACATGGGCATTTTTGTTCAGCCTCAGAATTTTCATATTTTACAGACATTTATTTATCATTATTAAATTCCTTTGTGGTAAAATTTTAATTTCTGTTATAATCTGTTTTGATGTGCTGTATGTTTTACAGTAGAGCCTCCACTTCCAAGAATTTGGGCTGAGGGGGTTTTTTTTGTTTGTTTTTGGGTGTGCATTTCTTCCCTTATTTCTCCTACCCAAAAATGACCTACAGTATGTAACCAGATTGTATTTTATACCCTCGGCGGAAGGGAGGATAAACAAGGGAGTGAGGGAATATACTTACTCCCTCCCCTTTCTTAACCGAATCCTACTTGGTGTGGCTGCCTGCCACATTTCATCCTGGCATTCTGGGGATTCCTTGAAGCAAGGGAAGGGAACGACAAAGGAGCAGCATTAAAGTTGCATCAGGACGCAGCCCAGGGTGTCTGATTAAGGGAGGATGGAAAATCAGCAGTAGCTGGCCCTTCATAACCATACGTAACCCTGCATTTGCCCTGTTGAAATATGTCTTTTAAAACTCTCCAACACAGTTTCACATCCAAATTAATAAATAGGAGTAATAACTGTATTCAGTGATGAGATATTAATCACTTCATCACCTTATAACATCTCAATGTAACAACGTGTAAATTTTGGAATACGCCACTTTTGCTTGAGGGGTATGTGTTCCTCTCGTCCAATTAAATGATAATAGTCGTTATTTCAGGATTTATGACATGCAGTGACCTCACCTTGATCAGTATTAACCAAATTAGTAAGTATCTATTGGACAACTTTGAGTCAGAACTCAGTCATCAGGTTAAATGAGGAAGAATACAATGAGAAATCATCGTACCCCATTATCCAGAGATCTGGGTCGCATTTAATTATTCTTCCTCACTGATGACTGAGACAGGTGTAGACCAAGGGGCCAAGACTGGGCTTTTGTTTTGAAGCTCACTTCCTGGTTGGGCTGGGAGCGGCAATTGTGCCGTTGCTCACTAGCGCCACTGCGGTTGGCTCCAGTATAGGTCTTTCACCATGTAAGTCAATGGCAGCAATGTGGTCAAAATTTTTCCCACAAAAAAATTTAATTGCAATAGATGCCTTTCCTTCATCTAATGCCTCTGCATGTGCTGATTTTTTAAAATATTGTGTCGTTTGGACAGGGTATTAACAATTGTTCAGGACCAATCTGAGGGACAGGTTGAGTCCTATTCGGCTCCACGGAGCAGACGCAGTTCGTACAAACTGGTGGCGGAAAATGCATCCGGAGCTTCATTTCATAGGGCGGCAGTGTAGTATAATGGGTAAGAAACTGGCCTTGTAACCAAAAGGTTGCAGGTTCGATTCCCAGGTAGGACACTGCCGTTGTACCCTTGAGCAAGGTACTTAACCTGAATCGCTTCAGTATATATCCAGCTGTATAAATGGATAATATGTAAAAAAAAAAAAAAATGCTAAAAAGTTGTGTAAGTCGCTCTGGATAAGAGCGTCTGCTAAATGCCTATAATGTAATGTAATGTAATTTCGGTTTTTACAAGGCCGTGGAAAGGCAATGGGTGATGTCACAGTGACTTTGTCCATATTTTTATACAGTCTATGGTCTAGACCAGTGGCGGCTCCTGAGCTGAAAATTGGGGAGGCAGAAAACTTCCCTTTAAACTGATTATTGGTCTTAATCATTTTTCAATCAGTTTCCTTGATTAACAATAGGCTACATCAGCGTTTAATTCACCAATTACTCAATGCCATCAAATGTAGCCAGTTCTTCTCAATGAGGCTATTAGGCAAGTAATAAAATTATTTTCACTTGCATCGCATAATTGTGCACATTTTAATCAACATTATAATTGTGGATACATGTGCTCTTCGTTCTCCGCACTCTTAATTACGAAAATATTCATGGAAATTAAACGATCTGAAAGCTCAGCTTTTGTTAGATTCTTTTTTATTGCAGGTTTAGCACAACCTCATCTTTTGTTAGATTATTTAAAAAAAATAATTAAAAAAATTATCTAACAAAAGCTGAGCTTTAAGATCGTTTAATTTCCATGGATATTTTCGGAATTAAGAGTGCGGAGAACGAAGAGCACATGTATCCACAATTATAATGTTGATTAAAATGTGCACAATTTTGCGATGCAAGTTAAAATAATTTTATTACTTGCCTAATAGCCTAATTGAGGAGAACTGGCTACATTTGATGGCATTGAGTAATTGGTGAATTAAACGCTGATGTAGCCTATTGTTAATCAAGGAAACTGATTGAAAAATGATTAAGACCAATAATCAGTTTAAAGGGAAGTTTTCTGCCTCCCCAATTTTCAGCTCAGGAGCCGCCACTGGTCTAGACAGGGTAATTTAATTTCTGTGAATAACAATTAAGTCCATTGCCACCTGGTGTCCGATATGTGTAGCACATCAAGCTGTGCACTAATCTAGGAGTTATGATTGGACAATTATTTTCAACCTGAAGGAATTTCATAAGGATTGTACATTTTTGTTCACATTATCAGTGTGTCACAATGCCTAAATTGTGGCTCTTTAAAGATTCTTCTAATGTGCCCACATTTGATTTTTTATCATTGAACATAAACCAACATGTGTTTTTAAATGACCCGTGCCAACAGTTGCATTAATGCATTGATAATTATGTGGTCTATGAGTTCTGCATAATTTTCACAATGAAAAATCACATTTTTATATATTTTATTGCCTGAAGTACCCTCGACATTAAAAATATTGGCAGTACTATTCATGCTTGAAACTGAGGTATAGAAATCAATATTCCAACTAAACTTCTCCAAAAGAATAGCTTGGCCTACCATCAAACTGGTATTCATGTTCGAAAAACAGAAAAAATAAATAAGTAAGAATAGATTTTTAAATTCCTCTTAGAAGTTAATTGTTTTCCTACTGAACTTAATTGGTTTCTGCAATCTCAAGTGATGCAGGAATTATTTTGCAGCTGAAAATGTGTGTTCAGTCAAGTTTGACTTCATGAAGATGGACAAGGTTCACTCTATGAACCCTACTCCACGAGATACACTGCCTGGCCAAAAGAAAAAGTTGTGGTTGCACCCGTCATGCATAGTTCCCACTGTACAAGCCTCTGGAGGCAGTGTTATGATCTGGGGTTGCTTCAATTGGTCAGGTTTATTAAGGGTTTATTAAGTCAGCTGAGTACCTGAATGTACTGAATGACCAGGTTATCCCATCAATGGGCATATTCCAGGATGACAATGGCCAGGCAGTGTAGCACAAGGACAAGGAACTAACTATAGCTACAGTATGTCTCTGTCCTTGATAGTTGAAATGTGATTTAAAAAATGGCATTCCTTATATGTTTATGAAGCTGAATACAAACAAAAAAAAGTGCCGGGCCTTGACATTTAGAAAATCACACAGTATTCTGTGTGAATGTCCACCCTTTGTGTTGGCTGAACACGATGGATCTCTTTTAACGGTTAAATGGCCCTGCCTTTTAAAGATGTTCAGCTCACGTCCCGACTTTATTGCCGGCTACTTTACATGCAGCAGAATGGAATAGTAGTTAATTCCGTCAACCCTTAACCAACCCTTACATTGAAATCCATGTGCACTTGACTTGTTGCTATTGGGAGAAGCTAAAGCACACTGGAAGCATTGCCTCCTGACGGTGGTAGCTGCTAGGAATTTAGTTGATTATATGTAACAGCAGTGTAACTTGATCTGTCAGGACCTCATCTGCCAAAACACACACAGATGTGCACTTTAAGATCGAAAATGGGATGTTCCGTCGTCAGTTCATTCTTTCCGGCCTTGCAGGGGCAAGAAGGCTTTCTCTGGAGGCAATTAGGGAGGCTCATTTCCCAAAAGCCTTTCAAGATCATGAACCTGTTGTGAAAGGAAGGAAGTGAGCATTGACCTTTGAACCCCGTTCTGCCCTTCACTGTCCGCCGCTCACGCCTCACCCACTCCCACCCCTCCCCCCTTCCCGTTGAAGGAGGAAATAAACCTGTCAAACGCACTTGAAAGGGGGCGTCTCGGTGGCGTAGCCTGTAAGAGCACTGTCCACATGCTCGTTGGCGGTTCAAATCCCGCCGTGTGACCTTTGTTGACTTGCCTCCAGTCCTATTCCCTGTGAAATGGATTCCGCCAATTATGATTTGTCACAGACACATCCCAGTGAGCAAAACCTGGAATCTAGATGTCCAGAGGAGTGGAAATCCAGGTTGAGAGACGTTTTGACATAAATGGACTAGGTTAAGCACAGGTTAACCCTAATCTAGCACTGGTGTTACCCAGATATAGCCTGGCTACATCCTAGCCAGTTAGAAGACTTTCACTTTTCAACCGTATTTAGCTGGATTTTCACCTGACCGCTAGACAGCATTTCACCGACTTTTCAACACAAAACAATCTTAACTGGGATAGTCCTTTTTTTGGAGTAAGAAATACTGTTGGCACTGCATGTGCACTTGAGAGTGAGCGTGTACTTATGTTGTCAGCCAACAGACTTACTGCTGAAGATTTGATTTCCTGGTTATGCTGCAGATGACTCAATACAAATAAACACACATGACACTTAATGCCGAAGGAAATGGTACTTAACTGGAAAGATCCCAGAACAGTATTAAGCAGATGGATAAGTTTGTGTTCAAGCAACCCAGCCAAGGTTTTACCTTAAAATAAATAAGTGTGACACTCGCTCGTTGGAAAATTAATAAATTGACTACTTTTTAAAAACGTATTAATCCCAGAATGGAAAACATGGTTTGAATTGCATTGTACATTGCACACATTCAGCATTCAAAAGCAGACATCCTTTTAGTTTGTGATGCTTTTCTCACAAACATGTACGTGCTACGTTGCTCATCACAGCCACAGTGAGCAAAAGCCAGAATTTAGATGTCTAGAGGGGTGGAAATCTCATATTGAGAGGCGTTTTCACACGTTTTGAAATAAACATGTCAATTTAGCCCTAATTTAGCCCAGGTTTTACGTGGATATAGCCTGGCTACATCCTAGCTGGTTAAAAAAACTTTCACTTTTCAACAAAATTTGGCCGGGTTTTCACCTAGACGCGAGACGGTGTTTCACCGTCTTTTTTTATCAACACAAAAATGTTCACTGGGGCCTTTGTTGTTGAGTCGGGTAAGTGCAGAAAGGATGTTTTTCCCTCCAAAACATGTGGTGTCAGCTGCTGCTTTTTATCACACTGCAAGTCAGGCTCGCACAGACATGAGTTAGAGGAAGCTACTTTATATACATCATCCTGGTTGACACTAGAGCCAATTTTGTGTCACCCTGTGGAGCTACCAGCCAGTCAGCACAGGCCTGGTCCACGTTCAATACCGAACCATAGAGCCCATCCACGCACTAGAGCAGTGCCTTAACAGGATGAGCCATCCAGCGTCCGGGTTTTTAGTCGAGGTATAAATGTATTGCTCTGTAAGTATGTTTTCCTGTCACTCCTAATCATGAGATAAAAGATAACTGTGGGGTGACAGTACAGCATAATGGGTATAGGGAAGTGGGCTTGTAATGGAAAGGTTGCGGGTTCGATTCCCAGGTAAGACACTGCCGTACTGCATGCTTCAGTATATCCAGCTGTATAAATGGATGCTATATAAAAAAAAATATTGCTAAAAGCTGTGTAAGTTGCTCTGTTCAAGAGCATCTGCTAAATGCCTGAAATGTAAATAATAATAATAATAATAATAGTAATAGCTTTATTTGTCAGGTGAAAACCTTCTGCTACTATGTGAATGCCAGACAGGGGAAAGGTACACAGTGATAAAAAAATAAATCAATGCCTACAGACTATGACGGTGTATATGCTGAGGCCGTGATGGGAATTTGATGATTAACAGAACAGTGTTATGACAGGAAACAGGAAGAGAGACGTCGTTGTACACAATTGCAAAACGGCTTGTTTGACAAATGGAGAGGGTTAGTCACCCCGAGTGGGATGCGGGCGCACTACAACGTCACTCACTTTTCTGTCCAGAAGAAAAGAATGAAATTATCAGTGTTCTCATGCAAAAAAATAATAATAACAATGTTTCCCTTGGGGGGTCTTTGTTTTATGTACTATAAAAGTACAGTGATGTGTTTTGCCACATGAATAGCACCATGCATTGAAGAACCCCTCTAAGCCCGCTGCAAGTCTGCTGCACCCCGTAAACCTGTGGGGTCTCTGAAGCCGATGGGCACTGCCTTTCATCTTTGCCCCTGTCCTTCCACTTAAGAGCTGATTTAACAAGTCTCGCAAAAAACGCAGATGTCTGACCCACACTTCCTTTTCCTTGTTAGGAGGACTCACTCCGCCAGCAGACTTCACTGAGCGGAGACGACAAATCGATCCCCTAAAAACAGCAAATATGAACAGGAAAGAAGGTGGGCTGTTATTATCTGTTTTACATTTAGAAGTGCCCCCACCCCCTGCTCCCAGTGTTATCAGGTGGTATTGTCCTCAGTTCTTACAGATGCAAATAAGACATTTGTCGTCAGCTTTTGATCTGCTGTCAGGATGCCGCACGTCCTGCGTTTGAACAGTACAGAGCTGTTTTACACCTGTTTAATGTCTCGTGAAAACAAGCCTCACATGAAAAAGGTTTTATAAGACCCCCAATATACTGCAGATGACGCTTTTCCCCAGATCCCTCCTGCATATTCCCCCCTGCTGGAGAGCAAAATTACTGAGCCGCGACAACCTTAAGGTCTGGTCGTGAATGCCTTGCGAGTCCAGTAACCTTTACTTTGTGATAAAAAAACACACACTTAAGTCTTAACAGGCATTCAGCGCTGTGGCTCTTTGACCAGACTCTTACGGCCGAGCACTCGTCCATGGATAAGTGGGGATAAAACTAGACAGCACAGACGGGCCATCTGTGATCACACTGTGGCTCTCCGGCCTTGTCCTTGTGAATTGTTGTAGCAGGGAGATAACCAGCTGGGAAGGACAGTTCTTCCAGAGTTAGCAAGGGTGCCAGAATGTTCCAGGAAGATTCCCCTTTACAGAAATCTCTCTCTCTCTTTCTTTCTCTGTTGATTCCCTCTCTTTCATTCCAAGGCCTTGCATAGTCTCTGCCTCTGAGCCCAGCAAGTCTGGGCAGCCTCTGCATACCTCTGACACCGGCGTCACTCTGCCGGCTACACAGCGCATCGCCCCGCTCCAAAAAAACCTCTTTGTTCGCAAGCAACAGGGACGACAGAGGGAGAGGAGGCCAGCTTATCACCCGAATCGCCCGGGAGGGGAACGAGGTAAGGCTACTGTCCACTTGGGACGCAAAATAAAGAGAGTGGGAACGGCTTCTTTTGGAGAGAAATTGTGCTCTAGTTTTGTTTAGAACCATGTTTTGCTACCCCAACAGGCTCAGACACGAGGAGTGTTGTCTCCTGGTTTTGAAGGGCTTCACACAGTCATAGAGCAGTCGGTCAAAATAAAGGGGGAGGAGGTGTAAGGTAGACTTCACTGGGTGATACGATTCAAAAGATCATGAACAAAACACAATGTTTTTCCTTTTGGGTGTTTAATGGTTTTAATCTATGGTGTGACCACTAACGGAAAGCTTTAAAAAAAACACTAAAAATGCCTTCAAGCCGTAATTTTCTGGGCTAACGACTTAAATCGCGTTAACCACACAGAACAAAGATCTTTTTTTGCATTTTTCTTTAGGCATAGGATATTTAATGGTCATTAGTTCATTGGAGAGAGTTCACAAGCCATCACATTTTTACAGTTGTGCCTCCCAGAAATTTGTCATTTGCCCAGGTAAATGTGGCTTGAAGGCATTTTTAATGAGGTGCTGTCTTTAAACGTGGCAGGCGTCCCATGGTGTCTTGTGCCTCCAGGGTACACTTGCATGGCTCTGCTAACAATGCATTCACTCAGAGAACATTAACGGCATTAAGACATCTGGCCCTACAGCACCTTTTTTTTTTTTTTTTTTACTGTTACTGTTACTGCTTTCGCTGATTACTTTCAGTTGCAAATATTGTGTGGGCTAAAACTATTTTAATAATTCACAAATTACATTTTTTTATGATACCATTTTAAATAATTGCTCTATATTCTTCCCACAGCTGATTGTTTCTCATTGGACAGTTTTTAAAAAAAAAAGCAGATATCATCGCTGCTAGGGCTTTTTCTGGATTTGAGTTGTGTGCTATTTAAAGAGTTAACGGCCACCCTAAGCCTCTGGATAGGTGCAGGAAATGGCTGCAGTCCTTTGATCCCAGCAACAGTTAACACGCTTTCACAGGTAGTTCTGAAATTCCTGAGTTGCTCTTTCAACAAATCGCCATTTTGACACCCTCAGTCTCAGGCTGTTCCCTATGCCAGGGGCGTCAGGACCTATCCAGTCAATGTAATAGGGTAGTTGAAAGGATCTTGCCCAGAATTTACAAAATGGATCCTAAATTTACTTTGGGCATCCAGGAGTGTTGGACATAGGAGGTTTAAAGGACTTGTATGTTAGCCGGTTGGTGCTATTTCAGCTTTGACACCACGAAGGAGACCACAGAACAGGCACGTAGTTATGATATTTACTCTGTGATGTCCTTGATTTGCTGCTTTTGGACGGATGATTGGAAAGGGGAGATGCGGAAAGCACAGTTTGAAAATGCAACACAATACAGTTGTTATTTGAACAGAATCACAAAGTCCAATAGGGGTAACTAAATTTATCTTTGTTTACCATTTTTAAATGAAAAGAAGTAACTATAAACTAATTTTCAAAACAAATCCATAGTATTCCTTAGTATTCTTCACTCATAGACTTAGTGGCGGGACCATCAATGGTCAGCATATAGATTTCATATCTGTTGTAAATGATACTATAATTCTGTTTTATCCTGCTGAACTAATTTCGTTGTTTTTTTCCAGTTGTCGGTTGTCGGTGTATTAGGGCCTTAACCTTAATTTCAGTTAGAATACTGAACTCATATCAGACCCAAATGGAATGGCTGTAAACACAGTAGCTACTTGTCATGATGAACATAAACCTCAAAACCTAGAGCCAATTGTTCAGTTAATATGAACATTTAAAAAAAGAAGAACAAAGAGAGCAGTCAGCCCAACCTCCTTATGTTTATTTATTATTATTATTGTTATAATTATTATTCAGACAGTGTATTCAGAGTGTATGAAGTGTCATGGTAGAGAATTGAAGCCCCTGGCCTCGTGGGGGATTAGTCTATGGGTATACATAATTGAATGCGTAGCTGGGCCAGAGATTTTTAACTTAACCTCAACCAGCTGTTGTTCTGAAGGTGTCTTTAGTCTACTGGCCATGCTCACAACAACAACAACAACAACAACCGAAGCAATAACAACAATAATTAATAATTTTGATATTTAATCTATTGTATTTGTGCTCACATATTTCAGAAAGTTCCTGAGAGGCCCTTTTGAGACAGAGTGAGGACAGGAATGGACCCTGGTGATAACTGGATCCCAGAGGATGTGGCCCGATGGTTGGATCACATTGGAGTCCACCGTCACTCTACAAACCCACAGAGAGGTAGGAGTTCTCAGGGTCTCACCTGGTCAAATCAATGCATGGGCAGCTGAGCTCTGCCCAGCTCACTTGTATTCTACCTGAAGATTCAAACGGTGTCAAGGGTCAAAGCCGTCAGCTAAATTTGTAATTGGTTTCAGTGAGTGATGTGCTGCTGAGGTAGAAAAGAACCATTCCAGGGCTCTGTCCAAATCAGCACCCTTCCATACTATTAAGTAGGCTTGTTGACTAGACAGAACGAGAAAGTTGTTAAGTAGGCGATATTTTCTATAAATGTAGTACACTTAAAACCCCTGTATGATATACTTACTTCCGTGGTTTCGCTGAGTATATTCAGAAGCACATTTTTGAAGAAGTATGCAAACATTTTGGTCACATAAATAAAAATGAGGGGCAGCTTCACTGACGTTCTCCTTCAATAACATTACATTACATTACATTACAGTCATTTAGCAGACGCTTTTATCCAAAGCGACATACAATAAGTGCATACAGAAATGTCATGGAAGTCACTACAGAACAGATAAGAAAGCACATCCTTCCCATAACGTAGCAGCTATCCCAGCAATCCCAATAACAACAAAACAACACATGATAAGGCAGCGCAAGGGTGGGACGTCTTATGAGACTTCAACAGTATGTTTGGAAAATAGTATGGAGGATATCTTTTCCCGTACTAAACAGTGCACATTACACAGCATACATCTGCCAGTACACTGTACACAGGAAACAGGACGCAGTAGCTAAGGCTCTGATTCGGACACAGCCCAGGACTCAAATTTGGGCATTACAGCACTACAGCTTAGAGTACACAAAGCATAAAGTATACAGGCTACTGGTCTGATAGAGCTGTATGTTATTCTGAGGTAATTCAAGTTCTTACTTTAACAAAGCCCAATCTAAGAATGAAGCATGTAACATCCTGATTACCAAATTCCTTAAGCATTACACATTGCAGCCTACAAAACATTCTAATTTTGCTAATTGGCCAATAGCTGGCCTCTACAACACATACGTATTAGCCTACCTCAATGTGTTCATTCTATTTGTCCAACATGTAGGCTAACCGTTATTATGAAATTAATATGAAATGTGTTATTTGAGTTGCACTGCAATATGTGAAGAAGTTGTGTTGAGATGCTAGCCTAGTGCAACATAATTCTCTAAATTAGAGTATCATATATACTTTCCTTTTGTTCTAGACAACGAAATTGACCTGCCAAGCCAACATGTCATGGAACAACTAGGTATGTTTATAGCATAATGGTTTTCTAATATTAATTAATATCAACATAATTCCTTTATGAAATATAGGGGAATGTGGAGAGGTAGGCTACAGATTTGGAAAGCTTTCGTTGCACTGTGATTTGATAGCGTGAATGTCCGGCGCTAGGACCGAGAGATTTGTGGATAGCGGGTCTAGCACTTTTGGCATTCCTCTCATACCAGCATGAATGGGAGTGATTGTTGTTACTCCGACTACCCCGCTCGTCTCCGTCCAGAACAGCTTTCAAAACGTTATGTCAAGCTCATCCTCGGGGGAAGCACTTTATCGCATTTTGCCGTGATTGTTTGCGTGGGAAGAAACGCATATTGGCACTTTTCGGCGGGACAATTGGGAATAACGCTAAACGAGGTAAAGAAAGATTGTTCAATAACAACAGAACAACGTTTATTTTCTGCACTTGTGCTAGTTTTCATCTGAATTTGTTGCGCACAGTCTGGATAGCCTACCTTGTTTCAGGTTTTCAACTTGTGTTAACTCCAAAAAAGTATTTTTGGCACCGGGGCATGCGGAATGAAAAGAGAAAAGCTCCAAATTATTTTTGGTGTCCTTGTGACGAACATCGATGCTCTATGTTGGTATGTCTAGTTTCGTTGCACTGAGGAAACTTTAAATACTTTTGTATGCATTTAGGGTGGCTTGCCAGTCTGGTGCAAAACTACTTGTGAGACATTCTCAAAGTGCTAAGAAAAGTAGAGTAGCCTAGTTCTGGTTCATGGCTAGGTTTTGCTGAAATGCATCCTGTAATTTTCTATTTGTGTTCATGAAAAGTGTGTCACCCATGCTGTTTGCGATACCCTTTCTGCTCTCAGTAGGCTACTCAGCCACAACGTCTGTACTTCTCTGTACATGTAGTCCTTGTCATGTAGGCTATAGTAAACTTACGGAAGATGCAGGTCTGCGCAAACATTTGTTGTATGTTAGTTGGCCAAAATAATTTATATAAATTGTAAGAACTTTGTTTTACAGTTGTCTGAATGATGTCTAATGTTGTAGATCATTATGCTTATATATATTTTTCAAACAATGTGAAATAGAACAGAACTGCAATGATGTCTTAAATATGTTTTATTTTATTTGGTGGCACGCTGGTGGCAAAGAACGTCTGTCTGCACATAGCATGCCCAAATTTTTTTTGTTTGTTGTTGCCCCCGTTGATGTTAATAGCTGAAACTACATGAGCCTACACACTTCTATTTCCGGCTTATGTTAATTTAATTTAACAGTGTATTAATAGTTTTGGTGTAGTCTATTAAGAATAGGCATACTAAAAACGATGCGTAAACGATTTACGGTCAAAAAGTACTCGAAATTTCACTCAGGGTTTTATAGGGTTTTAAGTTCTCTTTTAGTAGAAAATTATTGGATGCTGTTATAAGACAGTAAGAACGTCAACAATGTTGAGTAGAAATTACGAGAAATAATAAAGTAGGCCTACATATGTTTGGAAAGTTTCGTTTATTACGTGCCCGCGTACTACGTTTCACACGTCTCCGTTTTAAAACTATAATTTATTGGAAATGTAGTTATGGAGAGGTTATTTTCTTAATAACTGTGGATGGATTAATGCTACTAATTTAATGCTTCATAATAATAAAAAATAAAAAATATTTAGACTATATGCAATGACAATGATGACATCTTTGGTCAGTAACAATGTTCATAAATCATAACATGAAATCAGACATTTCGTTATTTTAGGGAAACCTCCATAGTTGGTTTGTACAGAGAGGGGCATTGTGGGCCTAATCAAGAATATCCAGGTGTTTCTTTTGTACATAGGTGAGTGAACATCGTTTAACTGGAAGTTAGCCACGAATGACTGACCCTGAGGTGAAGGGCATTGCTAGTGTGTGGGCTCACCCCACCACCATCTGATCTGGTTCACATTTTAAACGAGGTGCTGAATTTGTATTGCTTGCCAGACAGCTTGTTCCAATTTTTATTATCCTTGATCCTTCCCTATCTTCATCTTAAATCCCTTTGGGATATAGGTTTTACTGCTTGGGATTCCAGGTCTTGGCAATGGCATCCTGGATGAACTGCTTGCTCAACCTAAGTAACCTCAAACTAACTAAAATAAATCTAAACAAAATCTCTAAATCCGTTAAATGCAGGATTGTCTTTTTTTGTCAAAACCAGTTAACGTTACTTATTATTATATTAAAGATAACATTTAAATGAAATAATAATAAACAAATGTTGCAGTTGATCCAAGAGTGAGATGTTTTTTGTTTTTTTTCAAATGTGATGATATACCAGGCCATTAAAACTAAGAAAGTTCCACAAAGCTTTCTAACTCAGGAGTGGCAAAGGAGAGGTGCTTACACAATATTTTAAGAATGTGAAATACCTTTGTGCACACGGTCTCTGTCTGGAGCATCAAGTCACAAGAACCGCACTGCGTATCACATGCTTTCCATTCTGCAGAGGATAACATGTTTTGCCAGGAGAACAACACATCCTAATGTGAAAATAGCTTGAAACAAAGTTAGGATAAAGATTCCCAACACATACGTACATTTGTCTGATTACCTGGGTGTTCCTTGAATGTTATTCTTTAAGTTGTGTGAACATTTTAGAACTGGTCTTTGAATGTTATTCACTTTTGTTATCCTAGTTTCAAAAATGTAATTTGAGTTCTGGATGGTGACCCATGTTCATTTTATGAGGACAATTGGCAATATTATATTATACAAATTATACAAATATGTTTAGTTTGGTATTTGGCCAACCTGCAAATATTTAGCATGTGATCTTGGCTCTCCTCATAGTCATGCTGAGAATGCTGGGAAATTCCAGGAGATACTTAGTTGCTCAATGTGTGTTGGCCGGTCCCAACAAATGAAGAAACCTTTTGTTTGTGTTTTTTTTTTTGTTTTGTTTTGTTTGGTTCCTTTACTTTCCTCAATTTTCTAAGCTTTTCCTGGGTATCACAGCCTGCACAGTCCATTTGGGGTGTCAGATGACATCGTCTACTGCTATCCAGAGCCAGCGCCATATGTAGGAAGCCATGAGCTTCTCCCAGTGACGGCCCATTGCTTCCCCAGAGCTGAGAGAGAAGCAGGTATAAGGTCTACTCTTACATTACTCAAGGTGTATTCATTATCAGGTATATGGTCTACTCTTACATTACTCAAAGGTGTATTCATTCATGTTTGCTGCCTACAAACAAATTTCGAAACTTGAGTCCTATGTTCATGTTGAGTGACCTGAGGTGCCTCTCGTGTCAAAACATTTCATTCAGAAAAATACTTGCATGGACATCAATACTTTAACACCTTTCTGATGCCTTACAATCAGTGTCTGTAGCTGTTTTAGTTGTATGGTCTGGAGTTTAGGGGTAGGCAACCCGGGGAGTGCCGGTGCCGTTTCTGGTTTTTGTACCATCTTGAGATTGATCACAAGAGTTTGATGGATGATTAAAAGTGTGAGCCTGAATATTCTGAATGGTGAAATGCTGAGTGCCTCCAGCACATGGTCACCTGCATTCATTAAATCTGATTAATTAAAATTAATCTAGTTATGTAGGTATAGTTATGCAGTTATAGGATGGAGCAAAAACCAGGACCATCTCTGGCACTCCTGGACCAGGGTTGCCTACTACTGGGCTGTGTCCGAATCAGAGCGCAATCTACTGTGTCCTGTTTACTGTGTGCTAGCATACTGTATACTGCTTACTACACACTGTTTAGTGACATGCAGTATGCAAAAAATATCCTCAGCGAAAACCCGGAAATAAGTATATCATCCAGGGATATTAAGAACATTTTAGAATTGTTTGCGTATTTAACAGCCTTTTTAAAAAAGTATACTCACCTGGCATACTCAATAGTAGGCAAGTGTGCCGATTCGGATACGGCCCTGGTCTGTGGACTCTAGGGCCGCCTACAGCTGAGCTGCAATCCTTTGAACTTCCCACAGGCGAGGAGGCCCGTTTCGGTGCGTACCCGGCCCCGCCCCCCCTGTACTCCGTTGACGGTGAGATGCGGGGTTCTGAGGACACCGTGTCGGGCACGGTGCTCCAGCGGCTGATGCAGGAGCACCTGAGGTACGGGGGCCACCAGCAGGGCGACGCCGTGAGCCTGATGAGCGTGCAGCCCCCGGCTCCGCCTCAGTCCCCCCAGCACCAGGCCGCCGTGAGCACCCAGGGCCCCAGGGCTCCGTCCTCCGCCGAGAACCTCCTGCAGGACGACCCGCAGGTGGTGCAGCAGTCGGCGAGGCAGGAGCCGCAGGGGCAGGAGCATCAGGTGGACAGCGTCGGCATGGAGAAGCAGGGCACCCGCGCGCAGCAGCACCAGCAGCACCAGCAGCAGAGCGAGGAGCTGCCCACCTACGAGGAGGCAAAGGCCCAGTCGCAGCTCTTCAGGGCCCACCCGCAGGCGGTCACCGCGAGCGCCGGGTACTACGCGGCCCCCGCCGTCTCCTCCGCTTCCTCTTCCTCGTCCTCTTCCTCGTCGTCCTCCTCCTCCTCCTGCTCTTCGTCCTCGGTGGCGCAGAAAGCCCGGACCGAGGGCAGGGCGAGCGTGAAGTGCGCCGGCGGCGGCGGCGGCGGCGGCGGGCAGCCGCACAAGGACGAGGCGCTGAAAGAGCTCAAGCAGGGTCACGTCAGGTCGCTCAGCGAGCGCATTATGCAGATGTCCCTGGAGCACAACGGCGCCAAGCAGGGGAGCAGCAGCCTGCCGTCCCAGAGCTCCTCGACCAGAGCCCTGAGGGGAAGAGGGGCACCCCCACCCCCGCCACCGCCCCTGCTCTCGCCTCCCCTGGCTCAGGGCAAAGCGGGGGACCCCCGAGGGCCTCCACCCGAATACCCCTTCAAGTCCAAGCAGACCCTGTCCCCCATGGGCAAGACTCCGCCGGCCTTCTCCACCATGGAGCATGGACACTTCTTCAGTGACCAGCAACCTGGGCCGATGGCAGACCTGCCCAAGGCGTACACCATGCCTCAGCCAACCAAGACCGAGATCACCTACGTGAGATACCCGCCCCCACCAGAGTACTACACCAGGTAACTCTCCTCTCTGTATTATATCTGTGAGCCAAAAACAAGGCCCTAACCCCTCTCACTTCTACTGCCTCCCAAATATTCGGGATATTTTGGCAGCTTTGAAGATCTGCCTTTATCCTTTGGTTACCTTTCTACACCAGAAATTGATGTTCACTAACTGCCCGCACATTGTTGCTGTGGCAACATCCATATTGAAAATCCATTTTTTTTACCCTCTCATGTGCAGTGTGTTTGTCTGGCCGATACCCATAGCATCCTGTTTTACGTCCTAGCACAAATTCAGACCCTAACCAAGTTTCCACATTCATGGAAGACGTTGATGAGCACAGTAATCGACTTATTATTAAGTTTATTCATATGACAAAATATTTCAACTTGCTCTATTACTAAGCAAGAGAGCATGAGTCTAGAGTCTAGAGCAACTTTGCCTCTGCATAACTTTGATTGTGATTTTGGCTGGTAAACAAATGATCCATTGAAAACAAGTCAATGAAAAAGAAGTCCATAATGACTATGTTTATGCTACTTTCTGATAGTCTGATATCAGAAAGTACTCAGATGAGTCTGATATTTTCACTTAACTTACAGGATCTAAACTGCTTCGCCTCTCTGGTGAATCTATGCGGTGCCCTCATATCGGCACATTGTGGTGGCGGCAAAAAGGTGCCTCAAAACAGACCCCATTCAGTTCTGTTTCGTTCTGTCTTTTGTTTGTAAATAAATGCTTGTAGCCATTGTAGAAACTGACATCAAATTTATGAGTTTTGGCCATATTGGTCCACCCCTCAAAATAATTTAAAACTTTATTTAAAATGAAAAATGTCACACAATACCATTGGTTACCGCTGACATGAAAAATGTTTCCATTTTCCAAAACTCACTTTTCTTACAGTGGTTTATAGTGAAGCCGGTCCTCTGTGACATCACTAGCTTTAACAGAGGTCCATACAGCCTCCGGATCATAACTGGGCCTGAACAGCTCACTGGGGGGGACGCGTGGCCATTTGTTTTTGATTTGTTCCAGCATTCTCTGTTCCAAAGACCCCAGTGCTTTTCACTGTGAATTGGGAGCGTGGAGACAGTTTACATGGCAATAGAGTTCAAATATCCAGCGAGTTCACTGATGTAAAACGCAGAGGGGTCACAGAGAGTTCAGAGAGCTGACACTGTTCATGCCCTGTCTAAGTGGTGCACTAACGTTGCCCCTCATGGTGCTTTAGTGATTGCAACGCCGGAAAGAATGTTCTTAACTGAGCATTCTAATGCTGATGTAACAATCACTTCTGGCAATGGACAGCAATGGAGTTGAAAAAACATTCCAAAAACCAACTCTTCAAAGGGTTAAACCTTAAGCATCTAGATGTCCTTTAATGCCATTAACAGACTCCCTAAGATCTAACGTTTCTCAACGACAGTTCCTCACAGTGGGTGTCTGTTGCTGTGGCCCAGATGAGATATGTGCACAAGGCGGGCTCACTCATTCATGGTGTGGCGGGTGTGAGCTAAGTTGACACTTGAACCTTTATATGCCTTTATATGCAAAGGTATGGTGACTGACCTGACACCAGGGGCAGTGCTAGATGCTCAGGTGAGCCTTGCCAGGTAGATGAGGTCAGATAAGCTATGGCACAAGTGCCTTCTGGGCACGTCTTGCAGGTGTGAGTCAGGGGTAAGGTGATCTCTCTCTCTCTCTGTAACCCTAGTCATACGGGAATAATTCCTGGCATCCCCAGGGGGAGATTCTTTCTGATATATCGCCCTTAGTAACCCACACCGGTGGAGGCATTTAGCCGCACTTGTGTTCCTGTGATGAAGGGACAGAGGTGTCAGCATGTGACTCATCACACGACACTCCAAACGATTTCCCCGCATCCTGTGGTTACTGGTGCCGCAGTATCACCGGTGTGCAAAAACCAAATTTTGTTTTAATAATTGATTATTTTACTTTTAGTATCTACACTGCAAAAACCTGAAAATAAGTCAATCTTAACGAGCATTTTAGTCTTGTATATACATGTATATATGAAAAAAGAGAAAACCAGGACGAAAATATACAATTTAAAGCTCCAATGTTCAGCCCGCACACTCAAACGAGAACATTTTTTAAAGATCGACCTTCAGAGGCAAAAAACGTTTAGATGCAAAAGAGTTTTATTTAAAAAGTTTATTAAAAAAAATAAAAAAAATTAATAAAACTCTTTTGCATCTAAACGTTTTTTGCCTCTGAAGGTCGGTCTTTAAAAGTTTTTTTCGTTTGAGTGTGCGGGCTGAACATTGGGGCTTTGCATTGTATATTTTTGTCCTGGTTTTCTCTTTTTTCATGTTTCTTCATCTTGCCAACACCAGCACCTCTTTGATGGAGACATGTTTGTGCACAAGGCTTTTCCCCTTTTTTTTATATATATATATATAGACGTAAAATATTATTTCTGTTACTTTTTTGTTAAATAAGACAAAAGGATTGCCAATGGGGTGAGATAGTTTTTAGTAATTTCATGATTTGCCCGTGGGGTAAGATAATTTCACTTGTCAAGCAAAAGTGACTTAAAACAAGCTAATATATTCTACTTGAGAGAAAAAAAAGAAAGAAAGATTTTAGGTCACGAAACACTTGCTAAGACAGACTTTTTTTTTTGCAGTGTATTTCTTGTATGTACAGCTTCAAAACTGATGTTAGACAGTCAAACTCTCTCTCTCCCTTCCCCCCTATTATCTCTCTTTTCTCTCTCTCTTTCCCCTATTATCTCTCTCTCTCTGTGTCCCCCCCCCCCCCCCCCCCATAGGCAGTTCTCCGTGTCCCTGGGGGGTCTGTCCTTGCAGCAGCACAGCCCCATGTCCTCACAGGCCTCCTCCCTGTCGGGGGCTCTGCCCCCTCCCCAGCCGCTGCCCCCCGCCCTTACCCCTCTCCCACCACCCCGTCCACCAGCACCCAGGGGCAGCCTTCGCCATCGTGGCCCGCGCCCAGCAGATGGTGGAGGTGCTGTCGGAGGAGAACAAGGCCCTTCGGCAGGAGATGCAGGGGTACTACGAGAAGGCCAACAAGATACAGCGGGTACAGTCCGTTACACGTGGAATTAAGCTTTTAAATCTATAGCCCTGGTATTCAAATCACGGTCTTCCAGGCCCGAGAACTGCTGGTTTTACGCCCTCCCTTTAACTGGGTGTCAGGCGTGAAGACAGTCTGGCCAATCAGTAGCACTGGTCGTTCAATTAATTACCTGCGAGAAAGAAAACCAGGGACAGATTTGGATTTGAGGTCCAGATTTGAATATCCATGATTTATAGATTATTTGAACAAAAGAAAAATGGTACTTACTCACTCTGAATAATTTATGAATCCAATGCAGAGTTAGAGTTGTTTAGGGTAAAACAGAGGGCACTGCTATGATTCGTTCCTAAGGTATTTGCCCCTTAATTCACTGCCCGATTTATAATGCACAGTTAGACTGAACCTCCCAATGCTCCACAGAGTTCAGGATTCCTCAGCGTGGTTCCTGAACCAGATTGCCAATGCATGAAGAACAAAAAACACCCTCCCTATCTGGATTATAACAAAACAAGGCCAACAAAAAAAAAAAAAAGTACCTTTTTTTATGTGGAAAAATACTGTGCGTAGTTGTACAAGGTGGTGAATTGAGGGAATGTTGTTGGGAGAACACATGGGAGGGTGTTGTTAGTCTGCCTGGCATCACCAGCGAAGGGCGGGGTGGGGGTCCATTGTAAAGCAAGCTGGCGTCTCGTTTCTGCCTGAACAGAAACGCAAGCTTGATCCATTGCCAGGCCCCCCACCACCCCCCCCCCCCCCGAAACAAAAGACTCTTTGATAAGCCTCCCACTTGCCTATACAGCACAAGTGTGGTTGGAGGCCTGGTTTGTCAGTTGGACCACAACAATCCTTTGTAGCGAAAAGTCAAGTCATTGGGGTGTGTGTTTGTCAGCAGGGGGTAGGGGCGAGAGGGTTATATACGGATTTGTGGTTTCCATAGAAACATACACTATATGTCCAAAAGTATTCGGTACACCCCTTGGTCTGGGGCTGTTTTTCCTGGTTCGGGCTAGGCCCCTCAGTTCCAGTGAAGGCAAATCGTAATGCTACAGCCTACAATGACATTCTAAATAAGTCTGTGCTTTTTTTGTGGCAACTGTTTGGGGAAGGCCCTTTCCTGTTTCAGCATGACAACGCCCCCGTGCAAAAATACAGGTCCATACAGAAATGCTTTGTCGAGATTGCTATGGAACTTGATTGGCCTGCGCAGAGCTCTGACCTTAACCCCATCAAACACCATTGAGATCAATTGGAAAGGCGAATTGCTAATTGCTCCACATCAGTGCCCGACCTCACTAATGCTCTTCTGGCTTAATGGAAGCAAATCCACGCAGCAATGTTCCAGTATCTAGTGGAAAGCTTTCCTAGGAGAGTGGAGGCTGTTCTAGCACCATATTAGTGCCCATGATTTTGGAATGAGATTTTGGATGAGCAGGTGTCCATATACGTTTGGCCATGTAGTGTAGTTATATCATGATACCTTAGTTGTATCAAATGGTGACTTGGTTTTGAAAATATCTTAGTCTCAGAAGTGGTTAATCATAGGCTGTATCCGAATTAGAGCCCTATCTACTGCGTCCTGTGTACTAGCAGACTGTGTAGTGTATACTGTTTAGTATGTGCCATGCAGTATGCAAAAAATATCCTCCATACAATTTTCCAACCGTACTGTGGAAGTGTTGTAAGGCGTCCCGCCCCTGCACTGCCATTTTGCATGTTGTTATTGAAGGAAAACGTCAGCAAAGCTGCAAGTCATTTTTAAAGCGAAGTTGCTCATCATATTTATGGGACCAAAATGTTTGTTTACTACTTACTACAATGCTCCCAAATATACTCAGGGAAACCCCATATGTAAGTATTTCATCCAGGGGTTATAAGTACACTACATTTAGAGAAAAGTGTGCCTAATTAACTTTCTCATCTAGTGTACTCAACAAGCATACTCAACAGTATGGATGGCCACTGATTCGGACACAGCCTTGGGCTATGCGTGGGCAGAAAAATAGTGGTGAATCCGTGGGGTTGTATGATGAGGTGAAACTGCATGACCATGCTTGTGGGTCTGTAGTTTAGAGAGAGAGGCCATGAGCTGTCTTTCTGGTGCTTCACAGTTTGAGCTGGAGATCAAGAAGATCTCAGAGGCCTATGAAAGCCTGGTAAAGAACTCGTCCAAGAGAGAGTCCCTGGACAAGGCCATGAAAAACAAGCTGGAAGGGGAGATCCGACGCCTGCACGACTTTAACCGGGACCTGAGAGGTCAGACACGAGGGTCAAACACACACACATACACACACACACACACACACACACACGTCTGGGGGGTAACTGAACCAGCTAATAAAAACCCTACAGGCTAATGTATTACCTTTTAATACATCCTCTGGGAAACCAAGGTTAACCAATTTTTTTTTTAAACTGAAGAACATGCGTGGTGACCCCGAACACGTATGTAGTGCCGCTCTGGGTCTACCCCGGCGTACTTCTCTGTTATCATAAGGCAGACCCAGATGACCTAGGTTCAGAGGTGGAAAAATCCACGTTCAGAAAATAAAAGTCCTCCCCAGTATTTTGTTCCAATCACCAGGATTTGGTTAATTTGCACAATTCTTCAGACGGGTGGTAGAACTAATTAGTGAAATCACGTGGTGGAAGAAACACATGGCAAGACTCGGTTCAGGTAAAGAGGTTGTTCCTGAGAGACTGCCTCTACTTTGTTCTGACATGGCTGTTTTTATGATGTTTTCTTTCCTGCAGATCGCCTGGAGACGGCTAATAGGCAGCTGGCCAGGCGAGACCTGGAGGACCAGGAGGATGGCCGGGCATTAGGACTCTATATGCCACAGAGTGAGCTTTCAGCCTGCTAACACCAATAATTATACCTTTTACCTTCTTATGCCTGTCTCAGTCTCTGTCTCTCAATTTCTTTCTCTCTCTCTCTCTCTTTTCATGTCATCTTCTGTGGTTAAAAATGGCAAGAACTAAATTATCCTCCTTAAAGCTTTCACTGAAAAATGTGTTCTGAGCTACACGTGAGCTACACTCCTGGGGAAAATGGGTTCTTGTTAGCCATGAAGAGAAACCAGGGACATTCTTTGTCGACATTTTAAAAGTCACAAGGGCCTGATTTGTCATGCTTTTTTGAAGGTTAACAGGCCTTACACAACGAGAGGCAATTTGTACTGGATTTAAACAAATACAGTCATATTCCATCATAGTTAGTTTTGTCTTCTAAGCTTCTAAATGCTAAGTTTTGCTTGATTTCTGTCACACTCCTTGGTGGTTACTATCCCAGCAGGGAAGGAATCCCATCAGTAGCCTGGTGAACCAACCCAAAAACCTGTCTAAAATCCATTTACACAATGTGATTTTGCTATGCTCCTCCTCCTGTAGTCTGTGTTATGGGACTGCTTAGGCTAAGTGTGTGTCCAGTCCTGTCCATTTACCTATTGCTCCTTTTGACTTGGATAATGAGGGTGGGTAACAAGATTGGGTAACGCTAAAAACTCTGCACGATTCATTCATTAGCCAGTGTTGAATTCAACCAGTAGGTTGAATCGCCACCTCCTATTGGAGCTCTACCTACACAAGATTGTGATTCGCTGGAAGAAGTAACTGGCCATAGGCTTAGTAGCAAAGCGCATGTCTGGTGCAGACTCCATTGTTGTCTATGCATTTTATCCTTCTCCTACTAGTATGTGCTTAGATTAGCAAAGTAAAATAGTTTGGTGGGAGTTACGGTGGGGTGTCATAACAATGTGGCTGTTTCCACAATAGTCCTTGGATCACTGTCGGCAGAACTGCACTCCCCATTGCTTCCTCTGTCAAGGCCACGTTCAGGAGTACTGCCCTGTGTGTGTCGGGGAGAGCAGAGTGGTCTGCGAGTCGTCAGTGCGGACAAGTGAAGCGACGGGTCCTTTGTGTGTGGGGGTCCAGCGGAGTGCTCTGAAGGCGCAGAGCTGTTTTTCCATGCTGTCTCTGTTCCACCGCTAAACGCTCCACAACTCAGTGCTTTGACTGATACTGGCTGCGCTGTATCTGGCCAGTTTCTATCTGCGTTATGTATCCCTTTGAAGAGCAGCTTTTTTGGAATTCGGAATGTTTTTTTGGGGGTTTTTTCTTCAAAATTCTAAGTCAGTGTTCTAGAATTCTGTGATTGTTACAGCATTAGAGTGTTCAGTTCATATATTTGTGATCTTACACCTTAGAGGGTTAAATAAAGACGTTTCGAAGGTTAAATCAATAAGTTGTAAGTAAGGTATTTGTTGTAAGAAGTTATAATGTCACTATTCTTTCACATGCTTCCCACTTCAACAAGTTATTTGGAAACTGTTCATGGAAAACTATTCTATAGTTGCAGTACGCTCTCCCTCTTTTTTTCCATTCTCTCTCTCCCTCTCTCATTCTCTTGTCTCTCTCTTTCTCTCTCTGCCTCTGTCTCTTTCTCTCTCTCCCTCTCTCCTCTGGGTGTACTGATCACATTGTGCTTCTAACCGCAGCTTGTAATCCCGGTATTTATCTGTGGTATTTTTGCACTGTGGCTATGAGAAGCTGACTTGCTGTGGGAGAGATTCCTCTGCCAAGCCTGATGAGTGGGAGCAGCACTCAATATGGCTGTGACCTACACCCATTCACAGTGACTCAGGTCTGGGGGGGTGTCACAGAAAGCAGGCCAATAACGGCCCTCAACCGAAATAGTCGAAATGCACATGTGAAGTAGTGTTTTCTCTAAAGACCGCTATGAATGATGGGACAAGAGAGTAGTCTTCATATTTATAGTGGGCGCACATTTAGTGTTTATTTTCAGGCATGCGGTTTGCCTTCACTATAATAGCACCCTTAAGATCACTAAATAAGTACAATTGACCCCCCACACTCCCCAGAGTCTGAGGTCAATGGATTTATGAGGTCAAGTAGGAGAGCATTATGAGCTTGTATCCTGGTGGAGTAGGATTGTTGCACCCCTGGGTGTAATTTACCCATAGTGCTCTCTCTATTAAATTCCCAGTTATGCAAATGAGTTACAGGTATTGAGCAATACACATGCTTTACACGTGTACCAAAGACCATTTGCCATGTGATTTCGCTGTACACGCCTTAAATTACACTGCAAAAACCAAAAAAAATAAGTTAATCTTAACAAGTATTAGTCTTATATTTAGACTTACAAATCTTATTTCTGTTGCTTTTTTTTTTTTACTAAATAAGACAAAAAGATTGCCAATGAGGTGAGATAGTTTTACTCATTTCAAGATTTGCCAATAGAGTACGACAGTTTCGCCTTCTCAAGCAAAAGCTAACTTTAAACAAGCTAATATTTTCTACTTGAGATTTTTAAAAAAGGAAAGAGAAGATTTTAAGTCTCATTACAAGACTAAAACACTTGTTAAGCCGGCCTTTTGCAGTGTGCAGGATTGAACCTGGGAGAAAACTGGAACTTAAATTGCCACAAAATGTCCTGTTGCCCGGATTCAACAGGACTTCTTGTACCACTTGTGATTTCTTTGGCCTGATAAACACACAGAACAGCAGGGGCTTCTGCATCTAGCCCCTGCTCTTGACCTTCTGTTCTAAACAGCCTGTTTTTGGCACATATTTTTGCCCTTTGTAAAACGGTGGCCCAGAAAGATCTTATCTTTCTCCCAGTTACCCCCCCCCCCCCCCCCCCCCCCCAAGTGTTATTTTTCCTTCAGTGTAATCGCATGTGCACCATGGGACCTTGTTTGGGCCCTTCCGGACATTTTGTGCAGTTAAAAGCTTTGTTTGCTCACATCTCACCCCTGTGAGTCATACGTTTGGCTCAGGACACGAGAGTTAATTCTGGAGTTGTATGGAAAAGGACTAGAGACGCATTTCCTGGGTGTAGCGTACAACAGTAACGTCGTTGGCATAAGGGTTTGCATGACATATTTGGTCCAGCAACAGTACTGTTCCAGGGCTGCATTTGATATAATCGTAGCAGCCTTGGGTTCGAAGCCCGACTTACCCAGTGCTGACTGTGGCCACTAGCCCTGCCTGGTGGAAGCATTGCCCAGGGTTACGGAGGTTTCAGTAGGCCAGGGTCTGTGTCTCTGTGTCTTTTATGGACTCCTGCTGAAAAGAGTACAATTTTTATTTTATTTTATTTTTTTTTAAGTTGTGGAAAGTTAGGGTAGTAAGTGGTGCTTTAGCATTATATGCTAACATGGGAAGGCATTGGCTATGGGGGTGTACTGGTGTTCACCTGCCAGAGCAGTGCCAGGGTGTGTAATTAACACCAGCCACCAGCCACCAGCCAAATGCTGGTAAAAATTTTGATTGTGGCTGGTAAGGCTTCCTACTCTAGCAGCCACTTTGGCAGGTAACCAACCAGGTTGTGTTATAACTTATATTGTAAAAGGTAATGTGGCTGGTAAAATGTTGGAAATGGCTGGTGACTTTTAGAATCCACAAGCCACCCTGGCCACATGCCCTGCAGTGTTCCCCTAAATAGCTTGCAGTCCTCGAGTGTGGCAACCGACGTGTTCTCCTGAATAACTGACAGTCCTGGGGAGTGACACAGGTCCCGTTACCCCCCGCCTCCCGAGCCCCTGCACACCTAAATCTAAATCGGGCGGAGGGCCTCACGGACGTGCCATGCCATGCGGAATGGAGTCCACGTTTTTTGTTTGCCCTCCCAGGACGAAAAGCCACCCTGTTCTTTTACGCCATCAGCCCTCCTCAAATCTCACTTTTACCTCACAGTTCTGCTGTGGGTAAATCAAGGCCACAGTTCTGCTGTGGGTAAATCAAGGCCACAGTTCTGCCGTGGGTAAATCAAGGCCACAGTTCTGCCGTGGGTAAATCAAGGCCACAGTTCTGCTGTGGGTAAATCAAGGCCACAGTTCTGCCGTGGGTAAATCAAGGCCACAGTTCTGCTGTGGGTAAATCAAGGCCACAGTTCTGCCGTGGATAAATCAAGGCCACAGTTCTGCTGTGGGTAAATCAAGGCCACAGTTCTGCCGTGGGTAAATCAAGGCCACAGTTCTGCTGTGGGTAAATCAAGGCCACAGTTCTGCCGTGGGTAAATCAAGGCCACAGTTCTGCTGTGGGTAAATCAAGGCCACAGTTCTGCCGTGGGTAAATCAAGGCCACAGTTCTGCTGTGGGTAAATCAAGGCCTTTGTGCCTGTAAATTAAGACACCTGTTCCAATTCCATATGAAACCTACAACCTAAGGACAGCCCAACCTTCCCAACCCTCTTTCAACAGCTTCTTTCATCCTCAAATTCCCACTTCCTGATCCCTTTCCACTGTCTACCTCTGCTTCTATCTCTCTCATTCTCTCTCTCTCCCTCTCTCTCTCTCTCTCCCTCTCTCTGCTCAGTGTGAGAAAAGATAGATAATGAACATTTAAATTATTTTGTGATTTGTTTTCTTTTTCCTGTTTTGAGGTTGTTTATCTACCACAACATAGCTGTATGTCACAGCTTCCAGACTGATATCAGGAAAATATTATTATATTATCAAAAAAATATTGTTGAATAAACAAGTCTCTCTCTCTCTTTCTCTCCCTCCCCCTCTCTCTCTCTCTCTCTCTCTCTCTAGGCAGGGAAAGCATTAAGGAGAGACAGAAGTTGGAGATGGAGGCAGCCGCCCTGCGCACAGCTAACGAGGACCAGCGCCGACACGTGGAGATCCTGGAGCAAGCCCTCAACAATGCTCAGGGCAAAGGTGGTGAAGCTGGAGGAGGAGGTAGCTTTCCGACCCCATCTCCACCACATATCTCATCCTCTTATTCCTGTACACCTGTCCACAACTCACCTGTATTACACCTATCCACACCTCATATCTCATCCTCTTATTCCTGTACACCTGTCCACAACTCACCTGTATTACACCTATCTCCACCTCATATCTCATCCTCTTATTCCTGTACACCTGTCCACAACTCACCTGTATTACACCTATCCACACCTCATATCTCATTCCTCTTATTCCTGTACACCTGTCCACAACTCACCTGTATTACACCTATCCACACCTCATATCTCATATCTCATCCTCTTATTCCTGTACACCTGTCCATAACTCACCTGTATTACACCTATCCACACCTCATATCTCATATCTCATCCTCTTATTCCTGTACACCCTGTCCATAACTCACCTGTATTACACCTATCCACACCTCATATCTCATATCTCATCCTCTTATTCCTGTACACCTGTCCATAACTCACCTGTATTACACCTATCCACACCTCATATCTCATCCTCTTATTCCTGTACACCTGTCCACAACTCACCTGTATTACACCTATCCACACCTCATATCTCATCCTCTTATTCCTGTACACCTGTCCATAACTCACCTGTATTACACCTATCCACACCTCATATCTCATCCTCTTATTCCTGTACACCTGTCCACAACTCACCTGTATTACACCTATCCACACCTCATATCTCATCCTCTTATTCCTGTACACCTGTCCACAACTCACCTGTATTACACCTATCCACACCTCATATCTCATCCTCTTATTCCTGTACACCTGTCCATAACTCACCTGTACGACACCTATCCACACCTCATATCTCATCCTCTTATTCCTGTACACCTGTCCATAACTCACCTGTATTACACCTATCCACACCTCATATCTCATCCTCTTATTCCTGTACACCTGTCCATAACTCACCTGTATTACACCTATCCATAACTGACCTGTACAACACCTATCCACACCTCATAAGGGTTTCCTGTACTCTATTTCTAGGTCCAGTTGTTGCTAATTAATACAGTAATACTTTGATTGGGCACATATTTGTAAGCAGTGTAATGTGTGATGCTCTGATTTTATGTGGATGAATTTGGTGACGATAGGGGGGGGGGGGGGGTAAATACAGTATTTAGTAAAAAGGAATGGAATTCAAAGTTTGAAGCGGTATGAAGCTTTTAAGGTGAAATGGCCACAGTATTGTGAGATTGAGAGAAAAATGTGACGTTGGCGGTTTGGGGGGTGTGTCTCTCCCTGTGCAGCTGCGGAAGAAGCAGGTGTATGTGGATAAGGTGGAGAAGCTACAGCAGGCTCTGTCGCAGCTGCAGGCCGCGTGTGAGAAGCGGGAGCAGCTGGAGAACAGGCTACGCACACGTCTGGAGAGAGAACTCGAGTCCCTGCGCTCCCAACAGGTGAGAGGCTCCGCCCCCTCCGAGCCCCCCCACTCCCTGAGAGGCCCCGCCCCCTTAGAGACTCCGCCCACTGTACTGGAATTATGCAGATCATGGCCATTCCCTCATACCAGGCAGCAACCATTGGTCACTCCGAATGCTTCAGATTCCATGTCACTTCCTGCTTAAAGCACAACTGAACTTTGGTAGAACTTTGGGTTGTGTAGTTACCTGGCCATCATATGAGTCCAAATAGTGGCGAAATATGTTCGTTAGTTGCTTTGTGCTCCCCTGGGGTGATAGTCCAGAATCGGGTATTTGTCGCTCTCCATTTACTTCTATGGGGTTGCTAAAACGGTCTGAAAATGCCACTTCTAGCACGTATATGACCAGGAAAGAAGTGGATTCTGTCAATACAAAAAATAACCAGTCCTCGTACGTATTTATTTTTCGTGTAATTAAAATTATTTATAAAGTATTATTTTCTTCAATGTTGTTAGCAAGCTACCAGAAAAAACTACCAAAATGTCGGCAGGTCGGACCATAGATATATACTAGTACTAGGAACGTTTGCTTCTGTGGAAATTTGGACCAATGAGTGGTTTCTGACGCATCGGCACATTAACCCTGTTTCTGGCACAAGAACATTGCCTACCTATCGGATCTACGTTCTAAATAAAATACAAAAAAGCAAGAAAAGGGCCTTTGAATTAAAAATACGTATGAGGACTGGTTATTGTTGGTATTGACAGAATCCACTTCTTTCGCGGTCGTATACGTGCTAGAAGTGTCATTTTGAGACCGTTTTAGCTGCCCCATAGAAATTAATGGAGACCGACAAATACCCTATTCTGGATTATCACCCCAGAGCAACTCACGAACATATTTTGCCACTATTTGGACTCATATCATAGCCAGGTAACTACACAACCCAAAGTTCTACTAAAGTTCAGTTGTGCTTTAAGCTCGTCGTAATTAAAATGGGGCTGAAACAGACCAGATTGAGATCCAGATTTTTCATTGTATAATGAGTTTGGTATCAGTACTAACATAACATCTACTGACATTTTTTGTATTTTTTTTTTTTTTAAGTACAATTCACATAGTACACATGTATACGACATTACATATTTGAGAAACTGTGAGGATCTGCAATGCAGTCTTCCTGCACCACAAGCTCTGTGCACAGTTCCCTAGCTGTTACTCCACACTCCTGATCTGTTAACCAGGTTGTTTGTCAGCTACACGAGTTTGGAATCTCATGCATGGTATGGAGTCCTCGGGGGGGTCACTGGCCGCTGCCCCCCAGGAAGCGGCTGTGGTTTCTGGATATGCGTCAGCTGGTTCGGTCGTTTCAGTTCCTTTTGAGTCACAGGGAGGGGAGCCTCCTGCTCACCTCCTTGGCCTCCTGTTCTGTGCAATTACGTTGTCTGCCTCGGCCATAATTGCAGGGCGTGAGGAGGAAAGCGAATAGGACACGCTAGAGAAGTCAGTCGACAGCTTTAGTGAAAACACAAAGAACCCCAGCGGCTCAGGACCTTGTTGAGGGGGATATTAAAAGCGCCCGAGGTGGCTCGCGGGTTTATTTCTGAAATTCTGCGTTGTCTGACTGCCCCCGGGGCTTGTGTCAGGGGTACGCTCTCTCAATACACTTTTATCCTTTCACAAAGCGAGAAACCTAAAACGGAGAGGTTCAAGAAGCTGTGGGGAGTAGGGGTGGGGGGGGGGGGGCTTTGTAAATTATTGATTAAAAAACAGTCTACATCCACTGCCAGGGGAGGCTGGCCTGTCTGGTCTCTGGTTTCTATGACTCGGCCATTCCTTGCTGTGAGACGTGGGCTCAGAGACCCTGAAGCTGGTGACAGCCTGGCTAATTGTTTTACCTGTGCTCGGCTTCCCTTTTGAATGCCAGGGGAAATATCTGCCTTTGATTAGCTCACACTTAGAGCTGATTTAGAAAAATTGCTGTTATAAAACTACTTTACTCTCCTGGCATTTAGCAGGCAGTCAGGCACTCTTTTCCAGAGCGAATTACCATGCAAACACAAGTGCAAAAATGAGGGATCAATGTACGGTACTTCTCTTGAGGGGGAAGGTATAGTCACAGGACAAATAGCAATTAGGAGAAGTGCATCTCGATTGTCAAATTGTCCACTACCCTCTTGAACATTAAACTAAAAACAAGAACAAAACTACCCTAGTGAGCATTACGCTACATTAAACGAACAACAGCAACTTTATTTTGGTTGTTTGAAAGCAAACAACGGCCCAAGGTGCAGTCTGAAGGGGTGGGTCTTCGGTTCTGACATCTCTGCTGTTCTGACTGCCATGCGAAGCTCGTTCGTCCACCGAGGGGCCGGAGCAGGATTTGACTGGGAAGTGCGGGGCTCAGAGAGAGGGGGAGGAGTCAGACGTCCCAAGGTTGCAGAATGGAGGGGTCTGGCTTGATAGCCCGGTAGGGCAGCACCGAGGTTTCAAAAATTGGATGCAAGCGGTCACAGCTGGCCAGTGGAGAGCAGTGATGTGGGGCAGTGATGTGGGAGTGTTTTGGGAGGTTATAGACCAGGCCGGCAGCAGAGTTCTGTATGAGGTCTGATGGCAGAGACAAATAGGCCAGCGAGGGGGGGTGACTGTAACCAACTCCCAAACCTCCCCTTCTGAAGCCAGTATATACCTTAAAACGTGATGATCATCTCCCAACAGAAAGGGAGAAATCAGCTTGGTTTGAACTGGAGTTGATTGCCTCTTAGTTCGACAGTGATTTATTGGCAAGACAGACAGAAGACAGTATATATAAGTATACGCACACACACACACACACACATATATACACAGTCTAAAGAGTTGCTACAAAAAGTGACAATGGTACGATAACGTACATCTAGAACATCACAGATCTACATATGTAAGCATCTCTCTCTCTCTCTCTCTCTCGCTCTCTCTCTCTCTCTGTGTCTCTCACAGCGTCAGGGAGGAGGGGTGCAGAGCGCCCCGCCCTCGGAGCACAACGCCCCCCGCCCTGATGGAGCTGCTTCGGGAGAAGGAGGAGAGAATCCTGGGCCTGGAGGCTGACATGACCAAGTGGGAGCAGAAGTACCTGGAGGAGACCGCCATGAGGCACTTCGCCATGGACGCCGCTGCAACCGCCGCCGCTCAGAGGTGAACGGCACTCTGGGAACTCCGGGGGTGTCCCGTCGCGGGCACAGAATGCCAGGGGGGCGGTGGGATCACAAAAGCACAGCTCCATAGCTCTTAATGGGAGAGTTTGCAGAATCAGTGTCTAACACTCATTTATTACATTATGGGCATTTAGCAATCGCTCTTATCCAGAGCGACTTATACACCTTTTGCATTTTTTATTGTACATAATATACATTTAATACCGCTGGATATAAACTGAAGCAAAGCAGGTTAAGCACCTTGCTACAATGGCATTTGCCTAGCTGGGAGTCAAACCTGCAACCTTTTAGGTTACAAGGCCAGTTCCCTAACCGTTATACTACACTGCCACTCCTTTATTCATCTCATCTGAACTGGGATTATAAAATCCCCTTCTACTCCCCCTGTGTGTTCCGCCTTCAGTTCCTTATATAAAGTCAAATGCCGGAGTGCTCCAGTGGGTTGGCTCAGTAGTGAGACTCCGTTGGGTGTGTCCTACTCCACAGGGACACCACCATAATAAACCATTCCCGTAATGGCAGTTACAGCGACAGCTCCCTGGAGGCCCGAATCTGGCAGGAGGAAGAGGAGATCCTGCAAGCCAACCGCCGCTGCCAGGACATGGAGCACAGGTACCATAGATAACTTGACGCTACCAAGACATGTAGCACAGGTACCATAGATATCTAACGCTGCCAGGACATGGAGCACAGGTACCATAGATATCTAACGCTGCCAGGACATGCAGCACAGGTACCATAGAGATCTAACGCTGCCAGGACATGGAGCACAGGCACCATAGAGATCTAACGCTGCCAGGACATGGAGCACAGACACCATAGAGATCTAAGGGAGAAGAGCTGCCAGGACATGGAGCACAGGCACCATAGAGATCTAAGGGAGAAGAGCCGCCAGAACGAAAACCCCTAGAGTCCTGGTATTCAAATCACGGTCCTCTAGGGTCTTTTTCACCCTCCATTTACCGGGGAATCAGGTGTGAAGACAGTCTTGTTCAGTTAATTACCTGGGAGAAAAAAAGAAAACCAGGGCTTTGAGGTCCAGATTTGAATATCCATGCCCGAGAGTGTGAGACAACAGCAAACTCCTTTTTTTTTACCTTTCAGTTAAACTCAGTGAGCGCAAGCTCTCTTAGACTCCATCCACATATGTGTACATTTCCCCCGCTCAGTTGCAAATTGCATACAAGTGATCCATTCCGGTCCTAAAAATCAGTCCATCTTTGGATCGGAGTTTGAAATTGTCAGGAAACACGCATATAATTGAAGTTGACTCAGATTTTTGAGGGCACGGTTTAAATTACAAACTGGTTGATGTTGAACTGCTTTTTTTTTTTCCCGTTTCCGTTTCCCGCCGGGGGGTCTAACCGTGACTCTTCTCTCCATGGCGACCCGCAGGATAAAGAACCTGCACGCCCAGATCATCGAGAAGGACGCCATGATCAAGGTTCTCCAGCAGCGGTCCAGGAAGGAGCCCGGGAGGACGGACACCGTCCCGCTGCGCCCCGCCCGTTCCGTGCCCGCCATCTCCGTGGCGACGGGGCTGCACTTTCGCCAGGCCTCTCAGACCGGCGGCCAGATCCTAGAGGAGAGGAGGGAGGAGCGGGGCTGGAAGGGCAGCGCCAGTGAGTTGCGGGTGGCGGTTTGGCGGGTTGGCGCTTTGGCGGGTTGGCGGTTTGGGCGTAAACTGCTTAGTGCATTGTTAGCTTCCGCAGTATCCACGCATTAGTAATGTAGTGACGCATTGCGTAGTACGGATTTGGAGGGATTGTGTGGGGTCTCCACCTGTGTTCTGACGGTGGTCTCCCGGTGTTCCGTCAGGTGTGCTGCTGAGCAAAAACCCCCTGGAGCACCTTCTGCCCCCCCTCCAGCTGGCCGCTGGCCCCCCCTCTCTGCCCTCCACCCCTCTGCTCTCCACCCACGCCAAGACAGGAAGCAAGGACAGCAGCACGCAGACGGACAGGAGCCCCGAGCTGCTGAGGGCCACGCCCATCACCTGCAGGGCCTGGAGCGGGAGCCCCATACTCCGCCACGCCCTGGCCAAGGGCGGAGCCGAGAAGACAGGTGAGGCCCTGGGGTGTGTCATTTAACTCACAGACCCCCCCTCCTTACACACATACACAATGATCTTAGGGCGGCAGTGTAGTATAATGGTTAAGGAACTGGACTTGTAACCGAAAGGTTGCAGGTTCGATTCCCAGGTAGGACACTGCCGTTGTACCCTTGAGCAAGGTCCTTAACCTGAATTGCTTCAGTATATATCCAGCTGTATAAATGGATAAATGTAATAAGAAGTTGTGTAAGTCGCTCTGGATAAGAGCGTCTGCTAAATGCCTATAATGTAATGTAATGTAATGATCTGAAAATCATGCAGTTGGTGTGTTCCTATATACCAAGGGGTAGGCAACCCTGGTTCTGGAGTGCCGGTGACAGTCCTGATTTTCGCTCCATCCAAACCTATAACTGTCCCCAATCACCTCTTAAATTTCCCTTTGCGTCTTGGTCTGCAGAGATCGCCCTGGGAAAAGCGACGGACGGCAGACCTGCCGTGGGCACGGGCCACAGGCACGAGCTCCCTGATGCGGACCTGGTGGAGATCCTCATCTGAGCCGGGCCTGTGCTGATCCGGGAAGACGTTTGCTGTCAGTTTTGCACAGATTTGGGATGCGGTGTCTAGCAGAGAGAGAGAGAGAGAGAGAGGAGACCAGCTGAGGGGATCAGAAAGTGGGAATTTGAGGAAGAACAGCTGGCTGTTGAAAGAAGGTTGGGGAAGTTGGGCTGTTTAAGGTTGGGCTTGTGTGTTTTTCTTTTTTCTTGAATGAAGGAAGAGGAAGTTAGGAGGCAATTTGGGAAATCTCAGGCTGTAGAAAGAGGCTGTTGTTGGAAGTTAGATGGAAGCGGCGAAGGAATGAAAAGGGGCGATAGGTGGCCGAGGGAGAAAGGTTGGGTGGAGAGAAAGGTTGGGTGGAGAGAAATGTCCGTGGAACATGGAGAGCAAATAGGTGGTTCATTTAACAGCCTTAAAAGCAGGCAGTCGTTTCATTCGGTTCTGTGACCTCGCAGTCTTAAAATAAAAGTTGTTGTGGGCACGACACATTTTTAACAAGCAAGGCATTCTGGGTGTGCGCAGTAGTGCCATTATGTTTCTAACAAATACTGGCTGTGAATTCAGCTGTTTGGAATAACAACGCAAGATAAATCTGGCTGAAGGGTATAAAAATAACATGAATTTCACCACTCTTCGCACTAGCACGATGGAGTATAGTTTCATACTGTATATATTGTTTTTATTTTTTGTGAGGAAAAAAACTTACTCCCATAAGGCAGTGTTGTTTGTATTGTTTCAGCTGAGAGGTTTGTGAGGGACACAACCATCTTGTGTGTACGGCTGGCATTCCACAATGACGTTGGCCTTGGGCTTATAGCTGTGTATATCCACACCAACCGCCATTTTGAGTGCCGAAGAAAACACTGGCGAAGCTGCTAAAAGCCGTTAGCACAATTAAGAGCGGGAAATGACAGCTGGGCGGAGCTTAGCTTGTTAAACGTGAGGTTAGATGTAAACGTGGCGGTGGGGTGGGGAATGAAGATACCTAGAGAACATTCATGTATTTGTTTAGACACTGAAAAGAGCGTATTCTAATTGTGTAATTCTCTACACAGACTCTGTGGCTACACTTCTATACTTACGCAAATGTATGAGCAAACACAAGGGGGTAATATGAAAGTATATTACAAGCTGACTGTATATAAATTGCATTGGGATAAAATAATTTCATCAGCTAAAGAGAGAATCCCCATCCCCCATCCTCTTTGCTGGATTGAATAATATGAGATTGAGTTCCAGTTCTGTGGTAAATGAAACAACCCCCCCCCCCCCAAATTTTTTTTTTTTTAAAAAGCATTGGTTGTTGCATTTAACTTATCCTATCCTGTTCATAAAATGTAGATATTGTTGGTATTATATTCCCCTTTGTTTCTCTGAGGCTTTTACCACAGCAGGTTTAACTGAGAAGCAGAACCCCTTGAAGGAGTGTTATGCGTGAAAATAAGGTGTAAAATGGTGGAATCCATTGAGCAAATGAACACAAAGCCTCTGAATGCCGTAAGACAATTCCCTTATGGAACAAAAATATACTGCAGTATATTGTAAATATATCAAAATTATATTCACAATATATTTAAAATATACTGCAGTATATTACATTTCCATAAGGGTTTGGAGATCACAGGAAAGTAAGCATTAGACTACTGCACCTCATGGCTTAGCATTTGAGAGAAATAAGAGCTTTTAAACAGGTAAAAGATCAAGAAGCAGTTGTGTTTTTTTGTTGCTTTTATCTCTATTTTAAAAATGCTATATGTATTTTGTAAATATAATTCAAACTGCAAATGTCCTCTTAATTGATAAACCTCCTACTGTAGACTGCTGTGTTGGATCCATTTTATTAAAATCAAAAGCGTAATATATGTTACATGCTGTCATTACATCACTAATATACATCACTAGGATAATAACTGTTCATCTTAAGTTACGTACTTAAGTACGTTTTCTGTGCATTCATTTTCATTTTTCATTTTTCATTTATTTTATCAGTTCATTTAATTTTGTGTAGTAGTTATGTTCTTCTAAAGATGTCAAAAGATGATAAAATATTGAACTGTTGGAAAGTTTCACCTGATTAGTTACATTTTCCTGCAGTCAACCGAAAACCGAAAAATTATTATGGATGGTTTTCCCCCAGATGAATATCTCCCAAAATCTCCCAAAATCTTCACTGTTTATGCCATTTGCAGTCATTTGTTTTGTTTTTTGTTGAAGCCTTTTTAGTTCATTCCAAAATATTACTAACAGTATTGCAGTAATTATTCAAGTTTTTGTCTGATGAGATGTTTGTACAAACCTGTACAGGAAGGAGATGTTTGTACATAAAGAATATTATGTTATTCTGTGTAGCAAATGTTGGTTTGGTCAACCAAAGAGATTCCTACTTGCAGCGTACAATGGTGCCTTCAAATGTGTACTGTACAGATTAAATTGCAAAATTGCACACTAGTCCCTCCATGTCAGTGTTTGTTTTTACCCATGATGCAACTCCTACTGCAGTAAACCTTAAAAGGAAAATGGCCATGCCTATCAGAATACCATTCCATTCGGTTTATTTTCCTTGTTGACCGAGCGACAACATTACATTGTCCTCTTATCCAACCTGCTGTTTCCTTTTCCTGTTCCAGGATAGTTCAGGATTTTCTTTTTTATTTGGGTTCCAGAAACATATACTGTATACTGTATATATATATATATATATATATATATATATATATATATATATATATGCTTCTCAGCAGCCCTGAAGAACATATTCATTATTCATAATAGCAATGATAATAATAACTATAACAAATATAAGGAAAATCTTAAAGCACCAGTTGACAGGTAGCACCCATCTGCATGAGCGAGAGCAGCCATTATCCACACCAGCTAAAGAAGGTAAGTGATGTCACCTGTCATGTTACAAACTGGTGCGGAAAGCTACTGGATATTAGCGCCATCTGTTAAAAGAGGCCGGGGGGGGTGGTGGGGGGGGGGGGAGCTGTTACACCCCTCCGGGGAATGAGGACTGATTGGAGGGGAAAGGAAGCGGATCAGTGTGCTGACGGGGAGAACAGGGGGGGAGGTGGGGGTGGGGGTGGGGTGGGGTGGGGGGCGCATTGCGAGCCGCCTATTAATACAGCCGGCCTTTTTGGCGTGCCTCAGAGATTCTATTAGGGGATTCCTGGGGGACGTACGAGCATTGGAGCAGAAGCGTTCAGCTAATGTCCGACTTGTCCATGGCCCAACGGCCTCCACCCCCCCCGCCCCCCCCCCCCCCCGCACCTGTCTGCACAAGTTCAGGAATGGCAGTGTGTCAGCGAGATAGACAGATGGCGGGAATGCCTGTCTGATTAACCTGGCTGTGTCGGGGGAGGGGACCCGGACTGCCCCTCGCGGGTCTCATTTCCTGGGTCACTGCGGTCGCCCAGTGTCACACAAGATGGCCGCAACATCCTACGCAGTGATTCTGCGGTGGAATTATATTGTTAGCTGGTCTGCACGGTCTCCTCCATCACCCAACACCCTCACAGCCAGTTCCTAATGGGTGTGCAATAGGACTGTTTTGACTCCCATCGTGTCTGAGAGGGAAATATTATTACAGCCTGTGCCAGCCTTGTCACTTACGTCAATGAATCTTGTTGGACTATAGCAGCGGTGTCTGATCTTATCCCAAAAGGGTACGTGCAGGTTTTAGTCATAGCCCAGCGCTAAGTGAAGTTGTAATACCGCTGGGCTAGAACAAAAACCTGCACCCACATTGTTCCTTCTTGGATAAAATTGGGCTCACTCATCTTTACAGTATGTAACAGGCTGAAATCTGTCACATAGTAAGTTGAGCTGGATGATGTGAATATCATAAACATGTGCATGTTCTGTGCCCAATCTAAACCCATCCAGATGATCGCAATGAATTGAAAACAGTGGGTGAAATGCCGGTGATTGTGTATAAACATGGCTATGGAGCTGCATTACGGCGAAGCTAGAAGACTTTCCCTACCCCCCCTGTGCCTCCACCACAGCCATGTTGTCCCTCCCATACTCGTCACTTCAGCTTCCAGATAAATAAAATCCCCCAGCTCATAGTTTCCACAGTGCGTTTCGATGGCATTACATCTCTCCTGACACCTTACCCCCCTCCCTCTCCCAGACAGGTTGCTATGAAAGCAGACACTGCTCCCAGCCCCCCCCCCCCCCCCCCCCCCCCCCTCAAAATGTAGTGGGGTTACATATGCGCAGTATTGGAATCATGTTTGCCCCACATCAAGAACATGAACAACAATCCCGACATCCACCTATAAACCCTGGTTGTTTTGACATTGCAAAAATGCTCGTCTATTTTTGGAGTATTACGCATCGGAGTCGCGGGAATAACTGGAGAGGGGAGGGGTGGGGATGGGGTGGGAAGAGGGAATGTTGTCCCCCTTGTGAAAATTGTCTTGACTCTCGACCTTTTTTTTTTTTTTTTTAGAAAAACTGGGACAAAATAAAATGCGAATGTTTTTCTCTCCCTCGTGAGAATCCTGTTGATTCCCATTTTGTTCAAGGGTACATGAGGAAAAAAGAGGCTTGCAGGAGACTACATGGGAATTCTTGTTTCACTGCATTCGGTCTTTTATTTAAGACTTCCACAGAACACATGACAACTGTATATGAAATATACCGTATATATACAGTAAATCAGAAGTAATGTAATTTCAGGAACAGAATTTAATTTTCACCCCCATGGGAGACCAAGCCCTCCCCAGGTCATCCTGATAGTGTGTTAGGTACCACCGACAGCTTTATTTATCAATTATGTTTTAGGATTTATATTTTCAATTATTATTTTCTTGCTGTAATTCTAAAAATGTGGAGACTGAAAGATCTTAACTTTGAAGATCTGCGGGAAGATATACTTTTTGAGACACTTCAATTCCAAAGTTGATTTTGTCAACATGGATACACACTGGTGGTTGCTCTTGACAGTGAATGCCAGTCAGATACTAATTATTTTTGACGATGGGCTTAATGTACCAGTCGGTGAGCTAGCCATTGTCTTGGCAGTGCAACAGACATTGTTAGACGTACTACATTATAATATGTGATTTTTGAGCTGGACTGGCCGCATTTCACTTTAAAAACAATCAAATTTTTGACCACTTTATGGAACTGCAGTGAAATCAATGGATTGGAACTATTCCAGATAGTTTTACCCCCACAGGGCCCCAAACATGAAAGATCACTATATAATAACACTGGATATGGAAGAGATTGCATCCTCTTAAAAATATTTCCGTGTTGTTTCTGAATTTTAATTGACATATTCACATATAATTTCTGGTAACACATACAAGGTGTTAAAATCCGATCCCCGGTAAGACTGAAGCACTCAGAAACAGGAATTCATGATGGAAGGTCTCTTCCCGGAGCAAAGGAATTTTTTGGCAAGCCTCACTTTCACCTGCTCCCCACCTGTTCCTGAAACTTCAACAGCGGTCAGCATAGACCGGCTGCCGACAGGTTCTTTGAATTCCAAGGAAATATCTGGGATTCACATCAGTGCAGTGTAGGTCAACAACGTGAAACCATGGAGGAGGACTACAGGAAGCAACTAACTGACTGATACAACTGCCAACTAACTGATGTGGGAACCTTTCTTTTATACAGGGAAAAAAAAGCTTCAAAAATTATATTAATAAATATATATAATATTATAAATATACATTGTTGTACCTGTGTGTACACAGTATGATATTTACATCAGTCTCTCACCGCACATGATTCACATAATACTTAAAATATTTTATGTTGAATTAAGACAAAACTATTTTTTCCACAAGAGATTTATAGATGCAATAAGATGAACACACATCCAAAGGTGGACAATCCAGGCGTCAGAAAGCAAAAGTCCTGCCATGTGTTTCTTCCACCCATGAGCCAGCTGATTTCACGAATTGGTTCTACCTCCCGACTGAAGAACTGTAATTCTAATTAGCAAATCCAGGTGACTGGAACAAAATACTGGGGAGGATTTTTACTTTCTGAACCTAGATTGTCCACCACTGCACACACCTCAACACGATTCAGCCTATCACGGTTCGTCATTTTGCACAGAACATTCTCACTCATCTCTCAGTACTCTAAGTGAGTCCAATTTTTCTTGGTCTTCAGATGGAAAAAAAATTTTTTTAAAAGGTGCTGGGCTGCATTGTATCTCCTGTGAAGGGGAACTGGACAGGTTCTGAAAGGACAGACCTGAAAGCTCACAGTGTAAATGCTGAAAGCTTGTCAAGAGCTCTGGGTTGCCTTTGTCCCAGTCATATAGTCTGTGGGAAGGAGGAAGAGGAGGTGGTGGAAGAGGTGGAGGGGGGGGGGGAGTCAGATTTGGGGCTGCCTTTTGACAGCACAATTCTCATTCACACAGGTCAGGATAACAGGATAAATATATATTACTGATAATTAAAACAGTGTTATTTCATCTTAAAGGGAAAGAAACTTAAAGAAAGAAAATTGAGACTTATTTAATCCACAGGTTTCAGAACTGTGTTTCAGCACCAGTGATTATTTTAAGTTGTTGATTGGCTGAACACTTTGTTCTCACGGCCTTAATTGGCAGCTAATTACAGTTTTTTACGATTGCTTTGACTCATTTTGCACAACAGAATTTCAATGTACAGAACTCAAAATGCAAAGTGCCAAACTGACTTTCAAAATTCATACTCTAAGACACTACATCCTATGCTGACATACAAAGTGTAAAACTGTTAACGCAAAGTGCTAAACTGACTTGAAGAATTCTTACCTTAAGACACTACATCCTATGATGACATACAAAGTGTAAAACTGTTAATACAAAGTGCCAAACTCTAAATCATATGCTCCATTCTCAAATACAGCCACCTAATATTACAACAATGTTCAGATGCTTATTACTACAAATGCAGATCACTAAATCAATTCAACAGGTCTTTGTAGTCATGTCTCAGTACTTCCAACAACCATGCCCAGGTGAGTAGCATTGCAACACAATTGATAATCTCTTCACCACTACATAAAAGGCTGCCTAGAAACCTAAATGGCAGTTTCTGACAACATGGAGCAGGTCAGTGAGGTTGAGGTTGGTAACGAAGGACAGGGTAGTGGATGGGGTCGTGGTCGTGGTCGTGATCGTGGTCATGGTCGTGATCGTGGACCATGTACAGTAAATATACAGTATACAGGTAATAGGTACTGTACATGCCTAGTTTGCCTAGACCCGGCCCTGAGACCATTGGGCAGGCCCACACACATCCATCCCTGATTGGTCAGCCTGACCCTCTGCTGGGGGCATACAACTCCGTGTGCCTCATACATTTTCTGGATGGGCTGTACAACCGTCTCGTACAGCCAAATGCTCAGATGGTATTCATCATTGTCTGGGACAATGTAAACTTCCATTGTGCATTGGCTGCGCAAGACTGGTTTACAGCCCATCCAGAGTTCTGATTCCAATTCCTTCCACCTTACTCCCCCTTTCTGAACCTCATCGAGGAGTTTTTCTCAGCCTGGAGGTGGAAGGTATACGATAGGTGTCCATATGAGCAGGAAACGCTCCTTCAGGCCATGGATGAGGCATGCGATGACATTACAGCCCAGCAGTGTCAGGGGTGGATAAGGCACTCTAAAAGATTTTACCAGCGTTGTCTTGTCAACGAAGACATCAGATGTGACATCGACAAAATTCTGTGGCCAAATGCAGCGGAGAGGCAAAATGCTGCTTAAGCACTGAGAAGCAGTTCTTTTTTTACTTTACAATAAAGTTTGTTGTTACTGTAACTGTTTTTGCTTTTACTGTTGTTTTTGTTTTTACTGTACAATACAGTTGAGTTTACAGTACTGCATTACTGTATGATTTTTCTTTAATGATTAAACTTCATATAATCTAATCTAATATTTTGTTTGTCTTTCATAAAAACACAAGCGCAAAACTGTCACAGGGGATGCTTGCTGTAGTCTTTTTTTGGTAACAAGTATTTAGTGTTTGACCGCATTATTTGATAATGGCCGTTGTATTTGAAAATGCCCCAATAATTAAACTTCAACGATGAACATATCCACTGCTCTGACACTATGATAAACTTTAGCATGAAATACAATCTAATTTGGTTCAGTTGCTTCTATTGTGCATGCTATATATGATTTTGAGCCCAAGATTAGGAGTATAGCATTTTGCGTTATGACCAAAGAACACTTCCAAACTCTTTTTTTATCAGAAGGATTTTGTGTTTGGCAGCATTATTTCATGATGACTGTTGTATATTGAAAATGCAACAATGATTTAACTTCATTGTTTGAAATATCTAATGTTCTGGTGCTGTGATAAACTTTTGCATATAATATTCTCTGATTTGACACTGGTATTTTTATTTTGCATGCTATATTACATTTTGAACCCAAAATGAGCAGTATAGCATTCTGTGTTAAGAGTTTTGCACATTGAAACTCTGTTGTGCAAAATGAGTCAAAGCAATCATAAAAAACTATAAAAGGAAACCAGAAAAACCAGCAGGTGCTTCAGCCCACTAGGGCTTAAGGAGTTCAATACCCCAATTTCAATCTGCGGAACCCAATGTACTTCATACATCTTAATACCAAATCGTACCCAATGTTCCTTGTGCTCCATTGGTTCAGTTTCCAAGGCATTCTAGCCCGTATCCTACAGGGAGAAGTGGCGAACGCTAACATGAAGTCCTTGCTGTACATGATTCTCACGTATGGCAACATTCACATGTGACAGCGCCACAACTAACATCAGATCAGGCTAGTGATCGATCGCTAACAATGTAAATCTTGTTAGCCAGCTCAGATGCAAAGTTATATGATATCATGCTACCAACACACAGTTAGCTTGAGAAATTCAAACTGTTATAGTAAATAGTGTCATCATCTTGCACAGCAAATATATCTTGGTTTGAAGGATAAAAAAATCTGGTACAATTGCATTGACATAAATTTGACACTGGATCTAGAAAGCGTTCCCTAAAGAAAAATATCCAGGGGACACATCAGGACACATCTGAGAAAGAAGTACTAGTACTGTTCCCCAGACCCGTGGTGTGTGTGTGTGTGTGTGTGTGTGTGTGTGTGTGTGTGTGTGTGTGTGTGTGTGTGTGTGTGTGTGTGTGTGTGTGTGTGTGGTGACTGTGTGACTGTGTGTGTGTGCGTATGTGTGTGTTGACTGTGTGTGCGTGTGCGCGTGTGTGGGTGTGTGTGTGTGTGTGTGTTTGTGTGTGGTGACTCTGTGTGTGTGTGTGTGTGTGTGTGTGTGTGTGTGTGTGTGTGTGTTGACTGTGTGTGTGGTGACTGTGCGTGTGTGTGGTGACTGTGCGTGTGTGTGGTGACTGTGTGTGTGTGTGTGTGTGTGTGTGTGTGTGCTTGTGTGTGGTGACTGTGTGTGTGTGCGTGTGTGTGTGTGTGTGTGTGTGTGTGTGGTGACTGTGTGTGTGTGTGTGTGTGTGTGTGTGTGCGTGTGTGTGTTTGTGTGTGTGTGTGGTGACTGTGTGTGTGCGTGTGTGTGTGTGTGTGTGCATAAGCATATCATGCCTAAACACAGAAATGGGCACTAGGTGTGTGTGTGTGTGTGTGTGTGTGTGTGTGTGTGTGTGTGGTGACTGTGTGTGTGCGTGTGTGTGTGTGTGTGTGTGTGTGTGTGTGTGTGTGTGTGTGTGTGAGCATGGTTAGGAGAGACAGGATGTGTGTGTGAGCCCACAGAGAGGCCATTCAGCCTGGTCCTGAACATTCTCTTGTTATTTTACACTGCTGTCATTGGTTTCATTGTTGAGCCCAACAGCTGACAGCGAGTGCATTGTACAGTGGCAAGGAGCAACCACCATGGGCAGGGCTGTTTTTAGAATGCAAAGATTACAATCAAAAGATTAAACATCCAATTTCACATATCCTCCAGCTACCTTTCCTTCAAAATAATGCAATGCTGGGTTATATCTGCCCTTACTTATTCTTCATTAGAATGTAATCTCTGTGAAGCTTTGTCACGTGGCGCTGTAATGACGACATAGTCAAGCTGTCTCTCGTGTTCGTGTTTGTTCATTTGAATGTGTTTTGTTGTGTCGGGCTTTTGTCTTTTGTATTTTAATGCGCTGTGTGTCTGTTGTGGGACGGGGTAGTGGGCTGGACTGGAGATTGTTCAGGGCACTCCTGCTGCTCGTTTTGATAATATTGACGAATTGTCTAGTCGGGATAATTTTGTTTGTGGTCGTCACCATGGAGACGCATTCACAACATATGCTCGGGAATGTCCGTTGGATCTGCAGCAACAAAGTTTACTATCGCTCTTCACCGGAGTTGAAGATGTCGGCACTGATCCGGGAGTGCAGGCAATCTTCAAAAGGCCACCAGGGTAGGGAAGGAGAAGATAATGCGGGGGAGGAGTGAGGCGACAACTGCGTGTATGGAGGAAAGTCGTGGAGGCGCAGTTTGTGTGTTAGACTGCTTAATGACACTGGACATCTCGGGACAGCGGGGGCTATTTTTAATCATGGCTGTATTCCACTTTAATTCACTTAATTAGTTTGATTAATGCAATGATTCTATTGAATGTCGTTATTTGATATGTTTGTTTGTGTGTTGTGGTTCTGCCCCACTGTCTGTCATTTTTGTTGTTGCTCATGGCTACAACTGAATTTCCCTAACGGGAAAATAAAAGTTATTCTATTCTATTTGTCATAATTCTTATAATGGACCATTATTGCAAGAATTTTGTCAACATCATTTAAATATAATTTAATCATAATTCATACTTTTACTACAGTACTTATGCCTTGATAGTAATGTCAAAGAGAATGGCACAGATATCATTGAATCTAGCTTTATAAGAACACTAAATTTGAACAAGGATCTCTGGGAAGTTTTTAATAGATAGTGCTCACTGTTTCTGATATTCCCATGGCTCCTGCCAAAGATTTTCTTTTGCATGACATTTCGTCAGAAAGAGTGTCAAAATTTTTTGCGTCAGTTTAAACTTTTGGGGTCAATTTGACCGCAATCATCAAAGGCGTCATAAAATGTCAACATAATATGAGGGATATGAGGGTTAACAGCCTTTCACAGCTGTACTGGGGCTCTGGTGTCTCTGACCCATTAGAGAATAAAGCCCTCAGATTTACTTTCAAATGTCACCTTGTAAAATGGAAATCTCGCTAGAAATAGGGCTGAGGTTTACCTCTCAGTATATATATGATTGAAGCAAACTTCTTGAGTTCTTGTGGCACAATATGATATAAGCATAAAATACATGATATGCGTGCGTGCGTGCGTGTATATGTGCCCATATATGTGCACACACTGTCCCTGCTGTCCCTGCTACAGGGTTGTGTTGACCTTTTAGCATAAATCTCCTCAAAAACACCAGATATTGTAATGATATTCTACTATCCAACTTTCCTCTCAGGATCAGTTGATTTTCCAAATTTAAGCACTGCTACTTGATAAAATGACCATACATTCTAGGTAAATTGTGCGGATGGCCAAATCATTGGTACATACCATGCCAAACCATACCAACACAAACCATACCGTACCGTGAAATTATACAGTTTAATATGTTGTACGTGTCAGACATCATCAATACTAATTTTGTCCAGCTACACATAGATATAGACTGCTGATTAATCTGTAGGCTGAAGTACATATAGCCAAAGTGAAGTAATATCATTTAGTAGTTCTATTTTAAAGTTCTATTTTGAAGTTATATTTGAAGTTATATTTTGCGACAAAGGTCGCACTGCCGGACCGCTGACGTCACAATAAACATGTGGACGGTGCTCTTACAGGCTACGCCAACCGAGACGCCCCAGTAGTTCTACCTGTTCTACTAGTCAGTCACTCTACTAAATAAGAGAATCTCCATCCTTTTCCTGATGCCAAGCCCATAGCTGGTATGCATGGCCAAAAAACAAATTTATGGCGTTATCTGACCACGACACCCGGTTCCAATTGAAGT
>CM056378.1:8757733-8785511 GCA_029718625.1 Synaphobranchus kaupii
CCTATAGTACTCGCTTCCTGTTTTATATAAGGCCATCCTATAGTACTCGCTTCCTGTTTTATATAAGGCCATCCTATAGTACTCGCTTCCTGTTTTATATAAGGCCATCCTATAGTACTCGCTTCCTGTTTTATATAAGGCCATCCTATAGTACTCGCTTCCTGTTTTATATAAGGCCATCCTATAGTACTCACTTCCTGTTTTATATAAGGCCATCCTATAGTACTCGCTTCCTGTTTTATATAAGGCCATCCTATAGTACTCGCTTCCTGTTTTATATAAGGCCATCCTATAGTACTCGCTTCCTGTTTTATATAAGGCCATCCTATAGTACTCGCTTCCTGTTTTATATAAGGCCATCCTATAGTACTCACTTCCTGTTTTATATAAGGCCATCCTATAGTACTCGCTTCCTGTTTTATATAAGGCCATCCTATAGTACTCGCTTCCTGTTTTATATAAGGCCATCCTATAGTACTCGCTTCCTGTTTTATATAAGGCCATCCTATAGTACTCGCTTCCTGTTTTATATAAGGCCATCCTATAGTACTCACTTCCTGTTTTATATAAGGCCATCCTATAGTACTCGCTTCCTGTTTTTTGCTTGTTTTCTATTTAACTTGTGGTTTTTTTTTTTTGGTTATTTTATAGTTCAGAATGTATAGCTGACTGTGTGTACTATTCATGTTCATTACTAGGGATAGCTCCTACGTTGTGAGACAGTTGTGCTTTGTCGGTTCTGCTTTGTAGTCACGTCAATGGCCTTCAATATGCACTTATTGTACGTCGCTTTGGATAAAAGCGTGATTTCCTGATTTCCCATCTGAATGAAAACATGACATAATTAGAATCATTGCATTTTTCCACTTTTTGGATGTAAGATCAGTCTTACCTTTTTTTGCTTGTCCCACTGAAATAGTTTTTTAATCATAAATGTCTTAATTTTCATTCATTTATATCTACATGGTTGTTGAATGACTATATTTTTACATCCATGTGAAAATTCATTAAAAAATTTTTTGGACAAAAGAATAGACTGACGTATTTTGCTGTTTTCCACTGATACCTAAAACACATTTTTACAAAAATGTTCTCTGTGGTTGTTGAATCAACGTGTTCTCATCCATGTGAATAGAAAATGCACAGATCTAGTAGGGTTTTCATGTTTTCATGCTTTTTACATGTAAAATGCCATAAAAATATTGCCTGTCAATTTAAATCAGTCCAAATAAATATTGTTACATACTTTACATATCTTTCGTTTTAAGTGAATGAATATAGGAGATTTCAATAAAAGTAAAATGTCATGTAGCACATGTCAAGTAGCACATTATTCACTCAATGCCAAACGTGCCATTTTCAACATGAAATCCCATTTTTTTACATCATTAAATATAAATGTAAATTTTGTCAATCAAAGCCAGGTGTGAAAATGCCTTTAAAGCTATTATTTTTAACATACGATAAAAGTATATTGTTGTTTGAGCTGCTGTGCGAGACTTCCCAAAGCATATCAACAAAGCTAACAAAAAAATGTATAATATGAACATTTAAATTTGTGAGGGAATTGGGGCGGGACTTTGATAAGCAGTCTGCTTTTTCCCGTATCCCTTTTCGGCAGGTACTGTATTTGTTCAAGGCATATTTCAGAAATGTGATGAAGTGTGATTATATACATGCCGAAATAAATAAATAAATAAATAAATAACAGGTTCAACATTTCCTAACTATCTGAAATGTCTTGCATTATATTGTAATTTCATCTTCTCCAGTAAAGAGGACATATTCCAAGTACATACATGCATTTAAGTAACTTCTACTCCATTTTGACTTAAAACAATAATCCAGTAATAGACAAGGATGACGGTAATGTTAAAAGTCCTATGTGGATGGTTTATAGACCAAACGTGTGTCCAAGATCAAGAACAATGTTAGCCAATGAGAATGAAAGGTTTCTGGGCCAAGTGGCGGCCATGATGGTGGTCCTGGGTCAACCAGAGGAAAGAACTCTAAACTCCAGTTTCTAAATACAGACCAGTGGTATGAACCTGGTATGAAGTAGCTGCTTCAAGCTCACTGCATAAACCTTCCCTGCACAAAAAGGCAAGTTAGTGCTGCCCTCTAGTGATCTAACTGTGCAACATATGAAAAGATATGCAGTTTACTGTCTCTAAAGAAGAGGTGGGCAACGAGGGCCGTATCTGTTTCTGGCCTTAATTACCTAATTAGCCATAATATTTACGCCATCTGACATTTTAGCTACAATTCTTAATAAGCGCAGGAATGACAGCCGAAGACTTCTTGTGTATGAAACATTTTAATGTGATCTAATCTACCAGTGTTGGTGTAAACAGCCAATTAGCTCAATTTAGCTGGGGTAATTGGTGGGAACAAAAACCTGCATACACACCGGCCCTCCAGGACTGGAATTGCCCACCCCTGCTCTAAAGTCATGCTTGGTGTTTCCTGCGATTTTCGGTTCATTTTTGAACAGTGGACTAGGGGCCCCCTGGCAAATGTAATGAGCAAAAACGTGTGTAGGTTTAGCAATATAAAATAATGTCCTAGAATTCCTGCATATTGGCTCACGGGTGACAATTTCACCACGTGTTTTAGCTGTGACACATTTCTCCTTTCCACTGAAGCCAAAAGTTGTCAAACCATGTACCTGTAAACAGTATTGTAGCGCGTATACGCAATTTTGAGTGTGATAGAGGCGACAGAATAGAAACTCAACATCTAATCTGGACAGCAAACGGGCATTAACCCATTCATATAAAGATTTAGTTTCTCAGAATCAATTTAAAGATAAGTAAAATTTATTTTGCACACTGCAAACCAACAGGCGAGGACCATCACTCTAGTTCAAAAATTCTAATCTAATACATGTTTTTTTATTTATCAAAAGAAAAAAGGTTTCAGCTAAAATGGTGAGCGTTGATGAAAGCGTTTCAGCTAAAATGGTGAGCGTTGATGAAAGCGTTTCAGCTAAAATGGTGAGCGTTGATGAAAGCGTTTCAGCTAAAATGGTGAGCGTTGATGAAAGCGTTTCAGCTAAAATGGTGAGCGTTGATGAAAGCGTTTCAGCTAAAATGGTGAGCGTTGATGAAAGCGTTTCAGCTAAAATGGTGAGCGTTGATGAAAGCGTTTCAGCTAAAATGGTGAGCGTTGATGAAAGCGTTTCAGCTAAAATGGTGAGCGTTGATGAAAGCGTTTCAGCTAAAATGGTGAGCGTTGATGAAAGCGTTTCAGCTAAAATGGTGAGCGTTGATGAAAGCGTTGCAGCTAAAATGGTGAGCGTTGATGAAAGCGTTGCAGCTAAAATGGTGAGCGTTGATGAAAGCGTTTCAGCTAAAATGGTGAGCGTTGATGAAAGCGTTTCAGCTAAAATGGTGAGCGTTGATGAAAGCGTTGCAGCTAAAATGGTGAGCGTTGATGAAAGCGTTGCAGCTAAAATGGTGAGCGTTGATGAAAGCGTTTCAGCTAAAATGGTGAGCGTTGATGAAAGCGTTTCAGCTAAAATGGTGAGCGTTGATGAAAGCGTTTCAGCTAAAATGGTGAGCGTTGATGAAAGCGTTTCAGCTAAAATGGTGAGCGTTGATGAAAGCGTTGCAGCTAAAATGGTGAGCGTTGATGAAAGCGTTGCAGCTAAAATGGTGAGCGTTGATGAAAGCGTTGCAGCTAAAATGGTGAGCGTTGATGAAAGCGTTTCAGCTAAAATGGTGAGCGTTGATGAAAGCGTTTCAGCTAAAATGGTGAGCGTTGATGAAAGCGTTTCAGCTAAAATGGTGAGCGTTGATGAAAGTGTTTCAGCTAAAATGGTGAGCGTTGATGAAAGCGTTTCAGCTAAAATGGTGAGCGTTGATGAAAGCGTTTCAGCTAAAATGGTGAGCGTTGATGAAAGCGTTTCAGCTAAAATGGTGAGCGTTGATGAAAGCGTTTCAGCTAAAATGGTGAGCGTTGATGAAAGCGTTTCAGCTAAAATGGTGAGCGTTGATGAAAGCGTTTCAGCTAAAATGGTGAGCGTTGATGAAAGCGTTTCAGCTAAAATGGTGAGCGTTGATGAAAGCGTTTCAGCTAAAATGGTGAGCGTTGATGAAAGCGTTTCAGCTAAAATGGTGAGCGTTGATGAAAGCGTTTCAGCTAAAATGGTGAGCGTTGATGAAAGCGTTTCAGCTAAAATGGTGAGCGTTGATGAAAGCGTTTCAGCTAAAATGGTGAGCGTTGATGAAAGCGTTTCAGCTAAAATGGTGAGCGTTGATGAAAGCGTTTCAGCTAAAATGATGAGCGTTGATGAAAGTGTTTCAGCTAAAATGGTGAGCGTTGATGAAAGCGTTTCAGCTAAAATGGTGAGCGTTGATGAAAGCGTTTCAGCTAAAATGGTGAGCGTTGATGAAAGCGTTTCAGCTAAAATGGTGAGCGTTGATGAAAGCGTTTCAGCTAAAATGGTGAGCGTTGATGAAAGCGTTTCAGCTAAAATGGTGAGCGTTGATGAAAGCGTTTCAGCTAAAATGGTGAGCGTTGATGAAAGCGTTTCAGCTAAAATGGTGAGCGTTGATGAAAGCGTTTCAGCTAAAATGGTGAGCGTTGATGAAAGCGTTTCAGCTAAAATGGTGAGCGTTGATGAAAGCGTTTCAGCTAAAATGGTGAGCGTTGATGAAAGCGTTTCAGCTAAAATGGTGAGCGTTGATGAAAGCGTTTCAGCTAAAATGGTGAGCGTTGATGAAAGCGTTGCAGCTAAAATGGTGAGCGTTGATGAAAGCGTTGCAGCTAAAATGGTGAGCGTTGATGAAAGCGTTTCAGCTAAAATGGTGAGCGTTGATGAAAGCGTTTCAGCTAAAATGGTGAGCGGTTGATGAAAGCGTTGCAGCTAAAATGGTGAGCGTTGATGAAAGCGTTGCAGCTAAAATGGTGAGCGTTGATGAAAGCGTTTCAGCTAAAATGGTGAGCGTTGATGAAAGCGTTTCAGCTAAAATGGTGAGCGTTGATGAAAGCGTTTCAGCTAAAATGGTGAGCGTTGATGAAAGCGTTTCAGCTAAAATGGTGAGCGTTGATGAAAGCGTTGCAGCTAAAATGGTGAGCGTTGATGAAAGCGTTGCAGCTAAAATGGTGAGCGTTGATGAAAGCGTTGCAGCTAAAATGGTGAGCGTTGATGAAAGCGTTTCAGCTAAAATGGTGAGCGTTGATGAAAGCGTTTCAGCTAAAATGGTGAGCGTTGATGAAAGTGTTTCAGCTAAAATGGTGAGCGTTGATGAAAGTGTTTCAGCTAAAATGGTGAGCGTTGATGAATACGTTTCAGCTAAAATGGTGAGCGTTGATGAAAGCGTTTCAGCTAAAATGGTGAGCGTTGATGAAAACATTTTAGCTGGAAGCATTTGAACTCTAGTTCCTTTTTTCCCTTTTTTTTTTATTTCAATGAAATAAATTTGATTAATTTTGGAACTACTGTGTGTGTGTGTGTGTGTGTGTGTGTGTGTGTGTGTGTGTGTGTGTGTGTGTGTGTGTGTGTGTGTGTGTGTGTGTGTGTGTGTGTGTGTGTGTGTGTGTATGTGTGTGTGTCCTAGCCTGTTAGTTTGCAGTGTGCAGAATTCCTCTTCCATTATTGTTACTATTTGATTCATGCACATGCACTTAATATTTATATTCATCTGAGTGCAATTAGCGTCCTCGTTTTATTTTTATTATTCATAGAATCATTTAAAAAATATATATATTTGGTTCTGGAAATGATTTCAATGGGTTGTACTTTCTCTTGAATTAATGTATGAGAGCTAATCAGTGAACTATTATGCAGTTCATTTTAACGGAACTATATCAAGACCCATTTGTGTATTTATCATTTATACAGGTTTAAAATCTTATTAAATAGATTTTTTAAAAATCTATTATGACATTTAAGCCAAATGAATTTAGAAAGTAATTCATTACATTTATTAATAATACAACTAATCAAGTCACCACTAGATGGCATAATTAATCCACAGACAAGATATTCATTCAATTCTCTGACCATTACATTTATGAAATTGAGAAAAAGCTCAATTATAAAAAATACTTTATAAATAGGTCACACTTTCCCAAAACACTCCCCACACATCTCTGTATTTTGTACAATTTCCATAGAATTGAAAAAAAACTTACTTTAAATGACAAACAGTCAATGGAAATATAGTGCATTCATAGCACAGCAAATCAAACACTGTTTTCAAAAAGTAATAATCAGCTGTCAAACTTTTACCAAGAACTTTAAATTTTTTTTATAAAACTTATTTTTTTGATCACATATTCATATTTAACTATTTTAAGCACACACGAGTCTTTAGGAACGATTATGTGGTCATTCTGAACTTTCCGTGTCATTGGTGTATAGATATGAGGTGACACACAGGCCAAAACCCCTTAGTTATCCGTCATGGGGAAGATCAGAGGACGCGTAAATTAAATGAGGCAATGGGTATAGGAAAATATCTTCATATCTGAAACTACATATTTCCACCATAGGGGCAATAATTAAGAAGTTCAAAGCAGCTGGACCTGTGATGAACCAACGTACCTGGAAGAGGACGAAGTGTAGTTTGCCCCCACACAAAGTGTGATGGTTAGAGTCAAAGATTTCTACAAGTTGTCCAAGGACTCTGGAGAGATTATGTATGGAGGAATGGTCTCAAATTCCTTGATATGTGTTCTCCAACCTCATAAAATATTACAGAAGAATCACTCAGTGCTGTTATCTTAGCAAAGGGAGGGGTGCACTAAGTACTAAATACAGGGATGCCAATAATTGACACACATTTTCTTCAAAATAAAAATTATTTTGCATTAAAGGTTTGTTTTTCCTCTGATCAATGGTATCAATTGAACTATATAATTCTCTGAGCATAGAAGACATTTTTATAAACAATAACTTGCAATCCTGCACTTCTTGCTCATATTTATTCAGGTTGCCAATAATTCTGCTGTGATATTTCCTCTTTACCAAGTGATCCACACATTCTGTGATAAACTAAAAAACTCTCACATCCTTGCTGTGCAATTTAGGCTTTGAAATGGACAAATGTCAATGATATACAGTATTGTGGACCTTTGCTGGTTTAACCGCTGCATGCCAGAAACCATACAGGGCTTGTGGTGTGCAGCTCGTCAGGTAATAATAATAATAGTACAGACATTACATTACAATATCTTAGCAGATGCTGTTGTCCAGAGCGACGTGACAAAAGTGGAGTATGTGAACGATAGTCTCAGGAACACGAATATGCGCAATATCACCAAGACGACACAAAAGGCCCACTTATAATCAATGGGTGTAAATAGAAGGAAATGAGAGAACCAATAAACAGTATAGAGCATGGATATCCAAATCTGGCTCTCGAATCCAAATCCAGCCCTGGTTTTCTTTTCCCCCATGTAATTAACTGAACAATTACGGTTACCGATTGGCCAGACCCCCCCCCCCCCGCGAGCCTGTGATCACTGGCCTCAGAAATATGAGTCATTTAAGCCTGTCTCCCTTTCCCCTTTAATGTGTTTCTGTGTGTGAACGTTAAGTGCAAACCTGTAAAAAGGACTTAGCACATTACTCCCAAGAGGTAGTTCCCTGAATTGCTGTTTCACTACATGTGTCTGACAGCATAATTTTCTAAGGTCAGGATAGAGGATTGCTTCCAATTATAACTACTTTCCTCATGGGTTCATTTGTTAATGTGACTATGTACCAACGTTCGTATACCTCCAATTTCATACTGCTCTGCTCTTAGAGTAAGTCTTTCCATTGAAATTAAAACCCAGAGGTTAATAATTAATTAAGGCGGTAGAGAAAATGAGCAGAAGTTCTCAAGGAATCCCTGAATGACGACGATAACCTAGGAGTGGACTGCGTTTAATTATCCTAGTAATGATCTGCGTTTATCAAGCAGTGAAAAACACAACACACCAGTCAGGTGTTAGAACAGCTTTATTGAAACAATGAGATTCTTCCTTTCTTCTACAAGCAACTGTAAAATACAATCCCGCCCATATGAACTCGATATAGTTGTGCAAAGCCAACCCCATTGTTCCGTACCAAGTTATAGAAAAAAAAAGAAAATTATAATAATCTCATGGGGAGAAAAAAAGTGCAGATATTACTCACTGAGGAGTTACTATGGTAACACATAGGAGTTTTTTTTATTTTTTTATTTATTTTTTTATTTTTTAAATCACAGCTTCATTGAAATGGCCTGAACAACAAAAGAAACGTACAGCACACCGGTGAGCCATGTGGAAGGTCTGATACTCTTCATCTGGAAACCCATTCGGACATAGACTCCCAGGTCCCACCAGTCAGCACTGCAAACAAGGCACAGAGACCTCCAGCCTCAGTCCTAAAGACAGGCAGGCAAAGCCCCCCTATTCTGTTCATCGTCCCGGGTCTGGCCGAGGTCTTCTCTTTCTCTAACATGTCTTAGACGCGCTCTCTCTCTCTCACACACACACACACACACACACACACACACACACACACACACACACACACACACACACATGCAGAGAAGAGAAGAAGCTGAGGCTAGGCTATCATTAAGCACTGGTGCAGGCACTTGTAGTGCCCAAACGGCACAATGTACAAGTCACATAGGGTTTCTCCATCGTCTAGGTGCGACAGTATAACATTGTTTTAAACATTCTTTATTTCCATTTTGTTTCTCCTTAACGCTGTTCAGAACAGCTCATGTTTCAATCGTCTTGAACAGGGGCAGACAATCAAGGTCCACCCGCATCGATGGCGAAACTATTAAATCTATAGCAAAAAATAAACTACTTCTTAAAAAAAATAATAATAATAATCTTTGAAAATACAAAACAAAAATGTAAAAGTACACTTAGTGATAGAAGCCTGCAACCTGTGGTGTACGTCAAAATTGAGAAATCACCACGAGTCTGTTACTCTTTGAAAATGTGGCTATACAAATAACATTTGTTTGCAAAGCACCATAAAAATACATTTGGAGCTGGATGAACACCAAAACAAAAAATCTCATTGAGAGTTTCCCAATAAGAACTTTAAAATTAGTGTCTAAAGACAACTTTAAACCTTTGAAATTAAAGATAAAAACAAAAGTCGGAAAGCAGGTAGAAACTGGACCAATTCCAAGGGTACAGAATGAGTTGTGAAAATTGGGGGATTCCTCTTTTGAATAAGAACATGAATGGGCCCCGTTTTAAACTCTAACGATTTCTCAAGGTTCTGCTGATACACCAGAGGTTTAGACAGGAGAATGATGAACAAGAGGTATCATTCAGTTAGGGACTGTTCAACCCTGGTCAAAACAATGATTGGCTGAATCAGTTGGGGGGGGGGGGTGGTTAAACTGTGATGACACTGCCCAATCAAAGACCAGGGGTTGAAGGGCTGCCCAACCCTGTTCCTACCCTGTTCTACCGTCCTGTCGGTTTTCATATCAACCCTAATTTGGCACACCTGATTCTACTAATGAGCAGCTCAACAAGCTCACTCGCTGTTGAGTAAGGTGTGCTTCATTAGGTTTGGAGTAAAAACCTACAGGACGGTAGATCTCCAGGAAGAGGGTTGGGCAGCCCTGCCCTAAGCGATGCATTACATCTATTGCAGCCTACGGTTTATGCCCTAATATGCTCGTAAGTTATACATCAGAGTACATAGCTTATTCAAGTTCTGAAATGTGTCTTCCAACAGAGTTACTAAGAGACATGATTGTCGTCTTAGATTCGATGGGGAAAAAAAGCACACAGTTTCTCCACACACAGTACAGTAACGAAGCACATGACTGAAGAGGATAGTGATAGAGTTGTGTGACACCACGGGTGTCCACAATCTTTCTTTTTTTTAAAAAGCACAGCCTATAATTCTACTAATACTGAAAAAAGAAAAAGGGCTCAAAAAAAAATCACAAGAAATACAAGGTACAGTATGTTGCTCTCATTACATGACATGCTACAAATTTTCCTAGTAAACATTTTTTTAAAAGTACAGGACAAAAAAAAAAAAGTTATGGATTTGTCCTTGCAAATTTTTTTTTTTTTTTTTTTAAATCTCTTTTCAGTAGAAATATATACATTCATTACATCATATGACCAAATAACAACTCAAGCAAAGCCAAGGTAGAAGGAACATTTCAAGTTTGAATCTCACCTAGTTCCAGAATAAAAAGCTTATGATTTCTACTTTGGGAGGGTGGGGTGGGGTGGGGTGGGGTGGAGGGTAAGGGGGGGGGGGGGGGGGGGAGTTACTTTGTCATTAGTTATCTCTTCAAACAGGCAGAACTTCAACAAATGTGTAATATCATGTTTCCACAGCCCTAGGATGTGAAAAATAAAACGCAGCAATTTGGAACCAAAAATGTACGCTAAGCATTTTAAGTGTTAAATCTGCCATTATACCCAAGCCAAGATTTATAAACGGTTGGCCGAGAAACAAATTCAACTTTAACAAGGTGGATTGAAGACTCACAATCTCATTGGGTCTGTGGCAACAATAAGATAAGAATGGCCGCTTGCCACCATTTTGTATTTCCTCTTCTGAATATGTGTGCTAATACTGAATAAAAACGGGAGCACTGAACAGAAGATAGGTCATGGGTATACTGAATCTAAACTGTATTATACCTAATCATAATTATTATTATTATTATATTGTATTATACCTAACCCATTTCTCTTAGTCATTTTGGGGATACTTTAATGCTCTCTGTGATTCTAATATAGAGCAAAAGATTTTATAGGTTTTCATAGTCTTGAAAACTACTTAAATGTGCAAAATACTGGAAATAAAACATGACCATGATTTTGGGGAGCTGAGCTTAATCATGTGTGTTAATACTCTAATACAGTATTTCAAGCAGTAAAACCAGAGATGAATATTGCACTTAAAATTTGTCCACCAATCACGCCAGAGCAAGCAGAATACCTTTGCTTTTCTGTCACTCAATTAAACGCAGGATGTGCATGCTCGTTAAACGCACAACGTGCACGCTCATTAAACGCACAACGTGCACGCTCGTTAAACGCACAACGTGCACGCTCGTTAAATGCAGAATGTGCACGCTCGTTAAACGCACAACATGCACGCTCGTTAAATGCACAACGTGCACGCTCGTTAAACGCACAACGTGCACGCTCGTTAAACGCACAACGTGCACGCTTGTTAAATGCACAATGTGCACGCTTGTTAAATGCACAATGTGCACGCTCCTTAAAAAAACGCACAACGTGCACGCTCATGTTCTCGTGTCCTTTAGTGGCACAGCGATACTTAAACTAGTGGAAACCAAGGCAGAGATTTTTTCTCTGAGATGTTCTTGCATAACCACCATTTAACAGCAACAAACAACCTTTTTCAAGACCAGGTGTATGTACCCCTGGTCCATAACGTCGGCTATACACCTGAAGGCAACGTGGTGTCGATTTGGTAAAGGTTAAAAACAAGGAACGATGGGAGCTACTGCTGGAACACAAAGCATTGTGGGGAGGATGCTCTCTAAACAGGTCTTTGATTTTGATAGGCTGAGAACACAGACGGCACACCTGTCTCAGGTCCTCGTCTTGTCTCTCGCTATGACAATGAGGCCTGCGTTCCAAACGCTGATCTCTGATTAGGTAGGAAGTGGAGTCGCCACTTTGTAAGCCCTGACCGTAAATCTGCGCTATTGAGGGGAACAGGAAGTGACCTAGAATGCAGAATCCGCCGCCTAACATACCACGGGCACTTCCCATCATCAGTGCATAAAGGAATTTCAGGATAGGAATCTTTAAACATTCGTAAATCAAAATCTGGCGACACTACAGGCAGATTCTACAATAAACTAGGAGGTACAAATGCAGTATAATAAGTGTAAGCCCGGCCGTCTGATCTGATACAAGGCTAGAACGAGGCTCGATGGCTTTGTAAATTATCCTGTTCCCTCATTCCGTGCCTGCTTTACAATGGCCAACCTTTCCTTTTTTTAATGATTTTCACATTTTTCCAAAAGCTACACAGGAAGTAGCCTGAATAATAGCCTATCAATGGGAATGTCCCTGCCCTTTTCACATTGGACAGTACTGCAAGAAAATAAACCCTAAAATCATCTAATGCTGCAGGGATGCCTTGGCTAGCTGTGGGGATCATTTTTCCTTCGTAGTCCATCCTTATCCTTCCGTAAGGTTAGGAGCCGTGTCTCTTAACCTTCCCAGCATTCTCTGGGGTTTGGGTGTTTATTGCACGTAAATGTGCTGAGCGCTGCCAGGAGGCGGAGGGAGGTTAGGTTACTGGAGCCACGAACCAGGCACTGAAATATAGACACAGAGGGTATGGGGTATGGGGGGGGGGGGGGGGGGGGGCATGGGGACTGCCCCAAATCCATCCAGGAACACACCTCTGAGGAGAGAGGACGGGCGGGGCATGGGTGGGTGGGGGGGGGGGGGGGGTAGGTGGAGGGGGAGAGAGCTCCCCTCCTCTCCTCTCAGGTCATGTAGCGGGTGATGGCACGTAGAGCATAGAGGAGCTCAGCCTGCATACGGGCCTCCATCAGGAGCAGGTTCACATGTACCTACAGCGAGGGAGGGAGGGAGGGAGGGGGGGAGGGGGAGAGACGGGTCAAACAAAACCGGCCAATCACAACATCGCTTCTTAAGACTGAGCGCATTTTAAATGAGTAAGCTATTCATCTAACCCTTGTGTTGTCCTCAGGTCAAAAATGAAACCGGTGAAAACATTTTTTCAGCATGAAATTCGATTACGTTTAAAGGCGGTACACCATCAAGGTACAAAGATTGTCTTACGAGTCTTTTTTAAGATATGAAATCAGAAGTCAAACAAAATGGAATGCCACACATCTATTACAGCAAAAGAAATCGATTATGATGTGTGTTTTGTAGTACAAATCAGTGACGAAATAGTCTGTCTGGACTGTGAAGTAAGAAAGCACTGACATGCACTATTCACTGATTTATTGATGAATAATTGATGGTTGTTTTTACATGTAAAATAGACTTAGGGTTTAAAATTCAATGAGGAAGCTTTATCACAACGGGTCTGGTGAGGGTGGCTCATTTTTGACCCTGTGGTCACGGGGTGTATACATACATGAATACTACACAAGGGTTAAAGCAACAGGACAGGACTAAAACAGGACAATAGAGCAGTATTGGTATCCGTTATGATAGCCTGTATTAAAACTGTACAACACTGACAATGAGACTGGAGACAATACTTTGCTCTTTCATAATTCCCTGCTTTTATTCTACCTCTAATGCTGTATTTACAAGCAGTCTACTATTCAGTTACTAGTCAGAATATTCAATAATTCAGAACAAGACATTGTCATATCAAGGTTATTTGGAATACTGTTTTTGGAATGAGCCATTATTCTGAATAGAAGAGATGGCCTATTCTGTTAATGTTCTGTTAGATACAAACATATTCCTCACTATTAGTCATGTAATAGTCATCGGAATTCTTGACCCATCTGGAATGCCTGGCTTAATGATCTGCACGTGTGTGGATGATTTATATCTTAACGATGTGTTGCATCTATTTTGCACTTGTTCAATTTTTAGAGGAATGATCCACAAAGTATGTTGCAGAAAGCAAAGGAAATAAGTGGAGACTGTAGACATTTTCGCCACGTGTCCGTGCAGTGAAAAGACATCTTGCATAAAGTTGCAAAATGCATTTACAGCCTGCAGTGTCCAGTCATGTAAATGTAAAGTGCACACAGCAGGTTAGCGGGATACTTCTGCACCAAAACACCAAATTTCCTTTTGCCTAGAGTCAGCCCTGAAAAAAACATTCCAAGTGGAAAGCCCAGATCCTTCCATTGCAGGGCATTTTCTACTACTGGAAAATGAGAGCCAAACGACCCCTTGCCCCGCCCGCCCGCCCTGCCCCGCCCGCCCTTGCCCCCGCCCCGCCCGCCCTGCCCCGCCCCGCCCCCGCCCGCCCTGCCCCGCCCCGCCCAGTCATTCTGTGAGTCCCATACAGCGGTCTGTGCTGCCACACCCTCCTCACCTTCTCAGAGTGGCGGAATTGGCGCCAGTAGCTATCGTACATGCGGCGGGTGGTCCGCTCTGGGTAAAAGGTCACAGTCTTGATGTAGACCTTCAGACTGCGCTCCAGCAGCTGTTCACCTCTCCGTAGTCATAATCATCGTATCTGGAGCAGAGGCGCAAGTCACACTACAATCCTGCACACACACACACACACACACACACACACACTCACACAGACACACACACACTACGATATACTCTCCAGATACGATACAACAAACGTTTTAGTACACCCACAAGATTCAGAGATTAGAAAAAAATATAAAAATCTTAGATTCCTCAAAATAGCCGCCTTCTGCAGTAATAACTGCTGAGCATATTCATGCAATTTTTTCTACAAGGGCAGTCATATGGTTCTGAAAACACTTCCCCACAGATGTGCTACACTTTTTCCTGACCTTTCTGTCCAATTCGTCCCAAACTAGCTTGATTTTACTTCTCTTGTTGAAAAATGGAAATGAATTGTTCACCTGTGTATTTAGCCAAATATGGCTTTTTTGTGAACTACAATATCCTGCGAACTTCTTTTTAACTTCTGACTATTAAGTTCTTACCTTCTAGCCATTTGAGGTTATTTACAAAAGGTGTAAACTGCTTAAATTACACTATACACAGAGTACTAAAATAATAAACCGGTAGTGTACATCTTACAGTTACACATTTTACATGCAGTGAAGACCTTCTACCACCTTCTACCACCTTGTACCACCTTGTACCACCTTCTACCACCTTCACGCAAGCTTGCATGCATAATCCTGCACTATTCCTCTAAAGAACGGAGACCGCACTGGGCCGCAGAAGCGACAGACGCTCTCTCACCTGATACCGTACATGCAGTGCACGTAATTAAACAGAGCCCGGCGCAGCATGGTGGTGTCTACGTCCTCGGTGGGTGGCCATGTTGTAGTAGGTCAGGTTGTACACCGTGCGGAACTTCTCGTCCAGCAGGTGGGCCGATGTCCGAGTACAGCCGGTTGACCAGCGAAAAGCCGTGGTCTTCCCACGAGTAGTCCTGTCAAGAGTGGGAAGCAGAGACATTGAGAAGGGAAACAGCACAGAATGCTGGGTAAAAAACACAGCACACACATTACATATGGACCACGAGTAGTCCTGTCAGAGCGCCAAGCAGAGACATTGAGCCGGGCAACAGAGCACAGAATGCTGGGTAAAAAACACAGCACACATTACATATGGACCACAGGGGAAAATCCCCTTAAAAAGTGTACAAGAAGGCCCTGATCATATTTACAGGCTACATCAGTTTCCAAACGTTACAGCTCAAATTATGGCAATGATGGTCAAACCATAACGTACGTGCTTATAATTCCAAGAGTAGGCCCCCAAGAATCTTTGGCAAGGAAATACTGCTTTTGTACGGGGTGGCGCCACACGCCTTCACCGCTCAGACATTCTTTATCAGCCTGAAGTTCCAAACAAGTCATTTTAACTGATTTATTTTATCGTCACCACTAGTGAACTCTGGAGTAACATGTACCCTTATTGGATGCTTTATAGACTAAGTTAATTTTTAAAATTTTATTTTATTTTTGTCAAATTACATTTTGAAGCCACTGTGAGGGTGAATCACTGACTGCTATTTGAGTTCCACTCTGACTCACCTGCGCTCTGACTCACCTGCACTGTGGACACCTGTATTCTGGTTTACCTGCACTGTGGACACCTGTATTCTGGCTTACCTGCACTGTGGACACCTGTATTCTGGCTCACCTGCACTGTGGACACCTGTATTCTGGTTTACCTGGGCTCTGGCTTACCCGCACTGTGGACACCTGTATTCTGGCTCACCTGCACTGTGGACACCTGTATTCTGGCTTACCTGGGCTCTGGCTTACCCGCACTGTGGACACCTGTATTCTGGCTCACCTGCACTGTGGACACCTGTATTCTGGCTTACCTGGGCTCTGGCTTACCCGCACTGTGGACACCTGTATTCTGCCTTACCTGCACTGTGGACACCTGTATTCTGGCTCACCTGCGCTGTGGACACCTGCATTCTGGCTCACCTGCACTGTGGACAACTGCGCTCTGGCTCACCTGCACTGTGGACACCTGTATTCTGGCTTACCTGCACTGTGGACACCTGCATTCTGGCTTACCTGCGCTCTGGCTTACCCGCATTGTGGACACCTGTATTTCTGGCTTACCTGCACTGTGGACACCTGTATTCTGGCTCACCTGCACTGTGGACACCTGCATTCTGGCTCACCTGTGCTCTGAAGGTTGGCGGGTTGTCCTCCCCATGCCTTGCAAAGTCCTGGTAGCCAAAGGTGGGCATCCTCCACAAACCGAGACACTTTCGATGTTGGCATCACTTTCATCTTGGAAACCTGTTCAAATTCAGCACAATAGATCAGAATAAAGAAATCCACGTAGACCATTCAGTTCCTATTCATAAACTGCACAGGTAAACAACTGCAGTGTTTCAACAGATTAACATCACAGTGATTCAGAAGATTAACGCCACAGTGATTCAGCAGATTAACGTCACAGTGTACACAACAAGACAAGATGGTGGCAGGGCCGTTTTCCAAATGTGCAAAAAGATTTTTATTTATTTATTTATTTTTTAAAAGTGCCAACTCAAAGCCTCTGTACACCTTCACTGCACATGCAGTTAGAGCAGCCCAAACAAATGTCAGCTGTTTAACTGCATTACCCAAGGCTGGATGAGGGGCTGGGGTGGACTTCTACGACGTGCCCTATTGCAATGTGCCCAAAAGGCGAATAGGGGGAAGCTGTGATGCAGTGTCTCACACACGAGCCGCACGGTCTCACACACACACGAGCAGCACCTGTTACACACACGAGCCGGACCGTTACACAAGCACACCTGCCCACCTGGCCCTGCGCACTGCGGCAGGGACAGAGATAAAGAGGTTTGCGCAGTTTTCGCAATCCCTGCGGGCCGCTGCGGGCAATACGCCGGCACTTAGCAACGGCGGCGTGTGAACCGGGGCCGGCGGGGATCCTCTCGCGCTTGTTCCGCTCCAGTGACGCTTCGAGTCACGGATTTAAAAAAACAAAACAAAAAAAAAACGTAATTGGACCAAAACACACAGAGGAAAAACGCAGATGACAGAGGGCCTTTATGCCCCCGAGACAGATGAGTATCTACCTGCAGGAGAACACCTGAGACAGCCGAGTATCTACCTGCAGGGAGAACAACTGAGACAGTTGAGTATCTACCTGCAGGAGAACAACTGAGACAGTTGAGTATCTACCTGCAGGAGAACAACTGAGACAGCCGAGTATCTACCTGCAGGAGAACAACTGAGACAGCCGAGTATCTACCTGCAGGAGAACAACTGAGACAGTTGAGTATCTACCTGCAGAAGAACACCTGAGACAGCCGAGTATCTACCTGCAGGACAACACCTGAGACAGCCGAGTATCTACCTGCAGGAGAACACCTGAGACAGTTGAGTATCTACCTGCAGGAGAACAACTGAGGATTTACAGATCCCAGTAGTTCATGGTTGGTCCAACCAGAATCCTACTTTGTGTCATTGTACTAATTTACAAATAAACTTGTTCATGATGAATGAATGAATGAATTAAGCAGAGTTAAATTAGAAGTGTGTTTATCTCTGTGAGGGTATAATTGTGTACATGCTTATCCATTTTGTATGTGTGTTGTGTGTTTTGTACACGTGTATCTGTGCACACCCGTTTGAGCTTGTGTGTGTGTGTGTGTGTCCGATTGCTGCACGTAATGCGGTCAAGTACCTCCAGATACCCACTAGGAGGGCTCTCCTTCTTCTCCTTTTCAAAGCGTGTCGCCATCTCCTCCTGCGAAGCCTCCTCATCCTCTCTCTCCTCCAAGAGCCTCTTCATCCTCTCCATCAGGGCCTCCAGCTCACTCACGGAGTCCGCCGTCTGAAACGCACGCCCCCCCCCCCGTCATCAACACACGCACCCGCTACTGTTCTACGCGGTACAGACTGGCCCTGTACTCTGACTGAACAGTTGGCAGCAGCAATATGCAGCAATATGCTTCTGTGCATGAGTAGAGAAGGCTTATGAAATAGCCAGTGACCTTTGACCTCCCAGGGCACACGCTCTCTCCTAAGAGCATCCTGCCGACTACGCCAAAACACTCTGTCTGTGCACAAGAGATCTTTGTTTGTTGTAGCAGGATGTGGGCTACGACTGTGTCCGAATCAGAGCCCTATCTACTGCATCCTGTGCACTGCGTACTAGCCTACCTGTGTACTGCTTACTGCATACTGATTAGTGACATGCAGTATGCAAAAATATCCACCATGCTATTATCAGCGAAAACCCGTAAATAAGTATATCATCCAGGGATTTTAAGTACACTACATTTTAAAGAACATTTTGTCTACTTGACAACTTTCTCATCCAGTGTACTCGACTAGCACACTCAATAGTATAGAAAGGCGTTCGGACGCAGCCATGGTCTCGTCAGAGGTGGGCGTGGCATCTCACCCCGAGGGCGGGGCTGCTGAACGGGACCTCATCCAGGCTGTTGTCATTGGCCAGGTCGCACGAGCACACGTTGCTGACGCCCATCTGCTGGAAGCTGTTGGCGTTCCCCCCGTCCGGCTTCCGAGTTGATGCCACTGCCAAAGACGAAGCTGGCCAGGGCGTGGAAATGGGCGAGCAGCACCACGGCGTGGACCAACTCTGCTAAAGACCAGCTGTTTCTCCTCCCGTCTTCACCAGTTTCTACCATTAAAGGAGGGGAGGAAAGAGGAGATGGAGAGAGGAGAGAAGATGAAGGTGTTCAAAGTGCTCCTATCAATGCAGGCATCCTTTCATAAAGTTCATGAAACATCACTTATTATTAACATGTCACGGGTAATGTTGGAAATCCACAATAACTATGTGTGTGTGCGTGTGTATGGTCCTTGGTGTTTAGCCAGGATCTGTGTGTGTGTCCGTGTGTACATGCGTGTGTGGGCGCGTATGAGTCTGTTACCTGTATGTGCTCTTTGGTGATTAACCAGGGTCTGTGTGTGTTGTATGTGTGCGTGCGTGTGTGTGTGTGTGTGTGTGTGCGTGCGTGCGTGCATGCGAGTGTGAGTGTGTGTGGTGTGTGTTACCTGCATGTGTTCCCTGGGGATTAGCCAGGGTCTGTGTGCATGTGTGTGTGTGTGTGTGTGTTACCTGTATGTGCTCCTTAGTGATCAGCCAGGGTCTGTGTGCGAGGAACTTGTTGATCTCGTTGAGGTTTTCTCAGTCTCTGAGGGGCGTGCTGAAGGCCTTTGAGCCACTCCACACACACGCCCATCTGGGTAAAAACTCCTGAACGTGCATCTTTACCAAGAACGAGCACTGGTGCCGAGCAGCTGCCTGTGGAGTCCAAGTCAAGAGGTGAGCGCATTCCCCAAAACCCCCACCATGGTACCCCCAAAACCCCCACCATGGTACCTCCCCAAAACCCCCACCATGGTACCCCCAAAACCCCCATCATGGTACCCCTAAAACCCCCCATCATGGTATCCCCACACTGCCACTGAGTAACATCAACAAACCTCCATTTCTTTGCTGATGTTTGCCTAGCGCAGTGGTTCCCCAACCCTGTTCCTGGAGCTCTACCGGCCTGTACGTTTTCACTCCAACCCTAACAAAGCACACCTCGTTCAACAGCCAGAGATCTCATTGAGCTGCTACTTAGTAGAATTAAGTGCGCAAATTAGGGTTGAAGTGAAAACCTACAGGACGGTAGATCTCCAGGAACAGCGCTGGGGACCCCCTGGCCTAGCGGTTACCCATCTTCACTAGGTAACTAAACTAAACTGGATGTAAAAGTATATTAGGAATGAAAAATGCTCAGCAGGAATGTTAGGAAGCACCCAGTAGAGTATCTCCCCTTTTGCAGCCTCTACATACAGTACATTACGCGGGCATGGCGGCTCACCATGATGGCGATGTAATGGCGGTAATGCAGGGGGAGGGGCCCGTCCATCCGCAGCAGGTAGAATTGACTCCTCAGGAAGGACTCCAGGTAGTGCGGGTGAAGGCCCATCACCTGGGTCAGGTGGTCCACGCGCCCGCTCGTGGAGTAACTCCTCCGCCAGCAGCAGGATGGTGTGGCTGTCCACGGGCGTGGCTTCCACAATCTTCAGTTTGGAAGTGGAGAGAGTGGAGAAAGGGGGGGGGGGGGGGGTGACTACGAGCTATAGCATTACCTTTAGTTTAAAAGAGGCCAAGTACTGAAGGAGAGACTGTAAAGGTCTGGAAAGTTATCCCAGGGGGTTTTTAGCAAGTTTTTTTTATATCTGACTATCCCGGTTAAATAAAAGCTGGTTTAATAATAATAAAATAAGTTTTTCAGGGTGACTTCAATGGATTAGCCTTGGCACAAATCATACCTCATGTACTGTCCTTTTCCTAGAGTAATGCAGGTAAATTGCACTACTTTAACGCCACTGTGGCTGGTTATACCAGAAATGAAAAACAACTGCTTCCTCATGTGGTTATTTTTTGCTATGTGTGCTTGGGAGGTCAAACCATGTACTTTCCCTGGGGTTAACTTTGAATTTCTTAATGTGGAACATATACGTATTTTTAAGTTTAACTTCTACACTGCAAAAACCAAAGCATTTTAATCTTATATTTAGTCTTTAGAATAGTATTTTCTGTTACTTTTTTTTGTAAATAATAATGTATAAGTAAGACAAAAAAGATTGCAAGTGGGGGTGAGATAATTTCACTAGTCAAGCAAAAGGTAACTTAAAACAAGCTAATATTTTCCACTTTAGGTTTTTTTTTAAGTCTCATTACAAGACTAAAACACTGGTTCAGACAGACCTTTTTTTGCCATGTAATGGACATAAATGTTACATGATGCATGCTGCAATACCTTACCAGAGATGTTCAACAGTAGGTATCAATCGCATATTCTCAAACTCTGTTCTACACTTCCTGCTGAGACAGTAGCACTAATGAATGTCATAGCACTAGCTATGCACGTAGCACAGCACGTAGCACTAATGCATGTCATAGCACTAGCTATGCACGTAGCACAGCATGTAGCACTAATGCATGTCATAGCACTAGCTATGCACGTAGCACAGCACGTAGCACTAATGCATGTCATAGCACTAGCTATGCACGTAGCATAGCATGTAGCACTAATGCATGTCATAGCACTAGCTATGCACGTAGCATAGCACGTAGCACTAATGCATGTCCTAGCACTAGCTATGCACGTAGCACGTAGCACAAATGTATGTCATAGGTAAATTCAATTGGGCCTCTGGGGAGGGTAGGTAATATATTGTAACAGGAAATAAAGAAATGAATCTTGGCAGCGAAGCCCCACTACATAAACATGCAAATCGATGGCAAACCCACTGGAGAGGGGACAATATGGAAGGGGCACACAAAAGACTGAAAGAATGTGACCGGGAGAGGACTGCTGGACTTCAGACTGTCTGCTACAGGGGCCTGGAGCTTACATAACAACTGCAACATAATGAGGGAGAAAGGGAGAAAGTGAGAGAGAGAGAGAGAGAGAGAGAGAGAGAGAGAGAGAGAGAGAGAGAGAGAGAGAGAGAGAGAGAGAGAGAGAGAGAGAGAGAGAGAGAGAGAGAGGAGAGAGAGAGAGAGAGAGAGAGAGAGAGAGAGAGAGAGAGAGAGAGAGAGAGAGAGAGGAGAGAGAGAGAGGAGAGTGAGAGAGAGAGAGAGAGAGAGAGAGAGAAGCTGAGGGAGGGGGAAGAGAGAGAAAGACTGGAGTGGGTCAGATATCAGATGAGCGAGGGAGAGAATGGAGGGAGGGGTAAGAGTGCAGGAAAAAAAGGAGAAAGGGAAAGAGAGAGAGAAATAAAGGAGGAAAGGGGGAGAGAGTGGGTAAAACCACAGACAACAGAGTGGGAAGGGAAGTGTAGGTAAGAAAGTAGAAAGAGAAGGATGGAGGAGGAGAAAGAGTGGGTGAGATAGCGGATGATAGAAGGTAAGAACACAATGGAGGGCATGCGGCCAAGAGAGAGAGAGAGAGAGAGAGAGAGAGAGAGAGAGAGAGAGAGAGAGAGAGAGAGAGAGAGAGAGAGAGAGAGAGAGAGAGAGAGAGAGAGAGAGCAGGTAAGAGAGAAGGTAAGTAGCCCGGCCGAATGGAACTGACCTCATTTTCTGGAATGAAGGAGCTAGGACCACTGCTGAGGGGACGAGGAACTTTCATTCCCTTTTCCTGTGAAGGACATAAAGAGAACGAGGGAAAGGTTGGTCAAAGTATGAAAGCAAGGTGTTCAAAATCACACTGAGAGAAAGCCCCGTGTACGTATGTCAGACAGCAGTGTTTCCTAATGAACCATACAAGACTTACTTTGAAAGCGCTATCTTTAACAGACACAACATGTATGAAGGACAATGTCCAAACATAACAATAAGCATAATGATATTTCTGGATCATCATCTTAATGCTGCTCCAGTAATAGACAAGACAGACTGCACAACCTGATTTTTGGCACATTTATGGATGAAATTCTGTCCAAATGAGCTGCAAAGAAGCATGAAGCCTTGTTATTGTCTTCTGCCGTTCTCTGTACTCTGATGCCAACAGTGACTCTTCCCCAGAAAAACTGAAGCAGCAAAATATTCAGTATTCAAACCCTGCGTGTTCTAAGCTAGTGGCATTAGAACATTATTTTTTTTGATAATATTATTATTATAACATTATTTTACAGTTTTTAAGTTTTTGTACTAGCTGTGATAGAGTATCTCCTGCACTGGAAAGCCCTTTGAATTGCAGTGAAAAGTGCTATACAAATAAAACTCTGATTGATTGATGTCAGGTGACGCGATCCGAGCCGCCAGGCCAGCGGGCTCATCTCCCTGTCCCGCCGTATGTCACATGACTCAGAAACTCCTGTGAGGAGCAAGCCCACGTAATACCTGCCCCTGCTACCCGCCACCCACGTTAACATTTCCAGCGGAGCAAACATTAGCCGACGGCACCCAGCCATGACGGCACAGAAAGTGCCGAGCAAAAGAAACCTCCATTACTCACGCTTCATTTTACAAGTAGGTTAAGCAAGGGCCATCTTACAACACGCTGCCGTGACAGTCTTTCCCACAATGCACCTAGGCCTTGTCACATCGCATAGCAGGGCCTGCATCTTTGGGGGCAGTCAGTCAAATCTGCATTCGAAACTGAACTCTGGTTTGAACTCTGCTGTTGTTGTACTCTTGGTAACACTTTTGTTTTGTTTTTTTCATTTCACACTTTTGTTTTTTTATAATTTCCTGGACATGTGGGCTTCATTGCAACAGTACAACTTGCTGTTAAAATTCTTTGCAAAAGTATAAAATGTACAAAATGTTGCCATGGCAGGCTGTGCAGCTGAGGTCGAAAAGGCAAAACAAGACTTGAATGTTCTTCAAAAATGTGAGTGCGTGCGTGTGTGTGTGTGTGTGTGTGTGTGTGTTGTGTGCGTGTGCGTGTCCGTGTGTGTGCTAGTGTATGTTGGGATAAAACTACTAGGAGAGCTGTATGTCAGGGCATATGGGGAAAATGACAGTACTGACCCCTTTGCGATATTCACACCACTGGTCACACCACTGGTGTGAGCCAATGGCCTTGTGCAACAGGGCTTCACAGAGAATGAAGATAGTGCTAGGCTAAGGGCAGGCAAACACTAACCAGAGACCAAATGTGTACACTAGCACAGTAAGGGGAGTTAAAAAGTCCCTTTCTCCTCTGCGTCCTGACTTTATGAACATGTGACTGTTCATACACCTTTCAGGTAAGAACGGCTAAACAGGGGATTCTGACCAACATGCAAAAATGCGACTGCACGCTCGCATGCACACCACATACGCATGCACTCACTCACTCTCACACAAACTCTCATACACACAAACTCTCTCTCCTCTCACAAACTCTCTCACACACACACACACACACACACACACCACACACACACACACACTCTCCCTCTCTCTCCCTCTCACACACACTCTCTCTCACACACACACACACACACACACACACACACACACACAACACACACACACACACACACACACACACACACACACACACACACACACACACACACACACACACACAAAGGCAGGAAGACTGAGGAAGCACAGGCTTTGTTGCTCTTTTGGTTCTCGTTGTGAGAAAGCCAGTGTTCCTAACATCCCTACACAGGCAGATAAACTCAGAGAGGGCAGAGCTGCATTGTTCCTGAGCTGAAAGAGCGAGGTTATAAAAACATGCGCTGATCTGGGTAACGTTCGCATTCAGAAGCTCAGAGAAAGAGGAAAAGAAGTCTTCACATCTAAGGAAGTGTCTTTCCTCAGGCAAAAAAAAAAAAAAACAAGAAAAACAAGTCTTATATTTCCTCTTTTTATCAATCAAGGAAACTATGATCATAGATGAATCATATATATCATATACATTTATACAGATTATAAATAATTAATCATACATTACTAACATTTCACATTCTCTGCAATCAGCTGTAAAAATGTTGGCTTTTTTTAAACAGTCATGAAACAATTCCAACATTTGAAAAAGTGAAGGTGTTCACAGATCTCCCACAATCCTTGTAGCTTCTGTGGTTGGATTCATCAGACATGTCAGCCAGGGGCCATGACTTTTTAAACATTATCATAACGCAGTCAAAATAGATTTAAAAAACAACCGGTGCGATCGCCGACACCAAGCCACAGGAAAAACCTGTCTCTTGCAAGACCTTTTTTCCCCCAACCAAGTGTTTGCAGATTTTAAGGATACCAATTATTTCCACATTCTTTTATAATTTGTTAATAACAGTATAACTGCCGCTCAGGAGGTAATGAAGGCATGGGCCACCGCGTAAACAACGACTTTAGGCCTATATCGACTGGAAAGACTGGACTGAGTTGTGTGAAACAGTTCGCTGTAACTCCACCTTTGCCAAACACCGATATGAAGGTAAACTCATTGACCCTGTTTACAAAAACAGCGCAATCTTTACCATCATGGTGGGGCTTCCACTGCGGGCTCTTAAATGGGGGTAAAATGTGTCACAGGAAAACATGAGGTCGGGGGGAGAGATCCAGAGGTCAGTGACTCTTTCCAAGTGTTTGACTTGCGTTCCAGAAATTCACTTGCAGACAGAGTACCATTAGTTAGACGAAACTAAAATAACACCTCAAAAATTGTCCCTTTTTCATCACCTGGTCTCAACCATCTCATAAATAGCCAAGTTTCTTTATGTAAAAAACTTCAATCTCCAACAAGACCAATGCATAGAAAGCCCAGAATGGCCACACCCCACCAGCCAAGCAGGCACCCCAAAAAAAAAAAAAAGCAAGGTTCTTCCAAAGACCTTCAAAAAATGTTGTGCAAAACGCTTCTCCTCAGCTAGCTGCCGTCTCCTCCCCAATCCAATGCAAATAAACCCACCAATCCATGTAAAATTTATGTCGTGGAGACCGCACGTCGTAAAAAAAAACGGCGACCTTGTTTTTTTCTGCTTTGCTGACATTCCTAAATGACTGAGGTGCGTGCTTTAGTTTAACTGCCTCAGATTAAACTCCTAGCGATACCGGAGGTTTCGGGTTGCAGGCGTGCACCCCGGATACTGAGCGTCTCGTGCACTCTGACCGCCCTGCCCTGAACCCCGTCCTTTTGAAGAAGACCCCCCCCCCCGCCATCAAACATCCGCGCACCTGCCCCACTTCAGCATTCAGTGACGCAATAATTTTTTTTTTTAAAAAGGTTGCTTGTTTTTTTTCAGTTTGATACAGAAAACCCAGGGACTGGCAGCAAGCTGAGGTGAACTCAAAAACACTGATAAAAACACAGCTCCAGTGTTATCTCCTGATAAAGCTCTCTCCCTCTCCCTCCCTCTCCCTCTCTCTCCCTCTCTCCTCTCTCTCTCCTCTCTCTCTCCTCTCTCTCTCCTCTCTCTCTCCTCTCTCTCTCCTCTCTCTCTCCTCTCTCTCTCTCCTCTCTCTCTCCCCTCTCTCTCTCCTCTCTCTCTCCTCTCTCTCTCTCCTCTCTCTCTCCTCTCTCCTCTCTCTCTCTCCTCTCTTCCTCTCTTTCCTCTCTCCTCCTCTCTCTCCTCTCTCTCACTCACTCACTCACTCACTCATCTGAACTCATCAGTTACAGCCCAATTAGCGAAAGGCAGTCCAAACTCCATTTGGAAAAACACGGCGGGACAATGCTGGGCCTTTGTTGCGGTCGCTGCTCCGGCCGCTGTTGTGTAAATGGAACGCTATTTAAAGACCAAAGATCGCACAACGTACTCTGGTGGCCCCCCGCCAGAAGAGGAGGACGGTGAAAAACAAAATAACGGGCGTCCAGAACAAACCCTCCGGTGTTTTTGGAGTTCGGAGACGTGCCCCCGATTTACCAAACAGGCCAGCGGGCTGTTTTCAGTTTGGGCCGATGTGTTTACACTGCACTCGCTCTCTCTCCAGCCAAGTATCCCAGAGTGCTTCACTCAGAGGGAATCAAACCGTCACAGGTCATTAAGGAACGTTATTCCCTACGGAGACTCAAACTCAACTCTGTTGAAGGGGGGCTTGTTTACCACAACACCAGTACCAAACACCAACAGTAAAGCAACCATAGTGGGGGTGGGGGAGAGGGATTGACAGGTATGGGGGGGTTATGGAAGTAAATGGGACCGGGTAGAGAGCAGAGAGCCTTAAAAACACTATCTAATGAAAAGAAAAAAAAATGGTTCAAACTCCAGTAGAGTAAAACACACACACACACACACACACACACACACACACACACACACACACCACACACACACACACAGACACACAGACACACAGACACACACACAGACACACACACACACACACACACACAGATCAGGACTAGGACCGGAGAAAAACAAGACTTACGCACAACTCTTCACCAGCTTATCTCCCGAGGGTGACACATTAGCATTCGCAACCGAAAAGTCACATAAATCATACCACCGCTCCCCGCCTCTCCAAAGAGTTTTCTACAAGATTGTTATTTTCAGACTTTGTGGAACTGCGAGTCTGGCTGGGCGCCAGCTCTCAATCACATGATGCCAGTGGTGTCAGCTTTTCAGCCAATCGGGGCCCGGACATGCAGGCCAGAGGCTGCGGGCAGAGGTTCTGCAATAAAAACTTTAGCGGGTCCAGCTGAGGGTAAGCTGTGGTGATTCAGGCCCTCACCAGCCGGCTGTCAGATAGGAGAGAGAGATCTGCTCAGCAGCAACAAAAAAGGTCCAGTGACGAAGGTCCTGTTTCCTGCCATTAAAAAGCCCGACAAAACCAAGCGGCCAGAAGCCGCCACAGCTGGTCTTACGCAGAGCGAGCCTTCAAATAAATCGGTGAACATGTTCTGTAACTCATTTTGGGCGTAGAAATCAAAATCAAAAAGACACAAAATTCAAAACTGTCCGTATTACATAAGTTCTTACATAAGAGGACTCCATTTTTCTGTGGAGGGAAAGGACTGTGGAAACAGGGGAGGAGAATTTGGACTGTTACAAAGAACAAGCGTAGTGACGCATAACTGTGTGACCGGATCCGAGGGCATAGGGTCGGGGTACAGGGACTACGCCTGAACCTCCTGTACCAGTCAGGTACCCAGAATCCAACACTCGCAACATGGAAAGAAGCAAACAAAAAAAAGTGCCAATGACAGGATATCAGCCCTTCCTTTACCCCCACCCAAAAAAGGGACAGATTTGCTACTTAATTTCTTTGGTGCTCCACAGTTGTGGAAAAAAGGACAAAAGGGTTTTTCGCCCTT
>CM056378.1:8786011-8817674 GCA_029718625.1 Synaphobranchus kaupii
AGTCCAAACTCCATTTGGAAAAACACGGCGGGACAATGCTGGGCTTTGTTGCGGTCGCTGCTTCCGGCCGCTGTTGTGTAAATGGAACGCTATTTAAAGACCAAAGATCGCACAACGTACTCTGGTGGCCCCCGCCAGAAGAGGAGGACGGTGAAAAACAAAATAACGGGCGTCCAGAACAAACCCTCCGGTGTTTTTGGAGTTCGGAGACGTGCCCCGATTTACCAAACAGGCCAGCGGGCTGTTTTCAGTTTGGGCCGATGTGTTTACACTGCACTCGCTCTCTCTCCAGCCAAGTATCCCAGAGTGCTTCACTCAGAGGGAATCAAACCGTCACAGGTCATTAAGGAACGTTATTCCCTACGGAGACTCAAACTCAACTCTGTTGAAGGGGGGCTTGTTTACCACAACACCAGTACCAACACCAACAGTAAAGCAACCATAGTGGGGGGTGGGGGAGAGGGATTGACAGGTATGGGGGGGTTATGGAAGTAAATGGGACCGGGTAGAGAGCAGAGAGCCTTAAAAACACTATCTAATGAAAAGAAAAAAAAATGGTTCAAACTCCAGTAGAGTAAAACACACACACACACACACACACACACACACACACACACACACACACACACACACACACCACACACACACACACACACACACACACACACACACACACACACACACACACACACACACACACACACACACACACACACACACACAGATCAGGACTAGGACCGGAGAAAAACAAGACTTACGCACAACTCTTCACCAGCTTATCTCCCGAGGGTGACACATTAGCATTCGCAACCGAAAAGTCACATAAATCATACCACCGCTCCCCGCCTCTCCAAAGAGTTTCTACAAGATTGTTATTTTCAGACTTTGTGGAACTGCGAGTCTGGCTGGGCGCCAGCTCTCAATCACATGATGCCAGTGGTGTCAGCTTTTCAGCCAATCGGGGCCCGGACATGCAGGCCAGAGGCTGCGGGCAGAGGTTCTGCAATAAAAACTTTAGCGGGTCCAGCTGAGGGTAAGCTGTGGTGATTCAGGCCCTCACCAGCCGGCTGTCAGATAGGAGAGAGAGATCTGCTCAGCAGCAACAAAAAAGGTCCAGTGACGAAGGTCCTGTTTCCTGCCATTAAAAAAGCCCGACAAAACCAAGCGGCCAGAAGCCGCCACAGCTGGTCTTACGCAGAGCAAGCCTTCAAATAAATCGGTGAACATGTTCTGTAACTCATTTTGGGCGTAGAAATCAAAATCAAAAAGACACAAAATTCAAAACTGTCCGTATTACATAAGTTCTTACATAAGAGGACTCCATTTTTCTGTGGAGGGAAAGGACTGTGGAAACAGGGGAGGAGAATTTGGACTGTTACAAAGAACAAGCGTAGTGACGCATAACTGTGTGACCGGATCCGAGGGCATAGGGTCGGGGTACAGGGACTACGCCTGAACCTCCTGTACCAGTCAGGTACCCAGAATCCAACACTCGCAACATGGAAAGAAGCAAACAAAAAAAAGTGCCAATGACAGGATATCAGCCCTTCCTTTACCCCCACCCAAAAAAGGGACAGATTTGCTACTTAATTTCTTTGGTGCTCCACAGTTGTGGAAAAAAGGACAAAAGGGTTTTTCGCCCTTTTTCTGCCCAAAGAACAGTTCCGACAAGGAACAGCCCCCCCTCCGCCCCCCTCCCTGTGGGGGTATTGTGTCTGTCCCCCTGTGGGGGTAGTGGGGTTGGGGGTTTGTCCCCATATGGGGGTAGGGGGCAGAAATTCTGAAGCTCCTGAGGTGGGCTTACTGCCAGGGCCCTGCTGGCTGCTGGTGCCTCCAGCACAGGAGTTATGTAATCCTCATTATACAGTCATCTACCGAGGCCTCTTTGTAAGGGGGGAAACAGGCTCTGGTTAACGCAAACATTAATACATGAGGATTTTAGTTATTTTATTTCGGAAGCAATTGATACTTAATGTGTATATCATTTGATTCATCATCCTTAAACCCCAAACACCCCACCCCAAATAAAATTTTAAAATCTTTGTTAACTGGACTTAATCAACAGCCTTGATTGGCCTTGCCTTTAATCAGTGAAACAATTAGATATGACTATGTCTGCTGAGTAGGGTTATTCTAATGGGGGCAGCCCTCCACATCTATAGCCTCAACTACGCAATCTTCATTAGATAGCGGCCGTCAATAAGGCCCACAGATCAAGAAGAAACAGAGAGGTGGGTATCACTGATAATAATAATAATAATAATACAATTCAATTTTTATAGCGCTTCTAGATACACAAGCACAGCCTCTTCAGTAGCATGGATTGTAGGATCATTAGTCACAACGGTCACTGAGTTACTCACTGAGTGGCTTTACACAGCCACATATTTTTTTTAAATTGTCAAATTCATTTTTTCACCCCATAGCTGTTGTCCACTAATCAGCTACTGCATGAGACCCCAGTTAAGTTACTGTTCAGAGCAATTATTGAACATCCTTGCTAATACGCCCTTGGTTTTTTTTAACCTGCGCTGGGTGTAGAGTGCAGTATGTATACATGCGTGTCTGTTTTTAGATCTGCCGAGAGATTACGGTCAGCTATGGCATCTTCATCTGGGTTTGACCCTGAGCTGCCAGCGAGATAAAGAGTATAGCATACTTATGTGTTTTTGTAGGGTAAAGATTAGATTCGGCAGATTCCGGCAGCAGTCTCACAATAGACCTTTTTTCTGCAGTGGATACACGGCCACATAGTACTGTGTCAACTACCAACACTTTGTCAGTGTATCTACGTCCTTTCACAAGGTCTCTAAGCTCTGCACTGAACTGTCACAAAACACAACTGAATGGACAACCCTGTAGCTATCAATTGTTCTTGTTCTAACACACCCATCAGAATTATTGTTAACTGAAGAGCAAAAAGTACACTGCACTACAGTCAGTGTTGCCAGGCTTGAGCTCAAAATCTCACAAAAGCCTTTCAGTCTGGGCCTCCCAAAATAAACTGCCAAAGGAAATCAGAGGAAGAGTACAAGGGGGACCGGCCTGAACCCCGGCCCGACCAAACAAAACAGGCGTATTCTGTGGCGTCGAGCGAACGCAACACGACTGTCGCGCCACCGAGCGAACGGCAGGGTACTCGCTCAAACACGCCGTCCGCTCTGAACTTGGACGGGTCATCTAAGCGGGCGGAACGTCCAGTCTTCCTGGAAACCGGAAGTCCTCTACAAAGTCCCTGCAGTGGCGCCAGTGGAAACTCAAACATCACTCCAGGACGGCTCGGCCCTTACACCCCCCCCCCCCCACCCCTCGCTTCCACGGGACACACGAACATATGCGCCGTTATGTAACAGACCTTTATTTGTCCTTTCTACAAACAGACGGACAATTTCCTGTGAATTAAGTCGATCGACTCTGGGAACCCGAAGACCCCGTCTACGCGACAGGGCTGGATGAGACGAGGCCCCTTTTCCATCCACAGTTGCATCCTGGGTATTTTCCTACTCTTGCATCAGAGTCGTAGCAGCCACTGCCGCGACAGCTGGCGGAACGAGCTGACCGAGAGGTTTTCCTGTTTGCGGTCGAGCGCACAGGAGAGATACAGACGGAGTGCTTTATCAGACCCACCTTTAACTAATCATTTTATTAGATTCATTCGAGAGAAAGACTTTGGAAGATTTAGGGCCTGGTTTACTAAGACCTTTAGCATGTGCAAAACCTTTTTACCACACGCAAAAACTAAAAATAACACAACCAAATGATTGGTGCAAAACAAAGGCCATGACCAATCATTGGTCATCATGTTATTGGTTTTGCACATGCTAAAGGTCTTAGTAAATCAGGCCCTTGGACTGCAGAAAGCAGTATGCTGGAGTCGGTTAGAGTACCGATCGTGTCACCGCAGGGTTGTCACTTCGATTATGCTGCGGTTAAGCCCTCAGCAAATTAAAAACACATAAAAAATGACCAGTGCTAGCTACGCCAGTTAAAGCATAGCTGTGAGTCGCCTTGACTAAAGGCAGCTGCGAAGCAAAAAAAGAACATAATGAAATTAAGTAATTAAATGTCATGTTGTAGCCAAGCGAGTGACCTTTGCCTTCTAGCACAGACAAGAGGCCCAACAAGTGGGCAGAAGCATGGTTAGCGTGTAGCATGTAGGCTATACTTAAACGTTACATAGCTACACACGGTCACAGGTGCTGTTTTTAATGAACAGAAAGCTACGTTTTGAGCAGAGAGGCCCCCCTTCTCCACGTAGTCTCCGTGTTTTCTCGGAAAATCCTGTGCAAAAACACTGTGGTGTTTAGCACATGTTCAAAGTGGCCTATTCTTAAATGCTGATGTTTTGATGCGAGTGTTCAAGGCAGCTGGTTCTGTTCAACTTCTTGCTTCCAGTTACCACTGAATTCCTTTCGTCAATTCTGGGCTTTGTAGGGAAGCTGTTATTAAGCTATGATTATGAAGATTATTAATTTGTTTAAATAACTCTCTAGAGTAGAGACAGTTGCATTATTTGTGCAGATCATTCAGACAAACTTTGAAAGTCGTGTTGTTCAATGACAGTGTATTTATCAGTGTTGTTTTTACATTTGTTTGCAGTTTCCTTTCATGCAAGTGAGCTTGGCAGCTGCAGGTCCCCTCAAACAGGAAGTGGGGCGGCTGGTGTTGTTGAATCAGCAACCTGGGCTCTCTCTGGTTTTCCAAAGTTTGGCAGCTCGTCAACAGAAGGATTATATTCCAACAATAGTGGCTTTGCAAAGCGAGGAGAGTGGTAAAACTTTCTACAATGTCCAGGAGAAAGAAAAAATCATTCCAACCTTCAGCCAAAAAGCTTGTCTTGTTATTTATTTATTGGGTTGGGTTTGCGATTTTGTAGAAACCAGAACGATCCTCTCCCACTACAAATTAGCATAATTGCATTATCATGGTGTCTGTATTGAAATGTTGTGAAACTCGTAAAAGGCTAGTTTCTACTGCACCCAGAACAACCTTTGTTTTCCTCACAAAAACGGGATCAATGTGGCATTTTGTTGTGGCAATTCTCAATGGAATTTATTCTCGTATTGATCAAAACAAGCGAGATGTCTGTGGAGTTTGCCCCTTACTCCCCTCCCCAGTGATATGGGCTGTGTATTCCAGATTTTTTAATTTCCCTGTGAATGAGGGCATCTCTGGACATCGCCTTTTTTTAGAACTCTTTCACAAGGACTTTGCAACCCTCAGCACCCAACCCCCAAATACAGGACTACAAAAACAAGTCCGTGTGCAGAGGAACATTACCTCACCCTGTGCAGTATACGCTGATATTCTTAGCCGCTTGAAAACCACGGACTCGCCACAAGGTTATCAAACACTCACAGCAGAACGAGGTAATACTGAGAAGATAAATGACAACTCTGCCCAACTCAGCAACCAGCGGGTATATAAAAAAATTTGATCAACAATGGCGGTCACAAGGTGTGGAAAATGTTTCTGTCCCCATCTGGACCATAACTGTATTGGCGCTTTAAATCAGTCATAAAAAAACTTCACACTTTACACAAGGGGTTTTCAGCTATTTTTGTTTTATGTCATTTATAAAAAAATTTTTATGTATTTTCATAAATAAAAATTCCGCTTAAAGAAAAAAAAAAAAAAAAGATTATTCAATGTTATTCAAAAGGCAAGATTTGTGTCACCATTTTGTCATTACAACAAGCAGGATTAAAGAAATATAGGCTTACTTCACAGGTCCTGCTTTTGCTCATCAAGACACCTTAAAAAGTTGATGGCATTGGATTCAGCAGGTCTTGGCACACATCACCTAACTGCCAATCTAAAATACCCACCACCCTGGGCATTTTGCATGTGTGACAGAACTTTTACACTATGGACAGAGAGGGCTCCTGATCCTCTTAGACCCACATTCCACACTGGGCCTCTAAAACGACCTCCAGCCACTCGACTGTCCCACTGACACCCAATGAATGGGTCCACTAAGCAAAGTGCGCAACTGTCCTTATTGCAACACTGTAGGCTCTCTGGTCACCTCTTGCAATAAATGACCATAGTAACCCAAGTGCCCTCCAATTGCTCAACGATACACAGCTTGTTCAATCCAAAATAAATGGGGAGATAATCCTGACTGCGCTGAATAAGTGGGCCATATGTGTCCAGGATGAATAATGACAGCCAAAAATAGAGCCGGGGCAGAGAGCACAGCGTTGCATTTCCATCCCCACAATTTTACAAGTTAACATTACACACGTCATTAACAACCGCCAATTAACAAGCGCCGCCAGTTTAGATATGTGTCAATGCCCAGATGTTCCCAGTTTTGTTTCTCTAAGGGAAAAAAAACTGAAATCCATGGCATGCAGCATAACACTGAGGTCTTCCAGTCCGAAATAAACAGTCCGTCATAGGCTACCTTTTCTCCAGATTCAGTTGTTTTTTTACCCCTTGTGTTGCAAATGTAATTTAAGTAGGCTACTTGTTCTTCTTTTAGGATTGTCCAGAACGTCTACCAAACCAGCAGGCTATTTGTGCGAACCCCCTGCGCTGCAACCACCCACCAAATAAAACAACAACAAAATAATACCGCAGTAGTACGTAATCGGCGTTGTTTTCAGCAAGCTAGGAGGCGCAATACAATGCGAACAATTGACAGAATTTCAAAATTGCAATGAAAAAGCGAACATTAAAAAAATACAAGAGGCTCACAGGGTTGAGTTAACTTATTCCCCCAATGAAGAGGCTGCTTTGTGAGCATTAGCTAACATAGCTAGCTAGCTAGCTCTGCGATTCTGGATATGCTGGAGCCCGAAGAACTGTGCAAGTTTATAACGGACACAACATTGCATTTGCTTTTTTTAATGCTGATAAACAACATCAAAGTGTCACGATAAAGCAAAAAATAATCGACAGGTTAAATGCTTAACGTTACACATTCATCGGTATACAATAGCTTGCTGTCTATACAAGCCAGTTTCCAAACTAAGATCTTGAATAAGTGATAAAGCAGTATGATCGTTAGCCAGATTAATGCATATTAGACATTGAAGCTGAAGGATAAACTAAGCTCGGTACAATACCTTTTTCCTGATCACTTTTTGACAGTTGTTGCAGATGAGATAGGAGTTGGTAGTGGAGAGAGAGTCGGCACTGACATTCATTGTGGTTGCTGGTGAGAGGGCAAAAACTCAATGCTTTGTTTCAACTGGAGCGGGTTGAAAGGCGCATTTTTCGTTAGCTAAATACTACGGAGTTGTGGTCGGCATTTGTGGCTGATATTTGGTGATGGGGCTGGCTTATAGCCGGTTGTTTGATGGCTGGTCGAGGCTCCGTCCCCTGCGCTCTCGCTCCCCACACAACACTTTTCCAGCTGCAACTTTCCAACTTTAGCCCGAGCGACACTTAAACACGCCCACCGGCCAATCGCGTGGCTCAGGGGGCGTGGTGCTGATTATAGCGAATGTACCGGTATGTAAAGCACTGTATTAAACAGCGCTGGGTACAGTTAGTTAACTTTAATGTGCCAACTAACATATCCCACGACCAGAGTTCATTAAAGTCATTAACATGTGATGCATATCTCTGTGAAATCATACCGATTTTCCTGAATACATTCTAATGATTCTGGCTGGCTACATCGTCATCCGCCCTCTGACGCTTCTTAGCATAATGCCTGCAATTGTGCTGTTTTGTTTCTGATGTCAGTGGATTTCAGATACAGGCCCTTTGATATTTTCTCTGATTTGTTGTTAGTAAAATATTAACCTCACAGACAAGAAAACTGCAACGCAATATAACGACCTGACTAATAGGCTACCAATGCTAAGGTATCTGGGAAAAATCTGTGGGCTTCTACATTTCTCTGTTTAAAGTAAAAAAAGTATGAAGTAGGGTTGAGATTGAGAGAGTTAGAGATGGTTGTATGTGGTTTTGTACTGTGCATTTAGGTTGTAAAGATTACCTTGGAGAATGATAAATCGCCTTCCTCACTCAGTGTTCAGACCCCTGACTAAGAAAGAACTCACAGAAATATTAAATGATAATAATTATAGTATCTTTTTTGGGGGGGGGGGGGGGGGGGTAATGAAAGAATAATGTTAGCCTATGCACTATTCATATTGCTGTGTTTTATGATTTCATGCTATATGAAATATAAAATGAGGTCAAGAGGGTAAGGGGGGTCAGAGTGTATTATTTTGATAGTGTTATTTTACATCAGTGTGGAGTGTGTTTTTTGTGCATATATGAGTGTATACATTCTGTGTCTAAAACAAATGAACAGTTCTTTGCAACAAAGATGGCCATTACGACAAGTTATATGGTAAATTCCATCAATATGTATTCAGAATAAATGTGTATTTTGGCTCTTGGTTAAGATAGTTTACTTTTATCCGTGCTTTAGTGATGTCGTATACTCACTGGTCTGGGAATGTTGTAGCAAGGTATTATTGCTTGTTTAAATCAGGTTAATTAACTTTTGTTCCCCTCCATTGTAAGTCGCTCTGGATACAATCGTTTGCTAAACAAACGTAATGCAAGTTCAGAAAAGTTCAGTTTTATACATGTTTATGATATGTTTGTGTATAACTACTACAGACCCACGATTTCAGTGGCCAGAATGAAGATTTGCATTGTTATTTGTGCTAATAAAACAATGCCTGACAATGGATGTTTATTGAAGAAGTATGAGTTATAAAAATATATAGTATACACATTTAACCAAAAAAATAAAATGTGTTTACTTTGTCACTACCATAAAGCAAAAGCCACATAGTTCCACAACAAATTGAGAAACAGCTTTTCTCTGCCCCTAGAGTTTTTTCACCCAGCAACAACATGATGTCAGCAGAAAGACTGTGTGACCAATCACAGGGTTGGCTGTGCAGAAGTGAAGTCACAGTGTGGTATCCTAGCAATGGCTGAATAGCTGTCAAGCAAGACAGTTCTATGCACTTCCTCTATTCCAACAGTATAGATCGCATGTGTCTCCAGAGAATCAAATAATTTTACATTATAATCAACCTGTCCCTGCCAACTTTATAGATTAAAACAAAAGCAAAGGAAAACAAGACATTTGTTGAAGGTCTATTGTGAATGTATTCAAGTAAACAGTATGAGTCCAGTTGCAATTTTCTTCTGAACCCCTTTTTACCTCTATCTGTTTAAAACTTAAATATCTTAAAAGACCAAAAACATGAAAATCAGAGAAAATTTGGGTTTCAGAGTCAGCCACACAAATATCCATTTTAATGCATTTGTTTGGACGGCGATTACAGTCTGAGTTTGTGTTCTTCACTTCAATTACATTAAATGTATTTTAGTGCCATTCTCTTGGCAGTAGTACAGGTGAACACGGCAAATGAAACTGAACATGCCAAAGAACCAGAATAAAGTTAAGCGTCTACATGTGAGCAATGTAAAATGGTGTGAACAGAGTTAAAGATTAAAAGGTGAAACATAATGACATGTTGCTCGAGGCTCCATGCTCCGTCACATCCATGATCGTAAAGAAAGGGGTTTTCAGGCAGAACCTATGGAACCTATGGAAAGTTTTTGAGGAGGTTGTGCCTCAGGCAAGACTGGTGTGTCCTCTTGCAGGTGACTGTAGTCTCAGAGGTTTCCACCATTGTGCCACTGTGTTTGTATTGTAATATTCTTATCATTCCTTAATAATTAATAATTTGCAGGTTTTAAAGATACACAAGTGTGGTGTTTTTGAAGACTGTGGTTACAATGTAGTAAATATAAATATTCTACTCACTGGACCATTTCAAGAACTCGGGGTTGTTATGGCTTTAAAAGACATAAAACCTCCCCAGCTGCCACAGGACCAGCATAAGGAAGCCTGTTTATACAAATGACAAATTCTACAAGGCAGACACAATGCAGAAATTTGCAGGACCTTCTGGCCCTGGGCGAAGAAGACAAATGCAATAGTTGTGGAAAAAAGCAGCCGATTTCTGAGCAGATGCCTTACAGTAAGTACACAAACGGCCACTATGATCAGTGACCTAACTGTCAGACACAATGCAGAAATTAGCAGGACCGTCTGACCTGGGAGAATAAGAGAAATGCAATCAGTAGTCAGGAAAAGAATCAGCAAAATGCCGTATAGCACACAAACAGCCATTATGATCAGTGGCCTAACTGCACTCTGGAATTTCGCTTGTCTGAAAAATGTTGCCCTCGTGCATAATGCATTTATTTATTCCATGGGAAGTACCAGGCTTGTGTTGCTCAGCATGTATGGACACAACAGAAGATGCAGTAGGCAGTAAAAAAAAAAAAAAAAAGTAATAACAAGATTGAGTCAACATGATTTCCAGTCTTGAGAAAACAGCGATCCACATCATGAGTCTGGGTGCAATATTTTCTCTCTCTCTCTCTTTCTCTCTTTCTCAGCCTTCCCGAAGTATTAGAATTTAATCCTTATGACCGCAGTGAACTGTTCTCCCACAGTGTGAAAAGGTCCCCTGGCTATGGGATTCACAAATAATTCTGCGTTCGCACTTTTGCCAGGGAGAGCATCCTCTTCCTCAGCTCCGTCCCCTGCCGGGCTTGCTGGGTTAATCATTGTTCGCCTGGAGGGCGGCTTTAACAGAACAATGTCGAGATCGTGGCACAGATAGCCACTCAGCTGAAAGAGCCGCTTTCTCATACACGGTGTGTGTGGACAGGGAGGGCAAGGTGGGAACGGTTGGTGGAAAATGTAAAAGATGACATCGCAAATGACTTCGGCCTTCAAGGTCCTGAGAAGGAGAAGCCAATTGGAAGTCGGCTGCGATACGCACATCTCCTGTTTGTTTTACATTGTATTTGAATCGGACCCGACAGACTATTGAGGATCCACGATTAAACAGTATAAACAGTTTACTTTGGTTAAAATACCGACCACAGTACACAGAACAGTAATCATTGGGAAAAGATCATAATATTGTCTATACAAAGAACACTGCAATTTGAACAGACCTTATTCAAATATTTGCCTCCTTTCTCAAACAGAGCATACTGGTATTTTCCATCGACATAAATAGGTTCCAACCAAACCACTTGTTAGCTCTGCCTTTTTAACAATACAAAAATAATATTAAGTGGTAGCTAATTTATCTAGCTTAATGCAATTGCTTCCTTGTTAAATGTTATAAGAAGCATTCCACATAAAATGTCTCAGTTCTCAGTCTTGTGGTTTGCTTTGACAGTCAATATTTTCTTGTCCTAAAATAACAGATGTAACTGATTCAGTCATTAGCATTCATAATTTGATTAAACGTAAGCACAGTTTTGCCTTGCAAGCAGAATGCAAGGGGAATTGGAGTAAACTATACAAATGTCTTTTTAGATGAACCATGTACCGTAGATCTTTTCGATGGGAGCCACCCTGGCAGTGAAATCACTTACATCATGTCTCTTCATATCTCAAATATGCATTCAAATTGACAGAAAAGAGAAATCTGGAACTCTAATGGCCGGTCTCACACTGAGTATAGGATCATTCTCAGGTCTAGTTGTAGTCCACAAGCAGTGGCTACTAAAGGCACAGATAGTCTCTATTCATCTTCTGCAGTTCTGCGAGGGTGTAGGTGGGTGTTGCTATGAATATTAATGATAATGTTTTAAGACATTTGTTCATACACAACTCATATTAATCCATATACTGACATGACTGTTTCACAGAAAAAAACAGCCTTGGATGACTGAAGAGAAGCCTTCGCCAGAAGTGATTGTGTTTAAAAGACATGAGATTCCCGTCTGCACACCACTGTTGTAAACAGCTGTTATTTGAGTGCGGCCTTTCTGTTAGCTTGAATGAGTGCCCATTCTCCTCTTTCACTTACAAGGTGTTTTTGCCTGCAGAAAATGCCAGATAGATGTTTTTTATCACAAATTCTCTGTAAACTATAGAGACTGCAGTGTGTGAAAATTCCAGGAGGGCAGCTGTTTCTGAGATGCTGGAACAACTACGTCTGGCACCAACAATCATACCACAGTCAAAAGTTGCTTAGATCACACGTCTCTTCCATTCTAAAGTTTGGTGAGATGTTTCTGTACATTTCAGAATTCATCCTGATGCTGCCATCATCAGTCACATCATCAATAAAGACACAAAAGCCAGTTTCAGTGGCAGTCATACATACCCAAGCCACAACAGTACCTCCTCCATGTTTCACAGATGAAGTGGTATGCTTTGGATCATGAGCAGTTCTTTTCTTTCTCCATACTTCCCTCATTCCGTCACTTTGGGTCAGGTCAGTACTCGCATCATCTGTCCTTAAGACTTTGTTCAAGAACTCAGATTGTACCAAACAGTTGATCGATACATATCAGCCTCACAATGGCTTGCTTTACTGGCATTGACACTTCTTTGGTCCTCATTTTGGTCCCCTAATATGGGGGGACTATGTATAAAAAGGGTTATAATTCCTACACGGTTCATCCGATATGATCGCAAATACCGTCAAATCAAAGCTGACAGTCTGTGCTTTAACATCATATCCATCGTTTCGTTTCAAATCCAATGTACTGGCATACAGAGTGAAAACAACAAATATTCTCCCACTGTCCAAACACTTACGGACCGCACTGTACATACAGTATATTCCTCATGAAAACGCCCCTGAGTAGCGCATCATATTGCACAGTGCTCTATTTTACATATCCTCTCACTCCCTACCCAGGGGCAGCAGACAGGTGCTCTGTAGCGCTGAGCTGAAAACTCATATATACAGTGGATCACTTTAAGGGTTGTTTCTCCTGACAAATTTCCTATTGAACTCTATGGAAAAATAAGTCAGGAGAAGAAACCCTTCAAGTTATCCATCCATATCTCCTGTATTTCTGGCTGCAGAGTGATGGTTTAAGGCTTGTTTGATACGGCAAACCCTTGATGACTTACAGCCATTTAGCCAACAATGTGTTCCATACTGTTCCAGTGTAATTTACAGCTAAATCTAGTCACCCCCCAATTCCCATAGAGATCCATTCAAATGCAGAGACGTTATAGTATCGCTTGTAAGAGTAACAAAAAGATATCAAGAATTTTTTGGTGTTGTTGGGTCACAGACATCAGGAAGTCATGGCATGCAAAGGATATGTGACCAAATATTTAAAATGATTACTTTATTCTATATATAAATGCAGGGGTCCCGATAATAATGGCACGTGATTCTGTTAAAAATTATTATTTCTTGATGAGGGATTTTTTTTTCTCAGAATAAATTTACTTAAAGGTTGGATTTTTCTAATTTATTCAGTGTGAGATTAAGCTAATTCACCAAACGGTGAATTTTTTATAACCCTTTTTACTCATCTTTACCAGGGGAATTGTGGAGGGCACTGTATGTTTTAATGTAATGTGACAGAAAACATGCATGCCTGTCACGGGGGCCCTCTGTGGCTATTGTTCCTGTGGCTGTCGGTTCTAGATACGCCTGACGGCCTGCCTCACTGTAAGGAGGCCCAGTGCGAGGCTCGAATTACACCCCACAGCTGGCTAGGCGGGGGCGGACAGGCCCCACTTTGTTATGTTATTTTGGGATGGATGTTGTTGACTCAGATAGCGGAGCAAGAGGAGTCCGTCCGCTTGGCTAAACATAACCCCTCCGAGGGCTGACCTCAAGGCTGGGAGGTGACCCTTCTCTTTGGCCTCGGGTCGTTCTGTCCTCCATTTGTAATCCGCCGTGCAGTGTTCACCCAGACCCCGTCGCATTCGTATCTCCGGGGCTCCTGTTTGCTTCATCACAGACACCAATGAAGTTATGAGACTTCATATAAATATACCTCTACACTGCAAAGACCAAAAGTCATTCTTAACAAGCATTTTAATCTTATATTTAGACTTTCGGTTACTTTTTTGCTAAATAAGACAAAAAAGATTGCCAATGGGGTGAGATAGTCTTACTCATTTCAATATTTGCCAGTGGGGTAAGATAATTTCACTTGTCAAGCAAAAAGTAACTTAAAACAAGCCAATATTTTCCACTTTAGAGAAAAAAATAAAGATTTTAAGTCTCATTACAAGACTAAAACACCGGTTAAGACGGCCATTTCTTTGCAGCGTAAAAGCAGATGTGTTTCTTCTGCAGTGCTTTGTGTGCCTCAAGATTATTAAATATGCATTTGTAGTTTTTCTTTGATATCTGAGCAGAGGCCCCCGCAGCACATACAGGGACTAATACAGGTCCAAACCCTGGCAATCAATCAACTGCTGAGTAACCGCTGAAAAACTATCATGCACCAACGTGAGCAAGGAACGTGTACTGAACCATAACATGTTCATAGATTGCACACACACACACACACACACACACACACACACACACACACACACACACACACAGGCCTATACACACATACTGCATTGCATATCTTTTTGGTAATACGCATGTTAATGCAAACACAGACACATGCATCCTACGATAGCAACGGGGCTTCAGTGTGTGTAAAGGCCGGTCTTACTTGACACACCCTGTAGGCCCTCAGATGTCCAGACAAGAGGAATAACAATGACCTTTCTTCATGAACCAAACCGAGGCTGCAGCCTAACATGAGTGGCCTGAGGTATCGCAGTTTCACATGTCTGAGACAGAGGATGAAGGCCTCTGTGCTTACCTGTGGCTTCAGGTGAGAAGACACAATGCACGTCTGTTCCTTTAGAAGGCAGGCCGTGCCCATGTGCAGACAGGCCTGTAACACACACAGATCGCAAAGGCGTGTGTAGACAGGTCCCATCCTATAGTCCTCACCATTACACTACAACCTACATTTGTTTTTCTATTAAACGGCAGCCCTGATAAAAATACACAAGACTGTTCTCTCAGTGAATGTTGTTGCCCGGAGAAAAACATACACAAAAAAACCCCCCCAAAAAACTGCATTCTGAACCTGCAGATTGTAATCAGGGCGAGAACTACAAAGGAACCCTTATCTCGTCTTGTTCCACCTCTGATTTGTCAGCTCGTCTATAAGTGTGCAACTGAGTGTGTCCTGGAATGCTGAAGAACAAATGACCCCCCCCACCGGTTCTCTTATGCAGTGTAGTTCTCCATGCATGGGCAATTCCTTAAGCGGAAAGAAAAATTGAGAACATTGTTGTTTCCACACGTTGCACTCCAGTGTAATTCCGCAGATGAATATCCGCAAATTGAGCCGCGATCCCCTAAGCTCATTATTACAATGAACAAATTATACGCCAAACGGCAGTAGAGGATTAAAAGGAGGCCTTCATCCCTGTGTGAAGCGGGTCTTTCCGACCAAACCTGGTTTTTATTCTGTATTTTACATGGTAATATTAAAGCCACCATCACCCTCATTCCAAAAGGACGTTTTCTATAAGGACAGTTTTCATTGTCACAGTCCCACATTGTAGGCCTTCCGAATTATATTCATAGTATTTAATTCTTCCTGAGACAATTTCCCCTTGCCTTCAAATTAGGAAAATTGTTGGGACAGTTAATTGATTGAGTACTGACTAATTTCAAATGAAATACTCTCAGAATGTGATTAGACTGATTACCCTCAAATAAAGGTGCTAGACTGTCCTGTTTGACGAGCCAGAATGAAATAACAGTAGTTTGAGGTTCATCAGTTTGAGACCAAATGGGATGTGCTACTTTTGAGCTCTCTCTTTACACTCACTCTCTCTTTATTTTTTTCTCTCTCTCTCAAACTTCACAAATTCACACACACACACACACACACACACACACACACACACACACACACACACACACACACACACACACACAAAAAACACACACGCACACAGAAACACACACACACACACACACACACACACACACACACACAGACAAAAAAAACACATGCACACACATACACACAAATACACAGAGACAAAAAAAAACACACACACACACAGACAAAAAAAACACTAGCACACACACAAAAAAAACACGCACACACACACACAAATACACGCACGTACACACACACACGCACACAAACACACACAAGATACCGTATGTACAAACAAAAGAAGAAGAGGCATTCAGAGAGGATATGAGGGGCCATCTGTACTCTTGCTGTCCATATTATAAAAACATTCGAGCCAGTAATGCCAGTCCCTTCATTTTACCGTTTACCATTAGCGAATCATTGTTCATTACATTACATTCATTTGTAATGTAATGAACTTGAATCATTGTTGCAATGCAGCATATTCCACAAAGGCAGTCTAGGCTCCCCTAACAAAAGCAAATATACTGTACGACGAATGTTAAACAGAGAAGAATGATCCAAGGGAACATGTTTGAGCATGTTTAAGAAGCCACAGTGCACACAGAATCAATGCAAAATCTCCCTTAAACGACACATAGAGAATAGCAGTTTTTATATAAGCAGGTGAAAGACTAACCATGTGATTAAACTTAGTCAAATCATCTTCGTAAAGTTTCATTATTGCTGGCTATCTATATGTCATAAAGAGTACAACCTCAGACTCCCCTTCTATAGATGAAAATCTATTTTTTGTGGAACATTTATATATTTAAACCCTGAAGAAAGGGTGAACAAACGTATTCTCAAACCTAAGAATCACTGCAGTGACTGAAACATTTTTCCTAGATTTTACGTACTTAATAAGGTAATCCTGAATTTATGGATTCTGGGATGTCATAATCTCAACATCAATTACCAGAAATATAATCCATCATGGTTTCCATGACAATGGGCAGTGAGCGGGAGCTAGTGGCATTTAACTAGCATTTTGATCAGTTAAAGAGAATGCTTTTACTTTTTTCTTTATTTTGTTTGATTGAGGAAACTGGTTTTGCAAAGTTTTGCAAAGAAACAGAAAAACCGTTTGGGAAATGCAGGCATCTGCATCTGCATCTAGGAGTCTTGCTGCTGCTGCTGCTGCTGGTAAAGTAAGACTGGTTTGATGGTAAGCAGTTCCTGACCCTTTAACTAATCCTTAATTTACGTCCGTCCCCCAGCCTACACAGCTGCAGCTGTGTCGTGGAACTTGCCGGTCCCATGCTCTACTTACAATCGTTATAATCAGCATAGTTAAAGTATTGAAAAAGTGAAATGTTAAACGCCGTAAGATTAGAGGCCGACAGCCATTAGTGGAAACTGATAGCCATGATTGCTGGTGCGCTTGATCGCGTTCTCCAATGGACACGACGACGAAGCCACAGAGACACTGAGACGTTACATGGCGCTCTGAGATCTGAGAAGAACTGTGCTCGCTGTTTGGGTGTTAAAATAACAAATGATTGCAATCAACGCAGCTCCCTATAACAAACGAGTGGGACTCACTGTGCTAGTGTGAGCAAAAGGCTCCACATGCATAGATTGACCATATATTGGAGGACAGGGGCGGACCGGCATTATGAGCGTAATACTAGGCTATTTGTTAGTTTATATACGATCTACTGAAGGAGCAAAACCTAACCGGACATTTTCAGAATTTAGAAATCCTGCCGAGACAGATTTTTTTTCCGTTCCCAAAAAGAAGAAATGTCTGCATGGGGGAAAAAGAGGACACATCTGGTCACCCTACACAAGCATGCATCATTTTCCACAAACCAACCGGAAAATTCCGTGCAAACCAACGACGTTTCTGTCTCATCGTGCTCTTGTTGTCTTGCTCCTGTTGTTGTTGTTGTTCTACTTGTGAAGGACCTGTCTTTGACAAAAAAAACTGAGTCTCTAAGTACTCCTCCCCCCAATACCCCCCCCCCCCCTCGAATGATGCCTGTTGTGGGGGGGGGGGGGGGGGGGGGGGGCAGAGCCAACCCATGATGACTAACACTGTTATTTCAACAACACAACATCCACCTCCGGCAGCAGCAAAAGCTTTAATAACAGGGCCTCTCGCGGCACATCAAAACCTTTCGCCGGCTCCCCCAACACGCCCGGCGTGCCTTTAAAACACTTCCCTATTCTCCCCCAACACGCCCGGCGTGCCTTTAAAACACTTCCCTATTCTCCCCCAACATACACCCGGCGTGCCTTTAAAACACTTCCCTATTCTCCCCCAACACGCCCGGCGTGCCTTTAAAACACTTCCCTATTCTCCCCCAACACGCCCGGCGTGCCTTTAAAACACTTCCCTATTCTCCCCCAACACGCCCGGCGTGCCTTTAAAACACTTCCCTATTCTCCCCCAACACGCCCGGCGTGCCTTTAAAACACTTCCCTATTCTCCCCCAACACGCCCGGCGTGCCTTTAAAACACTTCCCTATTCTCCCCCAACACGCCCGGCGTGCCTTTAAAACACTTCCCTATTCTCCCCCAACACACCCGGCGTGCCTTTAAAACACTTCCCTATTCTCCCCCAACACGCCCGGCGTGCCTTTAAAACACTTCCCTATTCTCCCCCAACACGCCCGGCGTGCCTTTAAAACACTTCCCTATTCTCCCCCAACACACCCGGCGTGCCTTTAAAACACTTCCCTATTCTCCCCCAACACGCCCGGCGTGCCTTTAAAACACTTCCCTATTCTCCCCCAACACGCCCGGCGTGCCTTTAAAACACTTCCCTATTCTCCCCCAACACACCCGGCGTGCCTTTAAAACACTTCCCTATTCTCCCCCAACACGCCCGGCGTGCCTTTAAAACACTTCCCTATTCTCCCCCAACACGCCCGGCGTGCCTTTAAAACACTTCCCTATTCTCCCCCAACACGCCCGGCGTGCCTTTAAAACACTTCCCTATTCTCCCCCAACACGCCCGGCGTGCCTTTAAAACACTTCCCTATTCTCCCCCAACACGCCCGGCGTGCCTTTAAAACACTTCCCTATTCTCCCCCAACACGCCCGGCGTGTCTTTAAAACACTTCCCTATTCTCCCCCAACACGCCCGGCGTGCCTTTAAAACACTTCCCTATTCTCCCCCAACACGCCCGGCGTGCCTTTAAAACACTTCCCTATTCTCCCCCAACACACCCGGCGTGCCTTTAAAACACTTCCCTATTCTCCCCCAACACGCCCGGCGTGCCTTTAAAACACTTCCCTATTCTCCCCCAACACGCCCGGCGTGCCTTTAAAACACTTCCCTATTCTCCCCCAACACACCCGGCGTGCCTTTAAAACACTTCCCTATTCTCCCCCAACACGCCCGGCGTGCCTTTAAAACACTTCCCTATTCTCCCCCAACACACCCGGCGTGCCTTTAAAACACTTCCCTATTCTCCCCCAACACACCCGGCGTGCCTTTAAAACACTTCCCTATTCTCCCCCAACACGCCCGGCGTGCCTTTAAAACACTTCCCTATTCTCCCCCAACACACCCGGCGTGCCTTTAAAACACTTCCCTATTCTCCCCCAACACGCCCGGCGTGCCTTTAAAACACTTCCCTATTCTCCCCCAACACACCCGGCGTGCCTTTAAAACACTTCCCTATTCTCCCCCAACACGCCCGGCGTGCCTTTAAAACACTTCCCTATTCTCCCCCAACACACCCTGATGTAAAACACTCATGAAGTTCTTCATATAGCAAGCTGGTCTGGTAAACACTTATGCCTTTATTCACAGTCTGCCTGCCTGCCTGCCTAACTAACACTAGGCCAGATCGGTCCTCTCCATTTGAATGCTGTGCTCACTCTCTCAAGGGTTTTATTTTTCCTTAGAAAATAAAAATCGAGGGGGAAAAAAAACGAACAGTAAAACAAGACGAGAAACATCCATTGCAGGCATTTAGCAGAAAAAATTCTTATCCGAAGCAACTTACACAACTTTTCAGCATTTAGTTTCCATTTATCCATTTATACAGCTGGATATATACTGAATCAATTTAGGTGCCTTGCTCAAGGGTACAACAGCCTGGGAATCAAACCGACAACCTTTCGGTTACTAGTCCAATTCCTTAACCATTATTCTACACTGCCGCCCATACATACTGCCTCTACCTGCCACTGTGACTGAATTGTGGTTCCAGAGACTGGACAGGCCCAGCTCCAGTGGTCACCCAGACTCCCATAGCTCACTCATTCAGGCTTGTCTCCCATGTACCTCCGCTCCGCTGTCCAGATTCAGTGCAGTTTTCATGCTTTAATATGGCACAACCGTAGTGTTCATACACGGCCCCATAAAACACCCCCCGCCCCCTGCCCTCCTTTTCAGCAAAAGGGCCTTTTTTACATCTAATGTCAGAGACAACCAATATTTCTTAAACTTCAATGGCTATGAGAAGGAAAAAAGCAAAGCTATGACGTAGACACGCGCGCACACACACGCACACGCACGCGCACGCGCGTGCACACACGCACGCATGCACACGCACGCACGCATGCACACACACACACACACACGCACGCACACACAGACTTGCACACGCGCGCACACACACACACGCATACACACACACACACACGCACGCACATACAGACCTGCGCGCGCACACACACACACACACGCACGCACGCACATACAGACCTGCGCGCGCACACACACACACGCACACACACACACACACACACACACACGCACACACACACACACAGATGTATTGTATAAAGGAGAGGGCTAACAGACAAATGGCTGTACATGTTGTCCTGCCTTGTTCTGGTGTGTGCAGTGAGAGAGAGCAACACACAGACAGCCACAACATTCCTGTCTCCACCCAGGATAGGTATACTTATTCAAATATACTGTATGTATGCTATCTCAAAACTGATGCCTTGCTGATAAGGCATGTAAACTTTTAATCCTCAAAGAAAGTAAGAACACATTAACTGTATCGAAAAGCTGTATGCTGTACTGTCTAATAAAAATATTCTCTGAAATCTATTTACCTCAGTATTTCATAGCATGACATTTGGCCAAATGTTAAGTTCCAAAACTACTGGACATACAGTATCCCCTGTGGTTTTCTTTTCATAAAGCTATTATTGTCTGATCGATGATGGCTCGTGAATAATGCTCATCTTATTAATAGAATTAAGTTAATGTAGATCTTAACACCCCGGATGTGCTGTTCCACAGTCCCTCGACCCCAGCTGTGCGGCAGCCATATTGTCTCATTTGGCCTGTGTAGTCCCATTCACCGGAGGCTGCTATTCAAGAGCTCCTCCACCCACACAAACATGCACAACGATAGAGAAAGCATTCTTGGCAGCGCCGGTGAACCCAAGAGAGAAGCGCACGGAAACACATTTCTCCTCTGTTGTTTGTGAAAGCACTGTTTAGGGATGGGGGATTTACATTTACTTACACAGAGTCTCATACAAACATAGCACATGATAACCACATAGGCTTTCCATTATAAATACACTACAAAAAATGTCTGTCTTAACAAGTGTTTTAGTCTTGTAATGAGACTTAAAATCATATTTTTTTCTCTAAAGTGGAAAATATTAGCTTGTTTTAAGTTACTTTTTGCTTGACAAGTGAAATTATCCTGCCCCACTGGCAAATCTTGAAACGAGTAAAACTATCTCACCCCACTGGAAATCATATTTTGTCTTATTCAGCTAAAGAAGTAACAGAAATAAGATTAAATATAAGATTTAAATGCTTTTTTTTATTTTATTTCCCGCCACCACCCCTCCCTCTTGGGAGGTCAGCTTTATTTTTATTTGCAATTATATTTCATAACAATGTTGTGCTAAAGCCTCTGAGAGGGAAGGGTATAACAACAACACAAAAAAACAAGATTTAAATGCTTGTTAAGATTTGGCTTTTGCAGCATATGAGCCAGGGTATTTTATTGCTGAGTAGGATGGCCTAATGTTTATCCCCAGCTAAAAGTATCCCTACATAACCAGCAGGAACTGTTTTCCTCCACAGACAAATAACATCCATTAAATTTCAGCTTCCTGCACTGCGGCTAGCCTTCGTCTGTTGATGGTCAGTAAACTCGGAGCCTGACCTTTTTCTGTGTGTGCATGTATACAATAAAAGAACGACGTGCCTGAACGCGTGTTTCCATTGCAGTTTTACAGGAGGCAGGCCGAAGACGCGGCGGTCAGAGTAGCTGACAGCCGGCTGTCGCAATGGACTTGAGACGACTATCGGCGGACAACCTTAGCCAAGCCCGGGACTCTGGGAGTGGCCACACCCTCCACGCTGGGAGCTGGGGGAGACTGGAGCCCCAGTATCTCATTGCTGTACATTACATTAAGCCTGACTGACAACTTCATGTTGGCTATAATAAACATTCTTTATACAGTACATTTAACACTGAGAAACAGCATCTTCCTGGAAGCAAAACATTCATTAAAGAATGCGAGAACCCAACCGTCAGGTTCAGTAGAGGCAACGGATACGCAAAAAGCAGTTTAAAGTATCTTTCATGATCTGTCCTTTATGATTTCCCTTCATCGGACACAAAAACACAATATCACTATCGCTCCACTCAGATACTCCTGTCATTTGAGATGCAGGGAAAATGGAACGAATGTTTCGAGTCATTTCACATTTCTTATGTGTGAAAAAACAAACACACACTCACGATATTTAAGAAAAACAACGGGTGGAAAAAGCCCTGCTCGCATCGCTGCTCTTTGCAGTTAACCCCTTCCTGCCTGCAGGGTGGAATATCAAAGGACACAAACAGAAAAGGAGCGCAGTTTCCTTTCCGGTGTTTTCTTTCAGGGAACGGCCTTTTGAATAACCCCTTTTTGAAGACCCCGCTTGGGCCTGGACGTCCTCCCCGACTGTAATATAAAGAAAAGGGGCGAGACCAAGGGGTGTCAAATCAGTCAGGGGTGTGAGGAAATGATGAAGCCGGGGCAGGGGTCAGGGTCAAGGTTAGAAACCTTACATAACGTTATCTCTTTTGTGTGATCGCCAGTCTTGGTATGATTTCTGTTTCCCATGTAATGCCCAATCCGGCTAGGACTCCAGTCTGGGTCCACCCATGGACCGTCTCAAATATTATGTGATCCGTACTGTTGAGCAAATGGAAAGCTGGAAGTCCACTAACAGAGCCATATGAAATTAATTGCCACAGGCAAAGTGGAGGGTGTGGATGATGTGTCATTAGACGCACTGTGCGTGTGTGTTGTGTGTGTGTGTGTGTGTGTGTGAGTGTGTGCATGCGTGAGAGTGAACGTGAGAGCGTATCTGTGTGACTGGGTCCAAGAGCATCAGTCTGTATGAATAAGTGAGAGGGACAGAATATGTGCGTGTGTGTATGTGTGCATGCATGTGCATATGTGTAGTATGTGTGTATGTAGTGTATGTGTGCATGTATGTCTGTATGTGTGTGTGCATATGTGTGTAGTATGTGTGTATGTGTGTGCGTGTGTGTGCCAGTATGTATGTGTGCGTGTGTGCATGTGTGTATGTATGTGTGTGTGTGCATGCGTGTGTGTGTGTGTGTGTGTGTGCCAGTATGTATGTGTGTGTGTGTGTGTGTGTGTGTGCATGTGTGCCTGTATGTATGTGTGTGTGTGTGTGTGTGTGTGTGTGTGTGCCTGTATGTATGTGTGTGTGCATGCGTGTGTGTGTGTGTGTGTGTGTGTGCATGCATGTGCATATGTGTAGTATGTGTGTATGTATGTGTGCATGTGTCTGTATGTATGTGTGTGTGTGTGTGTGTGTGCCAGTATGTATGTGTGCATGTGTCTGTATGTATGTGTGTGTGTGTGTGCCAGTATGTATGTGTGCATGTGTGTGTGTGTGTGTGTGTGTGTGTGTGTGTGCCAGTATGTATGTGTGTGGTGTGTGTGTGTGTGTGTGCGTGTGTGCATGTGTGTGCGTGTGTGTGCGTGCGTGTGTATGTGTATGTGTATGTGTGTATGTGCGCACTTGCATGTATCAGGCAGACCGTCCCTGGTTAGCGTATAAAAACAGAGCCGTTTCCCCTGATTGTATCCCCTGCAGTATGGGGGCAGACTGTGAGGGTAGAGGCGGGGCGCTTCCTCACACTGTCTCCAACGAGGCCGTGCTCTCCGCTCTGTCCACACCGCATCCCCCCAGGCTGACCGGGGACAACAAGACGTACTCCAACAAAACAATAACCATTCAGACGCTCCCTAGACTAGTCGCACGCTACACACGCCTACTGGCTTTGGAACAGGGTGCCCGAGCTTAAGCTTTAAGGTCTGTCTCCTCTACCGATCCGTGAGAAACATTTCATTTACACAATGTACATAATGTACAGCTTCCATAGTCTTTCTCCCACTGTACCTTCAATAGAACCAACAACAAGCCACTTAAAAGTATAACATTAAAGCATAAATTTATTCCAATGAGGACACAAACCAAAATATTATCAAACATGTTAATGATAACAGGGGTCGTGTGGAAAACAGTCCAGTCCAGTGAGGATATATACAAAAATATCATTGAACATAGTAAAGATAACAGGAGGGTCAGGAGGAAGGCCACCTTTCCTCACCATGGTCTCTTGGGATCTGTGGAGGAGGGGCCCACATGGGGATGTTGATCATTTATTGGCCCAGGTGTGGCCGTTCCCATTTGCAGACTGAACTAGGTCAGTGTCGGCATAGTTGCAGGATAGCTTTTCCAGATGTTGGATAATACGACCCGTGGCCCAGGCCAGTTACATTCCTACAGCACATTGGTGCGTTTTCTTCTTGTCTTTTAGTAGATTAAACTTGAACCTCTACCTCCCGGTGCCCTCTTTAAGCAAGGCGGTAATACTAAGCCCATACACGTCCGTGTCTCTCACTGAGCCAATTACACCGGTTCTCTTTCCTGTCAGTAAAGTCTTGACAAAACAGGACTCGGTTGAAATGGGAATTTGATCTTTCTTTTTAAGTTTTGGAGTGAAAAAACAGATTCCCATGAAACAGAAGTTCTACGGGCCTTCGATATCTGCCAAGGCAGTAAATTTCCACAGCGCTCCCCCTGTGAGAACACTCCAATAAAACCTGTGATAAAAGACTCAGGCAGCACTCAGAACTCCACAGTTAAAGTGGGCGAGACGCATTGACCCAGCCTGCATTCGGCTCTGTTTCCGTAATTCAACTGGCGTTTATCCAAGCTGCACAAATCCACCTGCTACAATACCACCATACATTACTGGCATATGTATGTATTAGTATATGTATTAGTTCGGTAGACTGGGCACACACACACACAGTGTTTTCTACCTATTCGTGCAGAAGGTTTTTTTTTTTTTTCAGAGAGAAACTTACGGAAAGTACCGTAATAAAGGGCATTTTGGAGCATTTTGTTCCCCATAACAATGTTTTGGGTGCAATAAAAACGAGGCTGTAGACATTGGTGCCACTGGCTCACGAGATGGGTACATTTGGGGCACTATTGCTCAAGCAATGGGTGGAATGGGGTGGGGTAGGCAGGCAGCAGTTGGCATCCTGGCATGGCTGGATGAGAACCTGCCTAGTTGGCTCAGTTTGTGCTGACAGGGCTGTGGGTCCCACCCTTATCAGGCCAGGGCTGGAGGGAGCGCCAGGCCCCAGAGTCCAGCACAACCTGTTAGCACTGACCAGCACAAACCAAACAATCCACAGCACATTCAGGCAGCATCACAAACCGTTAGCTCTCTGACTGTACTGACCAGCTCAGACCAAACACTGCATGATAACCGTTAGCTCTCTGACCATACTGACTAGCTCAGACCAAACACTGCATCATTACCGCTAGCTCTCTGACCGTACTGACCAGTTCAAACCAAGACACTGCACACCACACTCAGGCCACCATCACAACCGTTAGCTCTTATGTTTTAGATGTTTGTACAGTAACCGAAGACTTAAAACATCAATACATTTTCTCATGCTTGTTTGACAAAAAAACAAACATACAAACACAAATGTACACACATACAAACATACACACACACACAAACAAACACACAAACACAAATGTACACACAAACAAACAAACACACACACACACACACACAAACAAACACACACACAAACAAACAAACACAAAACACACAAATAAACATCTAAAGGGAGTTTTCTTTTTCAATAGGAAGCTGTGCCTCTAAGAATGGATTTCTGACAAAGGAAACTGTTTCCAGGGATGTGTATGAATGAAGAAAGAATTATTTAATGTGTTCATAAATACATCAATCAGTGTGTGTGGGCAAGGGCATAAATAGTGGCGTAATAAACAAATGCTCATTTTTCTTTTTTTTCTTCTTTTTTTTAAAAAGGAAGCCATTACTGGGTGGAAAACAAATATTCTGACCAAATTTGTTTGGAACTCTGGTCCATTTCTCTTGGACTTTTCATATTTCTAAATAACATAAAATTATTTAGTTTTAGTAAAAAAAAAAAAAGAATATTTTGTTTGTGATAAGACAGACAGAATGCTGGAAAACATGGAATACTTAAATTGTCTAAAATCACCTAAATTAAATTAGAATATAATGATTTATATGCTCAATCATTTGAAAAGGATTCAGCTCCGAACAAGTACAGAATTCCAGTAGTTTTGGGAGTAGAAACAGAAGGGCCTTTGGTTCCCTCCTTTACTCCATGAATACTATGCGTGATAACATTAAACGATTATATCACTTACTAGCCATTGATTGCATACAATGCCACAGAGTGGTACTTTAAGAGGATTATGGCCCTGAAACTCCCTACAGACCCCTGCCTCAATGGGGGAAAATGGGGCGGGGGGGGGCTCTCTCCATTGTTTTTAAGCTTTAGAACCCCCCTCCCCCCAACCCAACCCTGGTCCTCCAAGCTTTTCACAGGAAACACACAAAGCATTTTTTTAAATTATACAAATAATTGGAACATACTGGTTATCTAGGCCCAGCATAAAACGTTTTAGGAATGCAATTGGACAGGTTATGCTCTCATCTGCTATAAAGTCACCTGTCATCAAAACAAAACAATTCTATGAAGTAGAAGGTGGTGTGTATCTGCAACAAAAAGGTACTTTTTCTTTCTGGGGGAGTGTCAACACTGAGCCTCTATGAAACAAGTCCAGACATACCACTCACCATTTCATAATACTGATGACCAACACTGAGCCAGACATACCACTCACCATTTCATAATACTGATGACCAACACTGAGCCAGACATACCACTCACCATTTCATAATACTGATGACCAACACTGAGCCAGACATACCACTCACCATTTCATAATACTGATGACCAACACTGAGCCAGACATACCACTCACCATTTCATAATACTGATGACCAACACGTGCCGATAGCACTTACGTTTTAACAAGTGTTTTAGTCTTGTAATGAGACTTAAAATCTTATTTCTTCCTCTCAAGTAGAAAATATTAAGCTTGTTTTAAATTGAAATTATCTTACCCATTGGTTTATCTTAAAATAAGTAAAACTATGTCACCCCATTGGCAATCCTTTTATTTTATTTAGCAAAAATGTAATAGAAATAAGATTTAATGTCCTAGTATTTAGTCTAAAATGCTTGTTAAGATTGAATATTATTAGTTTTTTTTTGCAGTGTACGAGGTGGCTGCTGTGACATTCAACACAGCCGTGGCATTAGGGTGTTCTCCCCATAGAGCAGGCCCTCCACTGACCCCCCCTGCCCTATAAATCAGCTCAGCATTGGAGGGAGAGCCTCCTAAACTGACCCCGAACATACAGCGCTGACGCACTGGCGGCCATTACAGGCCCCTCACAGGGAACAAAAATTCTTGGGGCAGAAGTGTGATGGAGGCCATATTTTATTTAGGCTGACGGGTCACCCGGGGAATCAAAGTAGGTTGAAGATGCAAGAGCTTGTGAATTCAATCAGATATAATGTTTCATTAGGTCAATTTGGCCAGGATAGTGGGGGGGGGGGGGGGGGGGGGGGGGGGGGGGCATGCGATCTTTAATGACCACTGTGAATCGGTTTAACATTGCATCTAAAAGACACAAAAATAATAAATGCAAACATATACAGCTTTGAAAATAATGTCTATTTTCTGGGTTTAATGCCTAGGGAAGCTTTGGGCAGCTGAAACAAAGAGTCATGTGACATGACATCACACTGCATCCCCGAGGTGGATCTTTCACACCAGCTGGGCTCAAGGTGAGAAGTTCTCGCCTTTAAACAAAGAGGCTCGATGCCATGCTTAACATATAAGACGTTCCACTTGACTGGGTCACAGGTTCACAGAAGTTCAGAAGTCAGAAAAAAAAAAAAACACCAACTGACTACATCTGCTTTTCTTATTTGCCGCTACTCTCCAACTCTGGGGCAGAATTTAACCATTGCTCATTGCTGTGTGACCTGCTGAGTTTATCGCTGGTACAGAGCTTGCAAAAACCAAAAACGAAGTCAAACTTTTTTACTTTTTTTGCTAAATAAAACAAAAACGATTGCCAATGGGGTGAGATATTTTAAGATTTGCCAATAGTGTAAGATAATTTCACTTGTCAAGCAAAAAGTACCTTAAAACAAGCTAATATTTTCTACTTGAGAGAAAAAAGTCTCACCACTAGACTTAACAGTTGTTAAGACGGACCATTTTTGCAGTGTACAGCACATTGTGATGCCCTGTGCTATACAAATAAAGCTTGACTGGACTACAGAGCTCCAGTACAGCAATGCTGACAGGGAATGGGGGGGGGGTCTTGTTGACCCTATGGGAAGTTTGCAGTATGAATGAGTACTGACTGACTCAGACATGACTCAGCAGCCGCTAGCTAAACCCTCACAGGCCATTGCTTGCAGCGCTAGCTAGCCTGTGACAGGGCGCTAAGCAGCATCTGACCCCTGGCTAAGCGGGTCGAGAGGGCCCCCTCCATCTTCTCTGGGCGCGGCGATGCGGAGGAACGCTGACGGCGCCGATTCCCACACGCGAGCATTAAGGTAGGGGATTAGGGCCCGCTGGACAGAGAGAGAGAGAGAGAGAGAGAGAGAGGGAAAGAGAGAGAGAGAGAGAAAGACAGAGAGAGAGAGAGAGAGAGACGGCCATTGCAACGCCGTCTGCCCGCTCGTCAAACATCAGAGGGAGTGGTCCACTGAGCGCGTGCAGAGAGGGGTGTGTGAACGCGAACACGCCACATTTTTTCACACTGCTGGAACACACAAAAGTGCTGTTATTTGCTATTGGCAGACTGAGCTGGGCAAATACTGGTTTCATAACAGCCTAGTGACACAGGCTGAACCTTGCATTTATCACATTTACTCAAACACTTCTGACCTTCATTTTATTTAAAAAAAGTTGTGTAAGTCCCTCTGTATCTACTAAATGCCTGTTATGTACAGTAATTTCTCCACCAAATAACCTCGCCTCCTTCCTTACCTCCTGCCATTAGCCTGCACTCCTTCTGCTCGAGATCTCTCCCTATCTTTCCCCTCTTCCAGCTCTTTCTGCCGCATAACTCCCCAACTCCCAGGATTATCTGTCCAGTTTGATAAAAAACGATTTAAGGAAAATTCATCTGGGGGAAAAAAAGGAGACAGTTTGGAAGCATATGAAAGGCGGTGTGCCTCGGGACTAGATGAGGCTAATCGTATAACCGTGAGATTAGAGAATCACTTGAAGAGTCTTGAGAGTCAGGAACTCAAGAGGATTGATTGGGAGGACTGGAGCACCTTGGGAGGTTTCTTGGGGAAAAAAACTACTTCTTCAAAACAGCTACTCGTTCAATTTCAGGAACAGCTGGGAAAGACTCACAGAAATGTCCAGAAATGGGCACTTTTCCTAAAGGACTTTACTAAAACAGTGGAGAGAAGAGCGATACAAAAAAAATGACACCATCCCCCTGCCCATCAGCCAGTATTACAGAGAAAGAGAAAGAGAAAGAGAAAGAGAGATAGAGATAGAGATGGAGATGGAGATGGAGAGAGACAGAGAGAGAGAGAGAGAGAGAGAGAGAGAGACTTGTTGCATGTTTAGAACATGATTTCCTGTATGTTCTATATGTTGCTTTGGCAATATGACCATGGTTGTCTTGCCAATAAAGCAACTTGAAATTGAAAATTTTAATTGAGAAAGAGGGAGGGAGGGAGAGAGCATCTAAACCCGTTTGCTCTGAGGTGGTTTCTCTCTATCACGGGCCTCCTGGGTTTATATTTCCTTGAAGAGAGGAGCTCATGTGGAAACTCTGCTGACACAGTACTTCCTGTGGCCCACAGCTCTCTCGCTCTCTCAGCTGAGGGAGGCCAAGCGAGAGGCCAGAGAGAGAAGCAAAGTGTGTTTATGCTAAAATCTCCCCCTAGGACTGCATACTGGTCACTGCACACTGGTCACTGCACACTGGTCACTGCACAGAACATCACCTTCCCCTTTGACCCCATGTCTCGCGAGACAAATAAGCAACCTCACCTTCAAAAACAAGCCCAAAATTACTAGCTCAACACTATTATGCCCACATATTTATGATAAAATCATTAAAACCAGTGAGCTAGACTAGTGAGCAGACAGTGTCATTCAATGCATTGTGGAAAATAGATGCCATAAATGTCAAAAAAAAAAAGAAAAGTCGCTTGTTAGATGGTCTCAACAAACAATCATATTTTTTGTTGCCCAAAAAACCAAAACCTGCGACTCGTGGTTTTTTCAAGCAACCTCGGAAAAAAAAGCCCAAAGTTGCTTATTATAAGCCGGACTTGGCAACTCGGGTCACTGTTGTTAGCCCTCTCTCTGTCCACTGTGGGCCAAAAAGCCCAGGAACTTAAGCCCAGGAATTTAAGACCAGGAACTTAAGCCCAGGAACTTAAGCCCAGGAACTTAAGCCCAGGAATTTAAGCCCAGGAATTGACTGGTCATGGAATTTGTTTTGCACCAATCATTGGTCATGTTATTGGTTTTGCGTGTGCTAAATGGTTTTGCACCCGCCGAAGGTCTTAGTAAATCAGGCCCTAAATACTCCACAGCCGTTTATCTGCCTAATGCAGCAGCTTTAGACCTCCACATATACATATGCTACACGCTTGATCTATAGTAACCTAAAAAAAAAGAAAAAGTAAATGTTTATGCAGTCCTTTACTTATGTAACCATGTGCACAAGCACAAAAGGAGGCGTGCCTGCTGCAGACAGTGCAGAATAGCCATGCCGTTTTCAGAACGCTCATGCCTGCTGCAGACAGTGCAGAATAGCCATGCCGTTTTCAGAACGCTCATGCCTGCTGCAGACAGTGCAGAATAGCCATGTCGTTTTCAGAACGCTCGTGCTTGCTGCACAGTGCAGAATAGCCATGTCGTTTTCAGAACGCTCGTGCTTGCTGCACAGTGCAGAATAGCCATGTCGTTTTCAGAACGCTCGTGCTTGCTGCACAGTGCAGAATAGCCATGTCGTTTTCAGAACGCTCGTGCTTGCTGCACAGTGCAGAATAGCCATGTCGTTTTCAGAACGCTCGTGTTTGCTGCAGACAGTGCAGAATAGCCATGTCGTTTTCAGAACGCTCGTGCTCGCTGCAGACGGTGCAGAATAGCCATGTCGTTTTCAGAACGCTCGTGCCTGCTGCAGACGGTGCAGAATAGCCATGTCGTTTTCAGAACGCTCGTGCCGCTGCAGACGGTGCAGAATAGCCATGTCGTTTTCAGAACGCTCGTGCCTGCTGCAGACGGTGCAGAATAGCCATGTCGTTTTCAGAACGCTCGTGCCTGCTGCAGACGGTGCAGAATAGCCATGTCGTTTTCAGAACGCTCGTGCCTGCTGCAGACGGTGCAAAACAGCCATGTCGTTTTCAGAACGCTCGTGCTCACTGCAGACAGTGCAGAATAGCCATGTCGTTTTCAGAACGCTCGTGTTTGCTGCAGACGGTGTAGAATAGCCATGTCGTTTTCAGAACGCTCGTGCCTGCTGCAGACGGTGCAGAATAGCCATG
>CM056378.1:8818174-8875674 GCA_029718625.1 Synaphobranchus kaupii
CTTAGTTTTTGGAGTTAAACAAACGGTGTTATGATGACTTCACTTCTGTCGACATAACAACTGTAGTCCTTTAAAGGCAATGTTTTTTTTTTTACTGTTCACATCTGACGATGTATATATGCATATGTGCTGCTAGCTGCCCTTCTGTTCAGTCTGCAGCCCACCTGCTCAGAGGACACTGCACGTCCAATCCAATCACTCCTGTGCGTGACCCTGTATCGCTATGAAGTGCTATAGTAGACTATGCTCCATTGAGCGGGGCTCAGTCTTGGCTCGGCCACAATTCAATTCTACACTGTGGAGAAAAACCACTGCACTGAGAACACATGCACGATTGGAAATGCCACTCAAAAAAAACATGTGGTATTTCTATCAGGAAATTTCCCAAAACACTCTTCCCACAAAACACAGAGGAATATGGGGCTTCTGAGACCAGTGTCCATCACGAGCCTCGGCTGTCAGACAACTATGACCAAGATCCGACAGAGCAGAGATCTACCGCCCTGTATGTTTTCATTTCAACCCTAACTTGGCACACCTGACACTACTCACTAGATCTTTAGCTGTTGAATGAGGTGTGCTTTGTTAGGGTTTGAGTGAAACCTTCAGGACAGTAGCTCTCCAGGAACAGGTTTTGGGACCACTGCTACAGAGGGATACAATTGGGCTCTTCCTGCCCGTACGCTGGGTTTAAGGTTTAAGTTGGCCAAGGTTCAATGGGATACCATTGCACAAACTCCTACAAAAATTCACATTAGGTAGCAGCTGTGATCAGTGAGCAATACATCTCACCAGCAACCTCGCTCCTGCACCAGTGTGGTGTGCAGGGTGCAGAATGAAAGATGAAGCAGATTTTAAAAGTACTATGCTGCCATCTAGTGGGCATTGCAGGTAAATGACGTTCTAGTTAACATAATTGCATTCCTGGCCCGTTTTGGGCGTTTCAGTTAAACCTATTAAATTAAAAGCTATAAAAGATTTAAAAAAAGATATCTTTGCCAGTGACATAATTTATCATGGAGTTCTGTATGGACACTAGAAATAACACGTAAAATAATATATATTATTTTTTTAAATGTCAATTATTAATAAAAACACACTGTAACTATCTATACATGTACTAAGACCATGCATCACGCAAGCCCTGGAATGAAAAGCTCATATAGTGGTGAAACTTAAAAATTGATGTCAATATCACTGATTGAAATAAACACACGGAATCAGGCATCACACCGTTATCAGGACGGGCAAGAATTTGGGGAGAGATCTGGCTCTACCTGGAAAATGAGTTACTTATTACAAATGGTAAAATTGTATGAGAATATCATGAATAAAGGAGTGCACTGCCTGCTTTTGCTGCAAGCAGAACCTGACAATCTGTGATAAGAACATAAAAATACAAAAATCCTTCTAACAGAATGTCAGCAGAGATAATCCTCACCTGGCTCATTTGGTGATAAGGAGACTTAACCTCATTACAGACTTCAAGAGAAGCAGGAGTGGGTGTTTTAAGATTTAATATTTCTGAAACATTGGGTTGAAAAAGAGTACAAAAGTGAACTTGTACCTGTTCTGGTACAGTCGTCCTGCTGTGTCCAAGTTGTAAAAAGTGAAATAGACGCGTCTTTAAAAGCATATACTACATATATTAATTGCCTTACATATAATTACTAGAAACCAATACGAGTTACAAGTTTTAAATACACAAAGGCCTTCACTGTTTAAAAGTGACACCTTTACACTGTTTTGTTGAATGAAATCTGTCTAAAAGTACATTACAGGACATGAGAGCACAAGGCCCCGCCCAGCTGTGAGTCATGCAACAGTGTCACAGCAAACGCCGCAGCCCAGCCCTCTGGCACAGAGAAGGGCTGCCAGGAGAATTCAAGTTATAAAGTAGATTACAAAAATAATAATGTAACAAAAAAAAGAAAAGATTTAATAGTCCATTTCCTAAGACCAGCGTAAGCTTGATTTGGTGGTTTGACGCGTAAAAGACATGTTTCTCCACCATCCCCTTCTCTCTCCAATCCACCCCACCAGGAATGCCAGTACGTCAGTGGTCCCCAACCCGGTTCCTGGAGATCTACCGTCCTGGAGATCTAGGTTAATTTCAACCCTCATCATACACCAGATTCTGCTAATTAGCAGCTCAACGAGACCTCTAGTGATTGAATGAGGTGTGCTTTGTTAAGGGTTGGAGGAGTGAAAACCTACAGGATGGTAGATCTCCAGGGACAGGGTGTGGGGACCACTGCAGTATGTGTATGGGCCCAGCAACGGTACAGGTCGGTTTACCATGTGACCAGACTTTGGGAGCACAAACCAGAAAAAAATATTTCTCAGGATAAGGCCTTTGTGGCTCCGATGCTGAAATCCTGGGACAGTGACATTTCTTCTGGTTTGGTCGCACGGTAAATGGGCTTAAAGAGAGTGGGGATTCATCAGACATGGCTGGACTGCATTGCTCCAGCCAAGAGGAGAAACCTCATACTTGCTATGTAAAAAGCCGCCATTTTGGCTCTATGCTGCATACATGACACAGAGTGCATTCATTTCAGGAGAGAATTTCATAGACATGATTATACTTTAAAACCCACTTTAAAAATATAAACAGGGTGTTAACAATCCTCATTGAGGTTTTGCATCACGTGAAAAAGTCAGAATAAATTACAAAATCAAAATCAAATATAAAATACTGGAAAATGGCTGAAAAGGGCCGTCGACATGCAGAATCCACATCGGTTTCCTCGCATTCAAGATGTGAAAAACCAGGAGCTTCCTTACATGTGGAAAGAAGGTGTTCAAACCTGCTATGCGTTTACAGTCCATGAACACGTTTGATTGCTTAATGAACAAACACAAATTGTATAGGCAGTTAAAACGCAATCACCAAAATGTTTCTGTTGGCAGTGGTATAGAAAATTATTTAACATTTAGTGAAAAGCACACAACTCAGTGAATATCCTAATAAATACAAACATGAATAACTGCATATTGAAATGAAGGCAACACAACATGGGAAGTTGTTTGTCACACTTCAAGTTACTCAGTTGCACAAGCTTGGTTTTATTGCCATAGTGTATCTTTGTTTACGGGCATAAGGCCCAGGACGCTTTTCAGCGACTGCATTCTCTACGTGTACATGAGGGCGTGTTTGTGTTGTGTCTGAGGGGCGGGAACGATGTTAAGCATTAATCTGGGATCCTACAGGAGAAAATTGGGGTAAAAATGGGGGGAGAATGAATGAGAGGGAGAGGGAGGATTGAAAGAGATCAACTCAGGCTTTCACAGTGTTGAACAGTGAATCCCTCTGAACTCCGTACGGTCGGCTCATCCCAGTGGCGGCCTCAGGGGGGCAGCAGTGAGCTTCCTGTCCTGTCGAACTTCTTCCTTTTGAGAGAGCTGCTACCTGCTTCAACAGCTCTCGGTTCTTCCCCTGCATTAAAAAAATAATGCAAGTCGTAACCTACATCGTCAATAGCGATATAATATGCTCATTTTACAAAATCGTAGCACTTATGCTAGTTAACCCCTATAGCTATACATAGGCATATGATTTCAGGAAATAAATCCTGACGTTATATTAAGATGGCCTATTTTATCATCTCATGACATCTTCAACTATTTTAAGACAAGTTTTATTTATGTTTGTAAACTGATATTACTCTGTTTCTTACATAGGGTAAGCTGTTGCAGGTCTCACTTGAAAATGAGATGCTTTATCTCAAGCGCCTAACCTGGATAAATAAAGATTAAATAAATAAAAAATAGTTTGTATTTACTGGTGGCAAAATGGCTAACCTACCAAGCTTCACTAACGGATGTAATATTGTGAACAATGTGTTTCCCCCCATTTAGACACCATGAATGAGCCCCTCAGGGTTCTCTGCCTATACTGGCACTATATTACTGCTCAGCATTTTCCTTGTGTCTTTTCTTTGTTTTTTAAATAATGCAAATGCATAAACAAGCTAAACTAATTAGGCTGCAAACTAGTGAAAACGGACTCATAAACCACAGGCCACAGAACCCTCCAACATTATTTGCACCTGTAATAAAGATGAGTAAAGAAGGCTGTATAAAATATAGGTAATGATTTCTACTGTATGCTCAAAATTTGGAAAAGACTGCTTAACAAGTAATATTTTTCCCCAAAAAAGATGTCACAATTCTTCACACCTCTCATAATTATTAATTATATTATACATATTAATTATATGAATTATTATTTTTATGCTTTGTACCCCTTATCTGTATCCCAGTTTGTTTACTCATGGTAACTTAATCCTACCAACAGAGTGCTCCTTTAACGCTGCAGCTCAGGCAATGAGATGCTCAGATTTCATTTTCACTTTCAATTTTCACCAGGGTAATTCAGTCATTTTATTCACGTCCGGAACGACCATGTCAGTGATTTTTACCGGGCACGTGAATAATAATTACGGCTGAAATTACTGTTTCTCAGTGTACTCCAAGGTCCTCTGATAATTCTATTAACGTTTGGATCGACATATCAGTATTTGGTGCAAATTAGTGATTTTTGATGGTACATTTTTATTGTAATAATTCCCATTTCCGGCTTTGTATTTTGCGTGCAAACTATTTCTATTGTACTGTGTATTCTTTTGCTTTTATTATGTGCTATACGTAATGTATGTCTATTTTATTTATTGCAGAACCACCACCATAACACTACTCAATGAAGTGAACATATAAAGTGTGTTGGTTGTGGTGGTGAACCTTAAAACAAAGTTAACTTCCACCTGATGCCTCAATTCTTACCGGGCTGGGCTGTGGGCAGTGCAGTTAAACCAAGAATAACTTAAAGGTAATCAGAAGGCTGCTCTATTTAACAGAAAGCAGCCTTCTGATTACCTTTGCATATCGGTGCTAGAAAAGGTCCGTTTTCATTCCAGCTCTAAAATTCACTATATCAGCTGTCATATCGGTAATCGCTGAAGCCCCCCCCCCCCCCCATCTAAAATCGGTATCGGCATCAAAAATCCCATATCGGTCAGGCTCTAATACTCAGGGTGTAATATGGAGGTGAATCTGTGACGTTATGGGGTTGCTTTGCCCCTACTCCTCCTGGGGTTCTGATCCTCGTTAAGATAGGAACTAGGAAAGCTCAAAGTTGGTCGCAAATGGATCTCAAGAATACCGCAAAATCAACCGAGAAACAGCCAACCGATCACAAAATGACTGCTTGTGATGGCATCTCAGTCTCAGGGTTTGAACCAGAATTAAAAAAAATATGTGATCTGAATTGAAGAGGGCAATCCCACAAGCACAGACCAAAGTATCTGAAAGATCTTGAACGATTCTGTTTGAAAGAATGGTCAAAGACCCCCCGGCATGTTCACCAATCTCACAGAACACCAGAGACTCTGATCCCCCCCGCCATGTTCACCAATCTCACAGAACACCAGAGAGACTCTGATCCCCCCCCGCCATGTTCACCAATCTCACAGAACACCAGAGAGACTCTGATCCCCCCCCCCCCCCCGCCATGTTCACCAATCTCACAGAACACCAGAGAGACTCTGATCTCCCCCCATGTTCACCAATCTCACAGAACACCAGAGACTCTGATCCCCACCGCCATGTTCACCAATCTCACAGAACACCAGAGACTCTGATCCCCCCCGGCCATGTTCACCAATCTCACAGAACACCAGAGAGACTCTGATCCACCCCGCCATGTTCACCAATCTCACAGAACACCAGAGACTCTGATCCCCACCGCCATGTTCACCAATCTCACAGAACACCAGAGAGACTCAGATCCCCACCCGCCATGTTCACCAATCTCACAGAACACCAGAGAGACTCTGATCCCCACCGCCATGTTCACCAATCTCACAGAACACCAGAGAGACTCTGATCCCCCCCCCGCCATGTTCACCAATCTCACAGAACACCAGAGAGACTCTGATCCCCACCCGCCATGTTCACCAATCTCACAGAACACCAGAGAGACTCTGATCCCCCTCCGCCATGTTCACCAATCTCACAGAACACCAGAGAGACTCTGATCCCCCCCCCCCCCCGCCATGTTCACCAATCTCACAGAACACCAGAGAGACTCAGCTGCTCCCCCCCCCCCCCCCATGTTCACCAATCTCACAGAACACCAGAGAGACTCTGATCCCCCCCCCCCCCCCATGCTCACCAATCTCACAGAACACCAGAGAGACTCTGATTCTCCCCCCCCCCCCCCATGTTCACCAATCTCACAGAACACCAGAGAGACTCTGATCTCCCCCCCCCCCCCATGTTCACCAATCTCACAGAACACCAGAGAGACTCTGATTCTCCCCCCCCCCCCCCCCGGCCATGTTCACCAATCTCACAGAACACCAGAGAGACTCTGATCCCCCCGGCCATGTTCACCAATCTCACAGAACACCACAGAGACTCTGATCCCACCTGCTGCAGCTCCATGGCTTCTTTGTGTCCCTTCTCCATGTTGTTCATTTTCACCCTCATATTGGACTCCTGGTACTGGAAATCAGCCTTCAGCTCCGTAAGCTGGAGAGGAGATGAGGACACACACACGCGCAACGCGCACACACCACACACACGCACACAAACATTTGTGATAAATTCACTATTTACCCCTTCTCAAGCACCACCATTTTTTAAACACAAGCTCGAAAATAAAATGGTTACTGTTCTTGAACCCCTTTGACTACAGGCATAAGCCTGGTCTCTTCTGTAAAGAAACCCTTAGGAGTTTATTTTCCAAGAGTCAGAATTACAGTAAGTATTATTGAAACAAAGTTTATTTATATTTTTGCTGGGATAAGGACACAGACTTTACCAGAACGCAAAGAATGCACAAACTTGTTGTTTTGGTCGAGCCCGTTTTGTGTCATGTTACAAAATAAGGAACCGTTTTCGCTATAATATTGGGATCATAAAATAGTTTCTAGAAATGGAATTGTGAGTTAAAATTTCACATGCTATATTGTGGGACCAGATTGACTGAAAATTTCACCGTAAAAAAACCACAATGAATGAAAATAAACTAAAGCACCATTTAAAGGGGTTAACAGGTCCCATGGCCGCGCCCTCACACAAGCTCCACTACCTTCCTCTCTTTCTCCAGTATGGTTTGATCTCGCTGCTGCAGCATCCTCTTCAGTGACATCACTTCCTCCTTCAACTGGCTGATCAGGATGAAGTTGTCCGTTCCTCCCGAGTCCATTGACTGATGGATGGAACTGCTGTTGGGAAACAGGGCGGCAGGCAGGTCCTTATTTAGTATTCTAACATGCAAGTGCACATCAAACCCCCTTGTTTAATCCCCGAGGGAGTCCTTGGCTACTGCTCACCATTCAAACCCCAACCTCATCCGCTTTGTAAAATTCAATTAAAAGATAATGTTCAATGACGTACCAATGTTAAACCCATTTGATCACATTCCAAGTCAATTTTGGAATACACTGATATTCATCTTTATAAGCATACAAAGGTAAGTGTAATTCTGGAGTTAAACTTAATTGAAAATGAACTCATTGAAAAGTACACAAAAATTAAAAAGTGTTCTGGTTATTCAACGCCCGCGCCGCCCCACCCACCCGCCCGCTCCCGCCCGCTCCCCAACCATAGCAGAATTATGAATATGATGAAAGCATCCCGCACACACCAGTTTGCTTGTTCCACACTCCTCTCCAACACACCGGTTTCTACAGTTTACCCAGCATACCTGTCTCCATTTGATGGCTTGGTCTCAAGTTTTGGTTTCTTCTTTGGGATTTCGTTCTGAATTGAGGAGGATTTATGGCTGAAGGAGGAGAAAGATGCAGTTTGAGGTACAAGCCTCTACAAAAATCAACTCATTCATATCATATCACTCATTTATAGTCTAATACAGCAGAAATGTGAGATTCTAAAAAATACAAACAGCATTGGAGAACCAAGACTAGAATCAAAACTATTTTTCAAACTAACGTTCGAACAAGTGCCAGCGACTGTCACTCAAACCAAAAGCAAAGCTGACCTCAGCCCTAGTTTGAACAGGGCCGTGAGCTAAATGGAATCGAAGAGTCAACACCCCATTTCTGCTGCGAACAAGCTGAGCATTGTGGGGGAAATAGCAGACTGGAATAGGAATCCCCCCATGGCATCAAGGCGTTACAGGATGCACACCAGCCTCTCACCTCTGCTTCCAAACTCCCTGGTCCTGCTCCGGGCTGAGGCTACTCAATCTGCAGTGAACAAGGCAAACATTACACAAAAGACCACACTTACTCACCAATGGGGGCCACAAGTGACCACCATGAACATCGTCAGAATATCAGAACTCATTCAAGGCACATGAAACCAGAGGTTGACGTTTGCATAAAACATGGTTGTCAAAAATATGGGGGGGGCCACTTCCCTGGAATAAACCAGTTGGAGACATTCAGAGGTCACTATGAAAACGGCACACACAGAAAGCCTCTGTCCTTGGTGGCTAGTTTCAGGGCTTAGGGCCCAGAATCCATCTGCGGTGGATAGCTCTATTCATCCCCTGACCTTTGGGGTCACCAATATAAAACATGCGCACAAAAACTCCCAATTAAAATTAAAAAAAATATTAATAAAAGACTAATTTAGTGGGAAAATCTTGGAAGTGAAAACTAACTGGCCATTGAAGCACTAATTGTGTGCCATCAGGAAGCATTTTGCACCATGGTGAAGCAGCCCATGTTGGCTTTTAGCCTGGCGGCTTCCCATTTGCTAGTGAAAATGACGGTATTTGGTCTCGAATGGTTGCCTATGTAAATATACATAACAAATCTCCACTTTCCAAGGCTTCCAAAATACCAAATATATTTCACTTAACCTGGCGGAAACATCTAAATGGACCTAAAAATGTTATTAAAGACTTTCATTGAAAAGCAGAAGTCTATATTAAAGCCCAGGATAATTCAATATAGCAGAGGTCTATATTAAAGCCCAGCTTGTTGAGCACTCAAACGCCATAGACATCAGCCAGGAATACGTTTAAGTCTGTGCAACACATTATCCTGGATCTCAGTTAAACTGAAGTGACATATCCTACTTGTGGTGTGAGCTGCTGTGTCGCTGGTGGTGGTGATGGTGATGATGGTGGTGTCTGGGGTGATGCTCCTTCTCATTCAGGGAGGAAGAGTTGGAGTGGGAGGAGGTGAGGCCTTTCCTCTGCTCCTTGGTTTTCTGAAGAACGCGCCGGTAGGTCAGCGTGCACAGCCAGCAGAGCAGCTTCCCGTCCACCTGACGAACAACATACAAGATCCAAGGGCATCGTGAGGCAACAGTGCAGGGAGCCAGAGGTTTACTCCCAGGTAGGGTTGGGCGATATACCGCAACGATAATTATCGACCGTCAGCACCAGGTGGGGTATTGCCTTTCTTTTTGTCTTTTTTCTCTTTAATTATACCTGATGCTGTCGTAATATAAACTTCAAAGGCTGCGCAAAATTCTTCTGGGGGAAACAATATATAAATATAAAAATTTAAAAAACACGTCACCACTGTCTATTGGGTGTTGATAAGACAGACAGTGAGCAGCAAGGCGTTGCACCTTTCACGTGATTGACAAAAACACGTCACATGATCATGTGGAAGCTGTACAACCTTGCTGCCGATTGGCTGTCTTATCAACACCCAATAGGTGATGTTTTCCCGGAAGCATTTCACGCTGTCTCCGAAGTTTTGATGTTTACTGCCATATATCGGGTATACTGAAAGAAAAAAAAACTAAAAGAAAGGTAGTACCCCACACGGTGGCGATGGCTGTTATTGCATTCTATCAATATCGACGCTGTATATCACCCAGCCCTACTCCCAGGTACAGACAAAACCTTGCAGCGCTACTTGGCAGACGCACACAGACAGTCTTTACTCTCCCAATACCACAGAACCTGCTGCATCAAGATTCCATAGAAGCACATGACAGCACCAGCTTGCACTGCCAAAACACGGATACAAAAATGTAGCTTTGGGTGTGCCCCATGCATAATAAGTACACCCACGCCCCAGCAGGAACAAAGCAAAAAGACGGCCCACGTACTCCCATCTTTGCACGCCCAAGAGAGACGCGCGCTGTCAAAACTTAGCGATTTCGCAAATGGCACACAGCACGTCAAACATCAACTGGCTCAATAGGCGCTTCACTAAAGCCAACCTGCTCTGAAACAACCTAGTCAAATACCTACAAAATGATTCATCAGTACTACCTCTACAGATGAACGTGTGCCGTACTGGCCTGACAAACACTTTGGTTTCGAGTGAAATGATGCCAGTTATGACCGTTTTGAGTTACGAGTGGGTTAATATATTTACTGGAGAATTCAACAGCACTGACTAAGCAGCAGATGGCAGCTTAAGCTACGAAACCCTTCTGAGCAATTTTAACAACTGCCAACTGAGTCATTCAAACACTCATATTTGCACAGATCTCCCAGCACACTGGTGGTGAAAGTACAAAATGGCAAAGAATGTAGCAGATTTTCAACTGTGAGGTTATGTCACAGCCAGGCTCTTTCCATGTGCAGATGGACAATTTTGGAACATCCATTACAGCACCCAGACAACCATTTAACGCATATCTTCTACCAAACGCAACGTTAAGATCAGCAAAACAAACACAGAAGGTTTAAGAGATGTGACATTTAAAGGCTGACAGGCTGCTTGCTCATCAACACATTATTATAATCATAATTATTATCATCAGGCTTCTCTCCAAAGAATGTTCCAGAGGCGGAGTGCCACTCTGTCCCCTCACTGCGCCACTCTGTGTATCCAAATAATAACCCGTATCTAATCAGAAAAGCATCACCGCCAATTTTGTCAAGGCTGGAAAAAATGTCCTCTTTCCTTCGTACTGGACTTTCGGTTTGGCACACGCTGTGAACCGAATAATAACAGTATTGCTTTAATGCAGGTGCTCAACTTAAAATATTTTATTTTTATTTATAACCCTCCATAAAAACCCTACCCATGAGGGCCTAAAGCGCCACTCTGGGGACAACCCTGATCCTCATCTTCATCATCATCTTCATGCCCGGTACCTTTCTCCTGCCCTCCTCCTTGCGGTCGAAGGCGCACTGCTGCTTGCACTGTTCACAGGTCTGCGGAGAGCCGTACTTCTTCTCTGAGTTTGTGCAGCGCTGACACTTAGTCCCAATGAAGGCAGCGATGATGTTACAGTACTGGCAAGGTTTGGGCTAACACAGGGAAAAAAAAAAAAAAAAAAGTGTGCGATGGGGCTATGCGTTAGTAAAGACAGCCAACGTGCTGGATACGAATGACTGAAAGCAAGGTAACACCGACAAGAGAAACTGCATTTAAAAACTGACACAGTAAAAAGTCGACTCAAGTTACCAAATCTGCTTTGTTCTGGCTGCCAACTGAAAGTGTTTTATAAAGACTAGGCCTAAATGTGTTTTGACATGCTGTGCTGTGATTCTGAACCTTATATAATAAATGAAAATGACTCCTGTGCACTATGAGATACTTGCAAAAAGACATTTAATGAGTGCAACGTTTCGGTCACATAGATCTTCGGTCACATAGATCTTCAGGCACGATGAAGGTCTATGCGACCTAAATGTTGGACGCGTTAAATGTCTTTTTGCAAGCATCTCATAGTACACAGGGGTCATTTTCATTCACTTCAGTTTGTGTTTATCTCAGGCACCTGTGATAAAGCTATTTTTCAGATGTCCATTTAGTACTTTTATAGGTTACATGATGTTACATAACGACTTAGGAACAGTTTTACTGGAAAATGACAAAATTCAAACTTACTGTTCCAAACTGTTTGACATTCTGCGCACACTTTTTGCAAATTGTGTTTGTTTTGCTGTTTTTTTTTTTTTTAAAAGAGAGAAAAAAACATTTCAAATGTAGACCTTGACACATTACATCATTAAAATGACTTAAGTTTAATTTCAGTCGTGTCTCAAAACACCATCATGCAATTTCAATAATGAATCAGAATGTTAAATGATGAGAGATGTCTAGATTTAAATAAAATCTTACAGAAATAAGAGTTTTTGTGATGGATACAAATACCCATTAATAGCAAATAAACACAGCAATATTTAGTATTTCCATCGGGTTGGCTATGCTTCACTATTTTGCTCAGAATTCATCCATTTGTATGTGCAATTGTGCATGTCTCACTTACCTTTCCTGCTGGAACTCGGACCGACAGTATGTGCATTTTACAATCGGGTGAGCGATCCGACACTCCTATTTAACATGAAATAAAATATAAGCAAAACGTCATTGCAGTAAAGCTGAAAGTGAACGCATGCATTGCATAAATCAGCTTTACTTAAACATCACATTATACATACTCAACTTATTTACAATTTACTTTCTTTGATTTGCATTACAGATAGGTAACATTACCCGTCTACAAGTCACAATCAAAGTGAAAAATGTGCTACTAGTCCTGCATATAGACTAGCAGGCAACATTTAAGACAGAGAAAAAAAATCACAGAGAAAATGTGACTGGGAATGTTAGTAGGCATCCGCCATTTATTACATTATAAACTGCTGACAGCACGATTCACGGATACGATTTTCCAACAATCTAAACTTGGATTTGCTCAAATATCAAGCTACATCGATGTCCAAAACTACACAAATCAGTTTATGGCTACGATATCTAACGTTAGCCTACATAACTCGCTTGTAAACATGCCAACACACGTGTACCCGGTACCAACTTTAGCCTTAACTTTAGCCAGGTAACATTAGGCGGCTGTTCAAACGTAAACAGCTAATAAGCTAAAGTTAGCTATCGTTTCCTCAAACACAGTAGCGAGCTAACGTTAATTCTACATAACTCGATGGGACATTAAAATGGTTGCATAGCCAAATTTGTCTTTCTTATTACTTGAATAAGAGAACATCAACGCTGGTAGTATTAACAAGAACGCTAGCAAGAAGGTCCGATAACGCTAGCTAGTTAGTTAGCGTCCCTTCGTGTTTTGGTTGAGGAAAACAAGCTAGTTCTGTAGGGTAGCTAACGTTAACGTGGTGTTTTTCTTGCGCAACAGTGTGTTCATCGTTTTAGCTAACGTTAACCTATGCAGTTAATGATGTGACCAAACCAATTGCTAAAAAGGGCAGATGCTAATTGTTGGCGGTATAACGTTAATGCAAGAGGAGAAACAAGTCCGGTGTAACTTAGTCACCAAGCGTGTGAATCCCTTTAGCCCATAACCTCCGCACGATTTTTTCCACATTCACATTTGCTAGCAAGCTAATGGGACGCGGGTAGCTAACAGAATAGAGCAATAATATCCAAACCTTGCACAGCTGCTGTCCCTGTGAAAGCTCTTCAAATGGGTACCGCTGGTTACACTTCGTACAGGCGTACAGGGCTGTCGCTGCCATTCTTATCAACAAACAAAATAATTAAATGTAGCTAGCTAGCTAGCACGCAATCTAACTAGATAGCTTTATATATCTATGTTGCAAATAAAAATGTAAATGTTCCTAAAATATATCATGAGAATATGGCTATCTGTATAAACGCATTGCTTTAAAATATAGATGACCTATACCTATAAAAATGCATCCGATTGTACAAAGATTAAAGGGAGTTTTGAGCTCTACGCCGCTTTTTCTTCGCTTTTTTTCCTTTCGGTTCTGCGTCATCATTCGGACCGGATGCGATCAACAACTACAAAGGAAGGAGCCGAGAACCAACCAACCAATCACTGACTAGCCAAACGAAAGGGTTGAGTACTGAAAATGTTATTGTATTCATTGCCTACGTCCTCAATTGTTCAGTCCAAGCTAAAAGCAAAACCGAGAAAATAAGAATAATAGTTATGGGAGCGGAAAAGTTATTGGAGGTGAAGGGTCTTTCTTCGGGGGCAAATTCAAAAAGAATTGAGTCCTGCTCAAGAAAGTCAGGAAACAAGTTCTAAAGGACCTATGTAGGAATTAATATCGAGATGAAGAGAAAAGAGATTCAAATATGATTTAAGAGACTTATTAAAGAGATTGTTTGGTATAATTGTAGTTTTTTTTAATTTGTATTTATTTTATATATATATTTAGGCCTAAGTGAAATTTAATTGAATAAATTCAGATCCACACTCCAATCTGGTTGGTGGCGGTAATGCACCATTTCATTGTTTACAAACCGCCAAGAAGAAGAAGAAGAACCATCACTGACTGCCAATGGGCGGGAATTCATAGGGCGTTTTTTCCCTCATCAATTATGCCCGCGCAACGTGCATTTGTGTCTCTAGACTCCACCTCTGGTTAACGTGGGCAAATCACACGATGAATTAAAGGCCAATTCGCATAGCTTTCGACGAGTAAAACTAGCCAGCTCTGATCCAAGCTCAAAAGAGGAATTCCTTTCATAAACTAATGCCAATGGTCCTATTTTATAACTTATGTAACGTATGAAACACCTTACAGTACAATGTTATCGTCAGACAGACAAACCGTGTTTATCGGTTGTCATTACATACAAACTATTTTAAATGAAGAGCTAAAATAACGAAAACATGAAATGGAAAATGAGACATAACCTTCTGACGTTAGAATGAAGTCGCGAACACCCGTTATCTTGCTAGATATTTTAAATAATCTACACTGAGCAGGATACAATGAGTTCCAAGCGGTTGCAAGTCTAAGTAGTGTCGCCATCACTTTCATTATTTTAAATAATTCAGTAATTATGCTCTTTTGTTGAGAGCATAAAGGCATCTTTGCTATTTCACCATAATAACGTATGCCGCACCCTCCACTAGCTCTGACGCAATTCATTTACGCACCGCGGGTCCGCGGTAGTGTTTTGTGTTCCGCTTCATAGCTAACTTAGTCATGAGAAGGTTGTTGACAACTAAATGAACAGATATGAAGATAAATCAAGCAACCTAGAAATTCCTGTTTGATGAAGACAACGTATAAACAGCATTAGCTGCACCCAGGGATACAGGAGAAATGGTAACGATATGCTGCTTAACACAATGAGAGACGAACTGGCTTCTGAATGTCGAAGTGTTGTGGCTAACGTTAGTCAATACGATCACACTACTAGCTACACACTGCTAGCTAACCTATAAGTGTTTCGCCCTCGCAATCAACAATTCTTGGGACAAGTTAATACTTAAGTTAAGTGCTTGTGATTCAAACTTAATTGCACAGCGAGCAACTGCACGTTGTTAGTTTTCAACACAATCAGCCGGACAACTGTTAACCAGCTAGCTATCTAGCACATTAGCGGTTTTAGCTTGTTAATATAAGAGTAACCTTCCTAGCCAATGTGACTGGCGCCTGTTTTACACGATTTAGCTAAAGTTCGCGTTTTAGTACAACTACTTCCTGTTGTATTATTGACGAGATTACCCATATGCAAGAAACGCTTCTGGGAAGCAGTACGTTAACGTTACTAAAGTTTATAATACACAGTGTTTCATACTTAGCCAATTCAGTTAGCAAACAAAAGCTTTCGGGTGCTAATCAATCAGCTTGCTATCGCACTGTTTAACGTTAGCTAACTAACGCGCCAGTCGTTTAATCGCATTTTAGAACATGTTAGCGAGCTTGCTTAGGTAAGGGTGCATAATTGGAAAAACTAGCTGGTGATATAACTTCTATATAAGTATTCGAAAGCTAGTAAATGCAATCATGTGCGTTTGAGTCGGCACTTTTTTTTCTCGATGTGCATTGTGCAATGCATACACATTATGTATACAAGTGTGAGGTGAACTTTATATCCTGGGTGGGTGAAGGTGCTCTGAGTTCACTCTGCGCAGGTGGGGGGATGGGAGTAACGTTAACATTATTATGAATGTTCACTTGTCCCTGTAGGACCACCGGACTGGACACTCTCATGCATACGGGATGTCAGACAGTGTGTCCCTGCCCTCCTTTACCGAGTACCCCGTGAACCGGCCTTTTATCAACGCAAACATCCCCAGACGGTCCCCCAACAAGCCCGTAAAGGCATTTCCAGAGAGCAACACTGCAGGTACGGACAGTCTCACCCCCTTAAATGGTCGTCTTTCATACTCAAGGCTAGACACCGATCCTGACCCATGGCTGTACCTCAGTTTGTTTTTGTTTCTACCTGTGACTCAATGCGCTCATATGCTTTTTACACCAATGCTGATTCTCACGAGACCACAGTAAAACGCTTCATAAAGGGACAGACATGGTTATCAGCTGATTATCAGTCATTGAATAGCTTAGATGAAAGTTCTGAACTAGTTTCTCGATTAATTAAAAGAATGATATCTAGAAAAAGGACAGCCTCCCCTGCTCTAGATGCTCTCTTGAGCAGTTTGGTGAACTGTATTTATTTATTTATTTTTTAAAGTAGTCAATCCTTGTTTTCCGTATTGTAGACAGCTAGAATAAACATGCAATGTGGCTGTGCTCCTTGGGAAAATGATTGTCTATATTAGCACAAATTGTTGGCCAAAAAAAAAGGCATGCTTTCTGCTCACCTGACTTGATTAATATATAGTGATTTGCACGTGCAATGTGCGTCCTCTCCATGGTTACTGAAATCGATACTCGATACAGTGCTGGACAGCTGAAGTTGTACAGCGTATGTCGAACATGCTGTGTACCACACACAAAGACAGTGGTGAGGGGGAGGATCAATCTTGTGATATACCCAGTTTAGTTTTGTGAATTCCATTTACACTACCAATATTCTATTAGCCCAGATGGGGCCACGGGTCATTTACCTGTGAAAATGGTATTGTTGCCACCGTTTCACTGTACTCAGCGTGGGCAAATTGCATTTGGATTTAATTCAAATATCATTTTGTTGTCACAAACTCATGAATTATTAATTTTCCCTTCAGAAGGAAACAATGCTCGGAGGCAGCTATAATTAATGAGTAGGCCAGCCCATTCATATTGCATGGCATACAGTGGGAGGCCACTGCGTCTAGAGGGTTTTACTTTATTTAATAAAAAACATGGAAACTCCATTATTTATGCAATGATTTTACTGTTTTTTTTGTTTTAAGTAATTGGAAGCAGTTGTACCTGTGTCATGTGATGCTATGTTGGGATATTAATGAGGCGGCTGCTTAAGCCGTTTGTAGTCCCTGCAGGTTGAGCTGAAAGACTCCCCTGATGACAACAAATGTTTTCAGCTTCTTCCTGGCTGTGCAAAATAATGATCTAGGTCAGGGGCTGCGTACAGTTTTGTGTGTGATTGTATATCAAATATGTGGAGTGGTGAGGAGGGATGTTTCAAATTAGACATAAAAACGTCTGTGTAGCTGCCGAAGTAAAATATTTGAATATTCTCCTTTTTTCGCACAAAACATTGTGAAACTCAAAATCACTTGGTAAACAATGACTCTCCATAGAGATTCTCTTGTGTTCTGAGGAAGGAAAAAAATACTATAGAGAAGGCAGTCTTTGTTCCATATGCATGTCGATCAAAAGAAACAACTTGCCACCCTACCATCAAGGAAATGAAGTCTGTGGCGTTGCCGTGGCAGCTAATTTGTTATTGGCGCGTGTCACTGCGCAGCCATTTTGTCGGCGCTGAAGAACTTGCAGGAGAAGATCCACAGGTTGGAGCTGGAGCGGTCGCAGGCAGAGGAGAACCTCCAGCGCCTGTCCCAACAAACCACCCGAAACAAGGTGTTCCTGGAGGGCGAGAAGGAGGACGGCGAACACAACCAAGGTGAATTAGACACCAGAGTTACCCCCTCTGAGCTGTGTCTGTACCCAGGGCTGCAGCTACCAATTCACTGGCCCGGGACAAAATATATTGGTAGGGCCCCTCCCCAAAAATGTTTTTAACAAATTAAAACTAGAATTAAAAAAATGTGTCCCGGGCCTGGTACAAAATGTCCCCCATATCCACGGCCCTGTCCATACCATCTCTTTATGCCTCAAGCTCTGACTCCTCCATGCCTCTGCCAACCCCCCCCCCCCTCGAGCTCGGGACAAAGTGCCCCCCCAATATTGGCGGCCCTATCTGCATCGTCTGTATCATGTCTGTACCTCCCACAGAGTTAGCCACGCTGCTGGCGGCGGCCGAGTCGCGCTGTAGCCTGCTGGAGAAACAGCTGGAGTACATGAGGAGGATGGTGCGCAACGCCGAGTCGGAGAGGACCGCTGTACTCAAGCAACAGGTCGCCATGGAAACGCCAGATGCTCTCAATGTCATTCGTCAACACACACAAACTCTGACTCCGTGTTACTAATTGCATCAAAGTATCCAATATGATTATCAGCCGAAAATTGGTGAAATGCCACAGGCTTGGAGAGGCTTATTTTATAATTTAGTTTGCATATTTAAAACCATATTGGGGAAACATTTTAATTAAAATCTTATATTACTGTGCTCATTGAAAAGATATAATTTTTTCCACCAGAATATGTAGTACCTCAGCAAGGCAAAATAAATGGTTGCTATGCAACCGAAAGTGTCTAGGTGTACCTGTAAGAGATATAAAGTCTCTTGCAGGCACTTAATGATTTGTCTATAGGTACCCTATTGTCTATATATAATTATGGATAGGTGAGTATTATATATGTATTATATTATTATATTTTATTAGAGCAGGTACATACCAGTGCCTCAGGTTATGCCAATTTAGACAGAGGTACAAAGCTTGCCTGTCAGAGCATGAACATAAGGCCAGTAGTTCTCCAAATAAGTCAACCACACCCATCCCATTACACTACGGTTAATTTACCACCTCTAAAAGTGCCACATTCCCTAAAGCTTATATTAAGCTCCCATTTGATTCTGGTTTTAAAGTCAAAATGGTTTCAGTGCGTCAATCATTGTCCATTTCACAGTTTTTATGATTACTTTTCTCTAATTCATCAATGCTCTCTCTTTCTACCTGCATTGATAACACAATAACAATGACAGATTATGAAAACACAGTATCACTGGACGCTTATGGTTTTTTTCCCCCCCTTCTGCAGGCATCCCTAGAGAAGCAAAGGTCAGGTGACCATGCAGATGTTCAGGCCAAGTTTGAGAAGCTGGACATGCTGGAACAGGAGTACACGAAGCTCACTGACACTCAGAACCTAGCAGAGGTAGGCTGATGCTCTTGTTGCTATAGTTACAGATCCAGAGTTCCGTCTTGGCCTGCGGGCTGCTGTTGAAGGACTGTTTCACTCCACCATTGACCACTTTGGACATGTTAATGCAGAACGGACCCAAGAAGAACAGGACATTGCTGATTGGTTATTTCAAACGGTGAATAGCTCAGGAGTGAAGCTCTGCTGAGCAGTGGGAGTGTTCAGACGTGGTGTTTTAACCCTTTTTTTACAGTCATCTGCCGCCTGTACCACGTTTATATAAACACTCACGTCTCAGTTTGCCTCCTTTCTCTCTCTTGTTCTGTGGTTCAGAGTAAAATCCGGGAGCTGGAACAGAAGCTACAGGAGGAGGAGCATCAGAGGAAGCTGGTTGAAGACAAGGCTGCCCAGGTAGAGCTCTTTTCTCTCTCTCCCTCACCATATGTCTCAATCTCTCTTTTTTTTACACATTGCACATAAGTGATTCAGAAGCTTTGTGGTTCACCTCCATGTTTGTGAGCAGAAGAGACACAGAGTGCACACATTCTGTGTGTACTGTAGAAAGCTTTGCAGAGAACTGTGTGACTGTGCAATCACTGGTGCCTCTACAGTTACAGACGGGGCTAGAGGCCAATCGGATCCTGCTCCAGTCAGTCTCCCCCTCCTCAGCCAAGGTCACAAAAGTTAAGAAGAAGAAACCTGCTGTCAAGGTGAGGTGTGGCACACGGTGGCTAACGTTAATATGTGGTTGGAGTCGATGCTCTTGTACACCACTATGACGTGATTTTTTTCCCCATGTCCCTCTCCCCATCTCCCAGAAGCCACTGCAGCAGTATCACTCCCACGTACAGCCACATTACAGACTGAGCCTAGGGGACGTGCCCTTTGTGGCAGGAACGGTAAGACAGTGGTGTTTATAGATTTTTTCTAATGGACAAAGAAAGCAATCGGAAAGGGAGCCACCGAGATGCAAAGAACTTGAAATGGTTAGCGAAAAAGGAAGGTCACTATCCCCTATGCCATGGATATGCAAATCTGGACCTTGAATCCAAGTCCAGCCCTGGTTTTCTTTCTCCCAGTTAATTAACTGAACAAGTAGTGCTACAGACTGTCTTCACACCTGACTCCCAGGTAAAGGGAGGGTGGAAAACCAGCAGTTCCTCGGTGCTCGAGGACCGTGATTTGAATAGAAGGGCCCTATGCAAACCTTTTCCTTTCTGCACAAAATCTTTTCAAAATTCAACCTTTTGAAAGGGACAAAAACTTTTGGCCATTTTCATTCCTGTTTATCATTCTTAACAGCCGTGTGTGTTCAGTTACAAATGTATAAAATGTACAGTAACGCGAAACTCGTCCTTTCTAGTCGACGAGTACGAGCCATTCGGTCCGCGCCAACGTCCAGCACGTACTGCACCTCCTGAAACAGCACAACCCGCAGTTCTGCAACGACCGAGTGCTCGGAGGCATGCCATTGGCCAGGAGGTCGTCCCGGGCGACCCGCTCCTGTGGGAAGAAGACTTCAGCCTCCCGATCTAGCAGTAGTTCCTCCTCTTCCTCTTCCTCTTCCAGCAGCGAGGAGCTTTCGGAGCTGCTGCTGGCCCTGCAGGATGAGTTCGGTCACATGAGCTTGTGAGTGGTCTTATCCCAGGTTGCTCTTATTATTATATAATTCAATTGCATTTTATATGATAATTAAAAAAATGTTAATTTCGATACCGGTTCCAAAACCATTTTTTATTTTTATTTTTTAAGTTCCTACCGTGAAAAAATCGCTGATTTAAATCTGATTTCAAAAAAATATATTATTCACACATTATTATTATTCACTAGACTGATAACAGTCTCTGCAGGTTGCAGTAGGGCTCCATTGAATATCCTTACACGCTAATATATAAAAGAGTAATTCCTTCCTGATGGATTTGTTGACTACACAACAGGTTATATTAACCTAGATAACACAACTGCTGGCAACCTAAGCTAGGTAGCTGACCGCGTATCTGTTTATAGCTAATGGCAAATGTTAGCGTAATTAATTTGGAAGCATAACAGCCGGCTGAGAGAACTGTATTCTAAAGATAAGTTGCACTTTTAATAATCACAATTATTATATATACCTCTACCACAGAGGTGCCCAACCATGAGTCATGGAGGGCTGAGTGTATGCAGGTTTTCATTCCAACCAATCACTTCATCTGCTGATTTCACTAATTGGTTCCCTCCTCCCTGCTTGATAGTGTGTTCATTAGTGAAACCAGCAGGTGAAGTGATTGGTTGGAATGAGAAACTGCGTACTCTCGACCCTCCATGGCACGATTGGGCACCAGCGCTCTACCCTTACAAGCATCCTTTGGCGGGGGATGTGATGTGCATTTTGAGGGCCGGGAGGAGTATGCCACTGATGGTGGAGACTGTTTTTTTCAGACGTTGAATACAGCAGGCCAACGAAAATTGACCGATTTTGGTTTTTGTTGATTGCATCAAGATTTGGTCGATTCTCATAAAGAGCCAAATTTAGGAACAGAATTTAGCCATAATTTTGGTGAAAGGGCAATTCAGGTGATTTAACTAACGTTAATATTCACCAACACCATTATCTCAGTTAGTACAAGGACTGTTTGCACCAAGTGCTTAATCGTGCAGTAGTCAGATAGCACAAGTAACCCACAAACACAAGCTCGTGCGTGCGTGCGTGCACTTATTATAGTCCTGAGCCTCGGGTCGGCTGTTTCTGACCATGTGTGTATGAGTGTGCAGGCGCGCAGCGCACACTTGTACTATAGTTAGTCCTTACCCTGGGATCTGCTGTTTCTGACAGTGCGTGCGTGCGTGTGTGTGAGCGAGCGCGCGCATACTTGTATTAGTTATTAGTCCTTACCCTCAGGCCTACTGTTTCTGACAGTGAGCACCAGGAGCTGGTGAAGCAGATTCAGGACTCGCGGACAGACAGTCTGAGGCAGAACCTGGAGGCGGAGCTGGAGAGCTTGGTGAAGCGAATGGAGGGCAAAGGGGAGCAGATCGCCAAGGTGCGACGACACCAAGCGCAGGTAGGTCAGGGCTCGGGAGGTCGTAGGTCAGCGCTCGGGAGGTTGTAGGTCAGCGCTCGGGAGGAGCGGCGTTCATCTTCTCCTCAAACTCCGTCTAACACGGTGCATTGGGCAGCATACCTCACAGCAAGAAGGTCCCGGGTTCGAATCCAGGCCAGGGGCCTTTCTGTGTGGAGTTTGCATGTTCTCCCCGTGTCCGCGTGGGTTCTCTCCGGGTACTCTGTTTGGGCTAATTGGGGGGGGGGGGGGGGGGGCGTTGTTGTAAAAGAGCGTACATGCTCAGTCAACCTACCCTGTATAAATAAGTTCAAAGAAATGATTTGTCTGAAACCCTGCTGGCGTTGGCACGTGTGAGGACAGCCACGCATCGCCGTTCCGCAGACACCTGGGATCGAGGCGCTCACCTTTTCTGCTCCCCCTCAGATGGAGAAGCTGAAGAAGGAGTCGAGGGGTCAGAAGGGGCGACCCAGCAGGGTGAAGGTCATCACCACGGTGACCACGCGGGGCAGAGGGGCTGGACCAATCAAGGTGAAGTCGGGGAACAAGAGTAAAGACAGCCTACGGCTACTGAAGGACATGCAGAATCTGCAGACCTCGCTGCGCCGTGAACAGATAAACTGGAGCTACTGAGAGTGTGTGTGTGTGTGTGTGTGTGTGTGTGTGTGTGTGTGTGTGTGTGTGTGTGTGTGTGTGTGTGTGTGTGTGTGTGTGTGTGTGTGTGTGTGTGTGTGTGTGTGTGTGTGTGTGTGTGTGTGTGTGTGTGTGTGTGTGTGTGTGTCACTAGACCAGCATACATTTTCGCCCTGTGATCTTGATATCATCATGCCCAATGGACATTAAACATAAAATCACAGGACATGTTTAATTATGCTGTGGACTGTGTACAAAGATTGGTCCCAGGTCTACTGGAACCACTAAACAGGGTCTTTTGGAACTCTATGGGGGCATTGTCACTTTGCTGTGTAACTAAAACATCGAGGGGGGGGGGTCTGCTTTTGTCTCTCTATTACACTACAGCAGTCAGTACCCGCTGCACATCTTTAAAATGCTTCCATTTTATAATGCCGTTTATACTCTTAATATTACAGGGACCTAACCTTGTGTTTATAAAGGAACGGAAGGTCAATCTTGTGGTGAGGAAGCTCACTTTATTCTGAAAATCTGGAGTTAACCATCAAGCCACTTGTGCCTCAGAGATCACAGATTGTTCAGAGTGGAAAAAGAGGGCTTCTCCGATCCCCAATCTGAAGTTTACAACCAACTTGAGTGGGGAAACTAGGAAGTGAAAACTCAGCAAGTGTGACAAAATATGGCTGTGAAGGCAGAGATCATGGCCACTCACTTCCTGCTTCCTGTTTAGCGGTTTGAAAGTGTGAAGGAAAAAAAAAAAACCGTGACTATTTGTAACTGAAGAGGAAGAATCGGTCGGAGTTAGAAGACCTGTCATGGGTTGACCTCAGGGGCTTCCTTATATATAGTTTGTGAAATTCTGATGTTTTACAATAAAGTATTTATTTTTTACATCATTGCTCAGTCTAAGTTTAATTACCAATACAAGGTATTGACCTCCCATATATACAACTAGTATGTGTTTTGGTTTTAACTGCTTTGGGTTGTTTTGTTTTTTTGTCACACAATTGAGAGTGCAGTTATTTCTATAATTGCTGTCCAGATGATGACCAGAAAGTTGCACCAAGAAGTCCTGTCAATCAGTTATTTCTTTTATTATATATCAGTCCAGGCATCACAGGATAAAGTAAACTAACCATATCCTTTGCTGTTTACATTAGAATATCACCACATTGACCTTGCAATCACACATGGTACATGCAATCACCTTTTTTTGTGGCCACAAAACCAAAATCACATTTTGCAATGCATCTACTTAAGAGGGATAGTTCACCCATTTTGAATAATTTGATGTTGTACTTACCCCTGAAATGGTAAGTAGGGCTATAGTGATGCTGTCCTGGTCTCACCGTTGTGTTTTCACTTCAGTGAAAATATCATCCTTGTGCAATCGGTAATCATATGTACATTTTTGTTTCCAATAACGACACTTGTAAAGCTGTTGTTAAACCTTATTTGAGTGGATTTACGCGGTTATTTAAACAAAGTTAGCCAGGGGGACATTATATCCAATGACAAGATGCAAATTTTTAGCATTGCTCCAATTCAGGATTTACAATTTACAACAGTGAGACCAGGACAGCATCACTACAGCCCTACGTACCATTTTGGGGGCAAGTAAAACTATCAAATTCTTGAAAATGGGTGGACTATCCCTTTAAGTGAGAATGGCAGATTTTTTCCAATGGAGCAAAGCTATGTGGTCAGGTAAGGTGAATGTTAACCGTTCCCAATTGCTTCTTCTGCTTCTGCATTTCGACCTGTTACCAGCATTTAGTTTTTAGCACACTTTTTTTCAAATTTATTAAAACATGACAAGTTTCAGGCGCACTGATTTTTCCATTAGGCAAGTTGCACAAATTCACACCAATTGAAATGCAGCTAGCCATGAACGCATTCAGACGCTCTTAATTAGCAGCAGAGACCATTGCTTTCATCTCATCTTGCAAACAGGTGAGATCTTAACCGCTCACTCACCTGAACACAAGCAATTTCCCCAAAAACGGCCTGCCTTTCCAAGTCCCAATACTTCCACCAACCAACCATTCGGGCTGCATCTGGGCGGTGGCTGGTCAAGGAAAAAACACTAATTGTAACCCCCCCTTACTGACCTTCTGATAGGCTCCCTGTGACATCCAATCACAAAAGAGTACCAGTGCATGAGGACAGTACATGGGTGACGCATTCAAACAGACTAATCAGTGATTTGGTCTTCAAGTAACAAATAAAATACCCATTCAAGACAATATGGCAGTTTGTGTTCAGAATGGCCGACCACTGAGCAAACCCCCCGTTAAGTATTACAACAAATAATTCTTGAGTCACATAATGCTGCACCAATATGTATTGCCTTTTTTTGTGTTAGAACGGTTGAGTGAAAGGACAAGTGAGTGCGAATTCAATAACTACACATCTTGTTGCTTGACAATCACTGACATGGGTAAAGAGTGTAAACATACATTTTCTGTAAGGTATTAATAAATACGCAGCTCACAAGAGTTTGAAACGAGGCTCAGCAAACATGGCTGTGCTTTGTGCCTTCCTGTAAAAAAAGGCACTGAAAGTTTGTGTCAACATCCCGTCCACCTCCAACATGGCTTTAAATTTTTTAAAAAGTACATTAACACTGCTGTATTCTCTCCAGTTGGCCCAGTCCTAGGTGTCCAGCCCGGACAACACACTTCACCCCTTTACAAGCCCACACAAGTTCTCTTAATACTGAAGCTTTGAAGAAATGGAACACCAAACCCAATTCATCAGCCTGGTACACAGTATACAATTACTGCCCCGATGCAACCCACAAGGACCAATAATAATCCACAGAATTGGTCATTCGGTTGGACTTGGCCATGCAGCAAGCGTTCCAGAATTTGCATCGCCTCTACTGTAACGGTCCAGTGGAGCTGTGCGTGCATTAATTACACCTACCTAAGGAGAGCTGCTGTTAACCTGTACTGTCTATAAATGAGGTACGCTATACTTTGTTTCTTTATTAAATGAAGCTTCCTGAAATATTAGAGTAATACAGTACGTTATAAGTTATGCTAGTATGTGTTATTGCGGTGTGTGTAGTCTCAGAATGATTAAAGTAAAGCTAAAGGCAGATAGGGTCTTTGGCAGAGAACCTCAGGTGTGCCAGCGGCTCACCCAGGTGAGGCATTTGCAGTGCGGGAGACCCCAGGTCTGTCAGGGCAGTGCTGGGGTGCCTTCAGTGCCCCTTCAGTGAACTCAAGATGTCCCCTAAAAACATGCCCAACGGTACAGCCAGCACCATCAGGTTTGACTAAAGTCTCGTTTCCAGTAGACAAGTGGGGGGCGTGGCCACCTGTCGCCCTCTTGTCGTCACACACAGGAGTGCAGGGGTGGGGCGGAGCACGCGGGAGACTTCGGCCGCTCGGGGGCGGAGCCAGAGCGACTGGACACCTCGCGCTGCAGGTCCTCCACCCTCCTCCTTAGCTCCGCCCGCTTGGCCAGGAGCTCTTTATAGCGCTGGTGCACAGGCTCCTGGGAGAGAGAGGGACGGAAATAAAACATTACATTACAGGCATTTAGCAGACGCTCTTATCCAGAGCGACTTACACAACTTCTTATTACGTCTTATTACATACAGCTGGATATATACTGAAGTAATTCAGGTTAAGTACCTTTAGCTCAAGGGTACAATGGCAGTGTCCTACCTGGGAATCAAACCTGCAACCGTTCGCTTACAAGTCCAGTTCCTTAACCATTATACTACACTGTCGCCCCAAAACAGACACAGTGTGTCACCAGAGAGTCTTACGATACAAAGTCATCGTCCCGGCAACACCATGGGAGTGTGGTACCATCTCTATAGAGCAGGCGGGTATACTATGAAGCAGGATTACGGAGTTAGCTGGATAACTGTTTTCTTTCAATAACAACACAAATAACACGTGACATGGCTGCGCAAGGGTGGGACGTCTTACGACACTTCCACAGTACGATTGGAAAATATTATGGAGGATAATTTTTGCGTACTGCACGTTGCATACTAAACAGTACACATTAAACAGCACACATCTGCCAGTGCACAGGAGACAGTAGATAGGGCTCTGATTCGGACACAGCCCGTCTGCTTACCTGCGGTCTCATGCGAGGGTTCCAGCGGATGTAGTACCCCACCCACAGCTCTAGGTGGCGCATGCTGACCACAGGGAACAGCACGTGATTGGTGTAGTCCACATATAGGGGGTTGCTGAACTCCTCGGATTGGCTGTTAATGTAAGACCACAGAGAGGCAGTCCTCTTGGGAAGCTCCTGGCAAACAACAGAATCACAAAACAGGCAAGTAAACATACATCCAATGGAACTACACTGCCCTTCTTTATGTAGTATATTAGTTAAAAACTTCCACCATTATGGGAGGATACTGTATGATAACGGTATACATGCATATTATCTGTATGGAAGAAAGAAAAGACAGGAGGCTTACATAACCTAGGTCACTGTATCTATTGTTCAACATTTCGCTCTGTAAACATTTTTCAAAACATACAGAATACCATGGTGTCAACACGGGCGGATCAACTTTAAATTCTAGCCGGCAGGATGTTACATCATGATTTTAACTACTAACGGCAGTCTTGTAAAAGGTCTGTAGACAGAAACGGATACGATCACCTGCTATGTAAGCCTCTCCGTCTCCCACTTTCTCCATTGTGATTTCTTTATCCCCATGTGGAGGTATAGTGCCTGGGAAGTGCTGTAGCTTTACTATTTTATTCCATATTTAATCTGTAACATCTTTACGCTCACAAAAATAAGTATGAATTAGCAAATAAAAACACATAAGCAGTTTAGAGACCTTTATAGACTCATGTTTGGTGCTTCCATATACAGCACATCCTGAACTTCAGGGCTCTTATACAGCATGTTACAGCAATACTAGTTTCTGGCTCTAGGGGGCGCTCTCACCTCCTTCACTCGCTGTTGTTCACTGTTGCAGAGGAAGGTTCCAAACAGGCAGCTGTAGAGGTGATCCAGAATGGTGATCAGGAAGTACTCGTTGAACTCAAACGCTGAGGGAAACTGAATAAAAACAAACAATACTTGACAATTAAAAACCAAGTTAGTTCAAACATATGGTATCTCTTTAAAAATTGCCTTTGAAAGCCTACTTTAGCCAAGGAGGTTTAGAAGACCCTATAAACCTCCTTGTGTGGCATTGTCCTGAATCCAGAACAGTTTACACAGCACCACTGCCTGACAAAATATTGTACATTAGACATTTACATTTTATGCATTTAGCCTAAGTTCGTATCCTAAATATCCTTATCCTAAATCCTTCTGTATCTCAAATGGCACCAACCCCCTTTGTAGACAGCATTTCCCATAATTTTTGCGTGCAAATTGCAAACAACAATGGCGCCGTTCATGGAAGATTACAGTACGAAGAAGGTATGTTTGTAGGCAAAACGACAGGTCCGACACAAAAAATGACATCTGCGTGGACTGCCAAGGCGGACGTCCGCTCAGGGTCCACTTTGATGTCATTATGTCCGCATGGACTCTGCAGACGTCCACCCACATACTTTTTTTGGCGACTCTGAAATGGCCTTTATGCCACACTGCGGCACTTAGAAAGCAGAACATCTCAGCAGCAGCCCTTAGATCGGCGTTCTCAGCCACAGTCTCTTACCTGTCGGGTCATCTGCCACACACAGTCGATGAACTGCAGGAAGACGGGTGAGCGGTCTGCATCGGAATGGTTCCAGTCCCCGTGACCCACTCTCTGCGCGAGACCCAGGTCAGAGTTCAGGAGGGAGAGAAGGTTAAAGAGGTCGGACCAGCCTGACCAAGTACAGCCAATCATAATAACACAGGACTGCTCTCACTCCACCCACGGCCCTAAAGCGATTATCTGAAATTACTGTTTGGACAGGACATCCTACCCCCTGGGGGCCCCCGGTGTAAACCAGCTGTTAATTAAAAATGAACAATAAACCCCGCAGGGCTGTGGCTCCAGTATCAACACCGTCACAGAGCCATCGGACTGAAAGACCGTGGACACGGACTGATTAGGTGACCTTACTGCAACGTCAAAGTCATGAAAAACAGTATCTGGCACTTCTCTTGGTAGCCAGAGGTGTCCCATGCAAGAATGATGAGAGGGGGAAGGGTAAGGCGTTTTATTCACATCGTTATAAAGTGGTTAAATTAAAGGAGTTAAAAACCTTTTCAAAGATTAAAGAGCAGTTGCAGCTGTAAAGGCAAGTCTTGATGAGTAACTGTATTTAGATCAGAGGCATGGAGGGGAGGTGGGGGCATCGTACCAGCTGGAAGCGGTGCCCAAAACTCAGCCACTCCTTCTCCAGCAGCTCCTGGAAGCCTCGGAGAGTGCGGTAGTGAGAGTCGAGCATCAGCATGGAGAGAGAGGTGAGCTGGGCCGTGCGGTCCCAGCCGTCGCTGCAGTGCACCACCACCGACGTCTTCCCAGACTCCACCTTGTCCGCGATGCGCAGCGCCCCCGCCAGGATCAGCTGGCCGGGCAGAGGTAGGAGGGGGTCAAAGGTCAAAGGTCAGAACACAGGGAAATCACGCGGCAGGCTGTGTGCAGGTTAGAGACCCTGTGGAAACGGTCCATGCTGGAATTTAGCGTTAGCTCGCTATCGCTCTCCATGCCCACGGTTTGACCCCGCCCCCACTCCCCTCCCTCTCTGGCCATCTCTCTCTCACCTTGATGTGCTCTAGCCAGTGGGTGGACTCGAGGTTGGAGAGCCAGCGGGACTCCTGGATGTTGGGGTACACCACCTCCTTCAGCTTACGCAGGGACTCACGCATCACATGGATGTTGTGGATGTCCAGAAACAGCAGCTCAGCGTTCTGATAGGCGTCCTCACTCTCGTACCCTCCCCCTTTCATCTGCAGAGCATACACGCAAGCGCACGCACGCACGCACGCACGCACGCACGCACGCACGCGCACACACACACACACACACACACACACACACACACAAGAAAACATTAATGCATGGAAACAAACAAACACATACAGGAGAACCAGGAAACCCATAAGCCAAGGAAAGAAGCACTGATTTAAATGACAGGTTTTTTCAGTAAACCGGTAAGAACATTTTCTTTTGGTTTACCACATCTCTAGTTCCTACTTGAACACGCCTTGTACCACTACTGCTTTTTGTCCGTTAGACATGTGATGTGTTGAGAAGAAAGAGGAAATTGAGAAATAGCGGACAATCAGGATTGAGACACCAGCGGATAGTGGGGGAGGGGGGCTTGCCTTGTTCGCTGCAGCGTTGACGCTGGGACGAGCGTCGAAGATGAAGAGCTTGTGGGACTGGGCGTTGGCGTCCATAATGGCCTGCAGGTACTTCTCGTCGTCCTTGCTGCGCTTGCCGTTGACCCCCACCATGGGCTGGCTGCTGCGTGTCACCGTGGCCTGGCTCTCCGGGTGGATCCAGGACAGCACCTGGGGTACGGGCGACACTCAAGGGTCACCTGACTGACCATCCTTAGTCCCCCCCGAAAAAAGCAGATTCAGCATAGGGGGTGTAAAGGGTAACAGCTAGACAGGTGGAGCCCTGAAGTTTGGCACTCCAGGGTGAATTTTTCAGGACAAAGCCAGAGGTTCAGTGCAGTTCTGTTGGCCTGGGGGGCGGTAACCACGTGGTGTGGGGGGAGAAACTGATTGGGCGAAGTACTCGTTCACGAAACATCTCATTTGAACGTCAGCCATGCTTACAAACGTTTCCACACACATTTAGACATTCGTCTTTTTTTTATCTGAATTTGTATTTGCTGCTTTTTTGGATTACTAGTCTAATCGTGGCTTGGGGGGAAAAGAGCGCGCTTTTAGGGACCACACAGGTACATTTGTGGAGAGGGATGAATTGCTGACGTTTGCGCACGATCCTGATGTCGGCATGCCTTTTATAGGATTTCTAGGGTGGTTCCTTATGCTACTCAACATGAACAGGCCATTCATCAGCCTGTACACCTGGGATATGCAACAAAATCAAAGGTCTTGACAAGTCTCATGACTCCCACGTGGTTTTCCTTAGGAACTCTTATTAAGACCGAAAGTAAGAAGAACTTAAGAAAAGGTTTTGTGAACGAGGCCCATTGTCCCTGCAGACTCACGGGAATCCTGCCCTTGGCCCTGAAGGCTGCCACTCTCCTCAGCTCTTCATCTGAAATGCTGATGGGCACCACCAGGGTGGCGGGGTAGGTGTCACACAGCTCGTACTGGTCGTTCACCTTCGTTATTCGCCAGCTCTCATTGGGCAAGCCCTGCCATTGACACAGGGACACAGAGAAGAGGTACATACGTACATCGGACTCATAACTTTTCAATGTGTAAGTCACATTTCAGTGAAACTGGGTTACCGCAAATTTGGAACTGTGGGGAAAATACTGTTTGCGACATTGCCATCAAAATGATCTTGAACCTGTGGGATATATAGCTACTTGTGGGCAGAAAATAGCCTAGCAGTCACACAAGAAGATTAAGCCAATTGTTACTGTTAGCCAATAAAGGTATGATTTACCCAGAATTACCCTTCAACCAAAAGTATCATGGCTGAATTTTATAAAGAACCTTTGGTACAGATATAAATGTGGAAGTACAGTATTTTAACACTGTGGATTACCCTTAAAAGTGGTTTACCATTTCAGAAAAACAATACTTCTGAACACAATGCACCTATTTAATGTAGCCATACCACATTCTATGACATTTCCCTGACCAACTAAGACTTTCAAAGATCTTCCAGTACTGTGGAAACCTTAGACTGAGATAAGAAAAACTCCCAGAGGAAACTCTTAACGGAAAGAGCGACAGAAGGACACGAGCCACAGAAATTTCACTAACCTGTCTTTTGTATTCAGCGAGAGGATCGTACACCTTCCACCCATTCTCGGGGAAGGTCAGCCCATATTGAAAGGCAAACATTTCCTGGAAGCAAACTGCTTTTAAGTCAACTTACAGTTTAAAAAGCTTGAAAATGTCCATCCAAATTAGCATAAAAATCAAAGCAATGACAGCGCCTTACCATGCCATTAGAGACGGGAAAGGCAAACTTCATTACCGCCTCAAATATGGACTTCTTGAGAGAGCCTTCTTGCACTTTGTGTGCAAACCTAAGATTCCGCACATCCTACAAAGAGGACGGAAACTTGTCACATATAAGCAAATAAAGATTAGGAATGAAATGACAGAAATTGCAATAAAAGGGCCAGAGGATTGAAGACTCCAGTGGGTAATTACCTTCAAGCAGAAAGCTAAGATTCCTTAGTATCTTCCCATTTCATAAACGTAAATAGATAATGGCAATCAGAACGACAGTAGAGTAGACTACTCTACTTATGCATAAATGGTCAGCTAATAACTGATCCACCCATCAAATGAATGGCAAATAGCCACAAAAAAAGATGCATGCAGAAATAGTATGGTATTTAGATGCTTCTTATGATATGGGGTGCACATCACCAAAGTATCCTGACGAAAGAGCTCACTACCTTACACACAAGTCCATAAGACACTTCACCACGGTTTGATGGGCCTCCAATCTTCTCCACCCGGCTGATCACTCCAAGGGGCAGATTCAACATAATCGCTGGGTCCTATGAACCATACGAGCTCTTCAATATGGGAAAAAAATGTCTGCATGCAGTTTGCACAATTTGGCACACAAGCACATACTTAATTCTCCCTTTTGATTGAAGTCATTGGAGACAGTGCTGCTAACCATGGGATGAAACTCAGTTCCATTTCAATTCAATTCAATGAATTCAGGAAATTAATTTAAATTCAATGAATGGAATAAGAAACGCCATCATTTTATGAGGACTTCTTTCCATGTATTGGAGTTCCTGGACTGAATGAATTTCAATGGCATTGAACTCAACCCTGCTGCTAACCTACCCTTTCTGTGCATTTGAAGAACAGCCTGTAATTGGTCACAAACATAGTTCCCCTGACGGCACCAAGAAAAGGACAGATGTAGGTGACCTCTTCATCTGCAAGGAAAGGAAATACAAAAATAATCTGTACTGGGCAGTATTTTAGTACTGTTAAATCTCACTCACAGAAGCCACAGTTTTGTATTTAGTACTGATTATTTTACTAAAAACACTCAAGAATGATATCTAACTTCACTTTGTAATGCATACATTTTTAGGTAATGCTATGGCTAAAACACTTTGTGTAAAACTGGTGGTTGACCTACTCATGTCTTGTATGGACTCTTTTGGTAGTAACTGTGGTTCCTCTTTATTCGAATTTGCAAGTGCCTATGGTAAAAAAAAGAAGAAATATTTAATAAAGCAAACATGCAACAACTCTGGGACCACAAACAAGAATAAACCATCACACAATAGTGGTACTTTCAACATGTAACCAAGGTTAAAAATGTTGTTTCTTGTGAGTGACATGGAAAATTAAAATTAATAAAAAATTATGACAAGAGAATAACATACAGATCCTTTCCAAAAAATTAGAATATAATGGAAAAGTTTTTTGTTTTTTTCATAATTCCATTCAAAAAGTGAAACTTTCATAGATTATAGATTCATTACACACAAAGTGACATATTTCTAGCCTTTATTTGTTTCATTTTTCATAATTTTGGCTTACAGCTCCAGAAAACCCCCAAAACAGTATTTCAAGAAATTAGAATAGTGTGTCAAAAATCAGCATTTACTTCAGTTATTTCAGAGAATGAATGTTTTAGACTGAGTGTCACACTCTGTACGTGGTGGTTTTTGAAGCACTGACTTCAGCCTTAGTCCACTCCCTCTGCATCTCCGCCAAATTTTGGAATCGTCTTTCCTTGACAATCCGCTGAAGCCTACGGTCATCTCTTTTGCTTGTGCACCTTCTCCTGCCACATTTTTCCCTTCCACTAAACTTTCTATTGATATGCTTGGACACTGCACTCTGTGAACAGCCAGCCTCCTTAGCGATGACCTTTTGTGGCTTACCCATCTTCTGAAGGGTGTCAATGATGGTCTTCTGGCCAATTGTCAAGTCTGCAGTCTTCCCCATACTGAACCAAACTGAGATACCTGTCCAATTTAATGACACATCTGTAGAAAAACTTTGCAGGTGTTTTGAGTAAATTAGATGATTAGTCTAAAACATTCATTCTCTGAAATAACTGAAGTAAATGCTGATTTTCGACACACTATTCTAATTTCTTGAAATACTGTTTTGGGGGTTTTCTGGAGCTGTAAGCCAAAATTATGAAAAATGAAACAAATAAAGGCTAGAAATATTTCACTTTGTGTGTAATGAATCTATAATCTATGAAAGTTTCACTTTCTGAATGGAATTATGGAGAAAAAAAAACTTTTCCATGATATTCTAATTTTTTGGAAAGGATCTGTATACATCATCATGGTAATTCAGAGGAGCATGTGCGTGACAAGGTTCTGACAAGGTTTGTAATTGAAATTCAGTCATAAAGGCAAATCCTGCTCGTAAGCGTATGGGGGATTAATTGAGAGAAACTACTAAAATTCATAAATCTGTTACAACAGCACCATTATGGTCGGGTTTACTTTATCCTGTAGAAAAGAAAACAAATTTAACAAAGCAGAACTATGCATACATTTAGTGTTTCATTTAGCTAGTGTTCTTCGTCTAAATTAATCTGAACTTGTACAAACCCGGTTCTCCAGGCACATCTCTACGGAGCAGGACACTGCATCAGGGGACAGCTTTAGGAGCGATGACTGCTCAGACCTAGATGTGGAAGAACTGTCAAAAACAAGGCAAACAATAGATTTTCATACGGCTGGCTAGCTAGCTAGCTGCGAAATATTTGCAACTTTATACTTCCATTATTTGAAATAAGAATGAATGTTTATTATTAAATATTATAAACATAGACGTAGCCTACCTATTATTTTAACTTAAAATCTAAAATAAATAAGAATGATTTAAGGGAACAACATTGCTTGAAACTAAATGTTAGCTTTTTAGGCAGTGTCGTTCATAGAAGTTAGTCAAATCATTATGTATTGAGTAGCTGTCTGAACAACTAATAAATCATATTTATTGTGAGTCGCTAACGTTAGCTGACTGGAATTCACAGACCACCGTAAACAAAACAAAAGTTGCTATTCATACGCGTTAGCAAGCATGCCGCTGCAATTTACTTCCTAACGTTAGCTGGTCGTCCTGCAGTGAAACTATGACAGTGCAATAATCCAGCCTCGCTAACGTCTGGGCCTAACTACCTGGCTGGCTAGATAAACTGGAGCTTAATTTTAATCAGATTTAGCACTATGTTAAATTGGTAGAACCCCCACCTCGCCATTGAATCCACACTTGGCTGTCTGGATGAGGGCGCTTTATTAGACTCCAGACTCTCGATGCTCGTGCTCTTCTCCATTCTCTATCAGTAACGTTAGTAGATTTATTTTCTTCGGATTCAAATAAAAGGCGCATTAAGTGAGTTTGATAGCGAGGATCAGCTAACTAGCGATTGTAAAATGTGACCACGTTCTGTTTCATAGAAAAAGCAGACCTCTAGCCAGAGACACAGAAGTAAATAAAGAGTAGCTACATTAGGTCGCTGCCATCTTTCCCGCAGAGTTCCTGAACATCGTGGGTGTGGTTTGTTTTCATCTTGCAGAACTCTGTATAGCCCTACAGTTCTATGGTGGGTAGGACCCCTGCGTTGTATCCACAGAATTATATGTGATCGGACCGCACTTTTTATGCGGAATTACCGCTGAACTCTCTAAGAACAGTTCTGTGGGTATTACTTGTCAATTGTACATTTTGTAATACACTTAAGGCACATGATTCATTGAACAAGGCTACATTTAAATAGGTTTAATGAATACCAAATTCAGAAATTACTTATTTAGCCTAGTCTAACCAAGCTTAAACAAACACACAATCATGAAAAGTGATACGCAAAAAGCAAATCACCTTTGAAGCTTCAATTTGAAAGAATCACATATAATTTATTTGATATACCAACAAAGTAGCTACAGTCGTTAATAGCAAGCAGAACGGAAGTGTGTGCGGTCAGGCTATCAATGAAAATATAGCGGTGGGTGGAGGAGATCAGATGATAATATGGAGAATGATCACTGACGACTTTATGAAACAATATAATCTCAAGATTAGACTGCAGTGTGGTGTAGGAGTTGAGTAACTGGATTGTAGCAACTGGAAGGTGCAGTGTGGTTTTGCAGTTAAGCAATAGTTGCAACTGAATTTTGAAATTAATTGTGCCACATAAGCAAGGTTGTTAATTATTATTCCTTAACTGTAGGTATATCCACCCATTTATATTATGCAAAATATAAGGTAAACAACTTGCCCTGGACAAATACTATAAGTAATATAATCAAAATCTTAAAGCAGCTGGTGGCCAGTGTACTTAGTTCAAAATGAAATTTAGATCTATCAGCCCGGTCCTATAGAAGAGGCAATTGGCTAAGTTAAAAACTTTGAACATGCTGTTATTCTGCTAAATTCATATTTTTCATGAACCTATGGCAGATAAAGTTGCACCTTCAGTTAATATGTAACTGAAAATAAAAAAATTGAAAAAAATCAAGACAGCATTCACTTAAATTTATGAAATTTATTCAGATAAAAAGTTGTCAATTTTGTTCTCATCACCTGAAGGTTGACAGACTTCATATTCCTTAAGTATCCCTTACACACGTCTATCAGACTATCCAACACATACCCTTTACAGTATCTACAGGTATGTACAAATGGCAGCACAGCAATGACACACAAAAAAACCTCAGTTACTTGTTGTTTGTGCATCATATAATTTAAAAAAAAGAATAACAATATTTTTTATTTGAATTGTAAATATTAGAATTTTGGATCATTTTAGCTTCTTTTGATGCCTTCAAAAATTAAAAATATAGTTGTATTCTATTACAATATTAGAAGTTGGGCTTCAAAAAAAGTAACTATTAAAAAAACAAAAAAAAAAACATGATTGATGAGAAAAATAAGGGGTTTTAAAAATGGTATCACTGCAGTCACGTAGGTTTAAATAAGCAAAATAGTTTTCCTGCCAATATCTCTTGATACAATTATGTATAATTGAGAAACATCTTTATTTCTATTTACATGTTATATTTATATTTGACACATAGATAACATTTTAATAATCCAAACAGTTTAGTATTCTCCATTTACAAACAAGGTCAGAACTTGGCACAATTGTGTCTCACTTTGAGGGTGGAAAATTATGCAGACTTTGTTGTTAACACCTCTAGATATAAACTTACAAATATCAGAATATATATTTCATAAAAGAAAACGTAAAAAGGAATAATTTAAAAACACCATATTTACATTGAAGTACACAATAAACCGGCACAAGCAAGAGCATCATATTGCACAGGTAAAAAGGCAGGATGAAAAAAAAAAAGATTTAAAAAACAGAGACAGAGAGATTTAAACAACCAAAGACTAAACCCAAGATTAGCTAAAAAGACTAAACCCAAAGACTAAACCCAAGGTTCAAGTCACAGCATAAAAGCAGCAAAAATATTCAAAGAACTTCCTGAATGTTTTAATGTTTAACAATATAAACCTTTTGTACAGTAGCAAGTCCAGGAATTTCTGGTGACAACCAAAGGAGGAAATGTCTTCCCTGCTAACGCATGACACTCTCACAATCTTTGCAGCAATGTTGCAGCAATGTGATTACGCAGTTACAACTTTTGTAACGGTATTGTGAGAATATATTATATGTTCGCTGAGTAAAATAATTTACAGTAGTCACACATTTTTTCGAGCGTGGGCGTTGCAATGATATTTGACATATCTCGGTATTTACAAGGGTGTCAGAAGGTATTACTGCTCGTCCCATCCCACTTACCACATAGCATGCATCATCATCATCATCATCATCATCTTCATCATCATCGCATGCCATAATGGCTTGCGTCTGTCAAAATGACATGCATCAAAGTCAGTAGTCTTTGCCTGTCACTGAGTGTTAACAGAGTCCGTCAGTGTGATTTTTTCATTTTCTTTTGGATTACTTTTGAAGCACCTTTGAGTGGGACGGTGTTATGCATAAAAATGCGAATCTTTTTTTTTTTTTTTACCATTTTGTTTTAATGTACCTTCTCTGTTTGATGCTTGTCACAATCGACTTGCAGCTAATACTGGAACACTATAGTGCACCCAGGGAACAAAACTGAGCAACTGAGGCCGACACCTTCTAGCACCAGTGCAAATAAAAAATGTTCACACTGCAGATGTAAGTCTTTGTACAGTAAGTCTTCTTACTAAAGGCAACTCAGACAATGTAAGGCAAATTAATATACACATTCTGTCAGGCTATAGCATTGACCACTGACGCCACAAAAGGCGTCACAGCCCTTTTTCCCCAAACATATTTACACTCACACTTCATAAAGTTAACAAAATATATTCCGCTCATGACCAGGACGAGGAAGGCATTGCATCATTCCCTTGTCTAATATCGGTTGACACAAAGTTTAGCCCCCCCCCCCCCCCCCCCCACTCCCCTCCCCCCTCGTCATACTGTATCAACACTGTGCAAGGTGAGCAACACACAAACCGCACGGGCTTGTATGGCCATTAAGAGTTCTTTTAAAGGGCTTTATGCCTTCTTGAGTTTGAGTGGTTTTCACAGAAAAAGAAAAAGATGGGAAAAGGACTTCACATTGGGATGATTGCACATGCAGGTGGGATCCAGGACGCACAGAAGTCAGACATGAATAACACAAAACCCTAAAAGAGCCCCCATCTGGGATCGTTCATTTTTACAGGTTTACACTGGAAATTGGTGGGAAAAATAGTACAGTATTTATGCACAACAAAATACTGCGAAATTAATCGGTTAAAAATGTTTTCTTTGTGAGAAACAAGAAGGCTTGATTGTCTGTCTTTTACTTTGCATGAGGTTTAAGCAGTATTTAAAAAGTTGTGTTCCGAAATCCATAAATCATAAATGATTCACACTTGACACAGACACTTCATAGTTTGTACCTGTATTAAATGTCCTGTGGTTTGACTGCCTGGATACATGGAGTGCAGTAAAGGCTCTGAATTTGCGGTCGACCATAACACTTGCACTTTACTCAACAAGAAATACATGGATACAAATGCACAAAAACCTGAAATGTGTTCTTTCAAAAACTTACCCAAATATAAAGAAAGACATAGAACCTGCAACCACCAACCAATGTTTTGGCGTTTAAAAGCTGAATAAAGTAACACTTCATATTTACATTACCGGAATTACCATTCTGAGAACATGTTATCACCAGTATGTATTACAGAACACGTCAAAAAATGCTAGTGAAGATTACCACTGATTTACAATATTAACATGTCGTTTGTAAAAATGTTTTTATTTCACTGTTGCAAGTGGAGCAAGACTTCATCCCATTGAAAAAAAATCATGTCTTTTTTTGTGGCTTCAACATCCTGCACTGATGGCGGAACCTTTCCGAACATCAGCAACAGCGGGCCTAAAGTTTGTGTGACGCTGAAGATAATTCCCTCTGCTCTGAAATATAAGGTGTTACCATCATTTCACACACACACACACACACACACACACACACACACACACATACGTCCATCGCATGTCCGGCGGGTCAGTCACTGGTTCTGCCGGGTGTCCAGGTCCTGAAGGGACGCTGTGGAGTCCAGACAGCCGTTCATCCTGTGCTCCTCCTCGCTCTGTCCGCTCTGCGCCTGCATCAGCTCGTACTCCTCATCGAGGAAATCCAGGGAATTGTTGCTAGGCAACCCTCGGATGGTGAACTTGTGGGAGACCTTCGTCCATTGCTCGCGGTTGGCGGCTACCCTCTCGTAAAGCTCAGCTGACCTCGGGAATAGCTCCTGGAGAAGTCTTTTTTTAAAATGCAAAAACGTGAATAAAAATCTGTTTGTTTCAATATTTATCTTTGTGTTATAAATGCATTTAGTTAATGAATAAACTGATGCCATACAACAATTTCAATGAATTCTGTACTTTCCAGTAATACAGAGCAGTGAAATATTGAATTGTGTACTTTACAGTAATACAGAGCAGTGAAATATTCAGCCGTATGTCACAGTAAAGTGACAAAACTCTGTGAGCTTACTGTGAGCTCATTTTCATTTTAACGGCAGAAAACAGCCAACTTTATTGACAAAGGCACATAAATATAAACACTTTTCCCAAAGTCAACCAGTGAACACAGAGCACTTACATTGATAACTGAGCCAATAAATCACAGCTTAATAAATTATAGTGGGTATTTTATCAAACAGTCTTTATTATGCTACTTAACTGATAAGAATGATGAGCACAGATGGTACTCATATTATGTGCTCAAATATTCAAACACACCATCGTGTTTCCTGTGTAGTAGAAGGGACTCACTTGTAAATGGGCATGGCAATGTGCTCCATGAAGCTGATCTGCAGTTCTGGGATGTAAGCTTTCTCCCTATCCATCATCTCACTGGGCCTGTTACCCATGGCCTTCTCCTGCAATAACACACACACACACACACACACACATATATCATACATGACCATACATACACACACACACACACACACACACACACACACACACACAGATGCACAAATGCATGTGCACACACACAGTGCACATGCACACACATGCAGACATGCGTGCAAACACACACACACTTCTATCAAGGTGCTTATTCACTATGGTAAACATGTTATGATAAGCTGCATTATGCTTCCAGTGCTGCTCAGCTAACACACACAGCACAGCCTATGGTAGTTCATTGTCACAGGGTCAGGGTCAATGTCACCTTTCCTTGCGATAATCCTCTACCATAATCTGCCTCATTTGGAGACTATATTGCAGTTAGCATTAACAAAATGTGTACACCAGTTAGTTATTTAACTCAGAATAAAAAGACTTTCCTTGGTATGTCCAGACACAGAGTAACCCTTGATGTAATCTTAATATATTAATTTGCAGGTCTTGCAGTGAATCACAATGTTCTGTGGTCATGCAAGGTTAAATGTCTCCTTCTTCTGTAGTGACATGGTAGGGTGATATGATGATGTAGAAATACAGCAGACTGGTGCTGCTTATTGCAGGCCATCCCTTGAGTTTGTTACAATTTGATTCCTCTGGGCTGAAAATTACATGATGTTTAAAGTATACTTCAAATAAAGTTCAAGGAAGGGCAAACTAGAATACATCTCTGTGACTGTCCCCAATGTTCAATTTTAATTCTGTTAAAATTAGTTTTTACACTGTTATGATTTTAAAAAATTCAACCTATTAAATGATAAACGATTTCCTGCCAAATTCAAACTAGGAATGAAAGTAATTTCATACATACCAAATCCCCCTGAGAGAAAAACTCCTTATAAATGAGTTCCTGATAAAAAAAGGAAAGGAAAATGATAAGAACATAACACTGAATTGAATATGCTCAAACATTTTCAACGTGGAAATGTGACGCATACTGTTGACAGCAGTCATTTGTAACCTGCTGCTCCTATGGAAAAAGAATACACTGCAGTATATTGTAAATATATCAAAATTATCTTCACAATATATTTAAAATATACTGCAGTATATTACATTTCCATAACGGTGGTTAAATCTGGACAAAAAATGCACAATGAATCATCCTTCATTTCACTTCAGGTATGTGCATTTAACCAAATGCCTTTTGCCAAAGGTTTTTCTCACACCTTTTTGTTTGGATGATATGGTAAGGCAATGCATCCATGATATTGGTTTGAAATTACATTTGAATTGACATTATATTGAATTAAAAAGATTCAGTCTCCCTGTCTTGCTGTGCAGTCACCCCCCGCCCCAGTATAATTGGCTAATTTTGTGGTGTTCTAGAATAGCTGGTTCGCATCACCCAGGATGGTAAGAATTGGTGATGAGTCACAGTGAATCGTCTCATTCACTGTCCCGCATTTTAAGATCCCAAAATAAGCACAATATAAATTCAATCCATTACGTTTACTCTCTCGATACTCTTGTTAGTCGCAGCACTAATCCGAAAAATTAACTCTCTAATATTCTGCATAGTATATACGGCTATAGCGCCTTTTCAGGAAGCTAGTCACAGATAAAAATATAACGAAAGGTTTAAAGGTCATTTGTTGACGCATCAGAGGTGTGCGGAGAGATCGGAAGGTTAGCGGATCCCCCCCCCCCCCCCCCGTACCGCAATCTTCCTCGTGGTTTTCCACCCCTTGGTTTGATCGGAGAGGTCACATGAGGTCATGAGCAGACAGAGGAGCAGGCTGCGGTGGGTTTGATTCTTGGCGCTGTATCCCGCTGAAAGAGACCGTGAGTGACAGATAAGAGACCGAGATGCTCTTTCCTTACAGGGGCCCTACAAAGAGATTAAATAAACACAAAGGGGACCAGCTGTCTGAGCCACCTCAGCTCGAACGGCAACGGCTCTGGGGTCAGCCTGTGTCTGCTCTGGTGGTTACAGAGTGTTTAAAACAGGGAGCAGACACACACACGATGTAGATGGTCAGTCTGCCGAACTATCCACAAACTTTTGCCTTTCATAGTCGAGCGTACCAACCTCCCCCAATTGTAGACTACATTTCCCATAATTTTTGCAAGCAAATTGCAAACAACAACGGCGTCCATCATGGAAGAAGATTACGGTACGCAGAAGGTGCACTTGTAGGTGAAACGACAGGTCTGCGCAGACACGAAAAAAAACGACTGCAGCGTGAGCTGCCTAGGCGGACGTCCTCTCAGGGTCCATTTTGGGTCTGCTATGATGTCATTTAAACTGACCGTCAGCCATCTTCTGCAGGTCTTTGAAGATGCGCAGGTGATGAGCCAGGTCTGTGGCAAGAATTATGTCTCTCATCAAATCCAGCATCCTCTGGTAGTCCTGGCAACCAAAAAAAACAGAGCAATACAAAGCATTGTTATGCTACGGCATGCTTCTCTGGCTTGTCCTTCTCTAGGAAAGTAATGAGCATGAACTCTCATTTATTCTCCCAAACACGGCAACATTCTTTCTTAGTTTAACAGGATTTCACAGAGGAAGAAATCTTGCCTGAGGTCTTTTGGCACACAACAATTGTACCAGGTACTGACCTTTCTCGAGAACTTCTCAAAGATGTTGCAGCCGTGTGTGTTGAGAATTGCAATGCCCTGGGCAAAGTGGTGCCTCTGCAATAAAGAAAAACAAAAAGGGTCAGGCCTGTTGGAGGCTGCAGCCATACATCCTGGCCACTAGGTGGCGGCAGAATCACACGTGAAATCTGATCTCATAGAAATCAAGCCAGATGAAAAAAAAAAATCTGTCCAAGATGTTTGTTCCCTTTGGCCGCTTTTGAATGACTGAACAAACAACAGGCTCTGGATTTATTTTTTTTTGAGCGCTCCAGGCAATATTTTGTGATAATTTCCACTGCGTGTCTGTAAGCATGAGGTGAAAATTTACCTCCATTACGGAGCCTTCCGAGCTGTACAGGGCAGCCAGTACAGATTGCTGGGAAGAGAAAGAGAAATAATATGTTCTGTTAAAGTCCCATGATGACATTCTTTGCCTACATGGCAAACAAAATGTGCTTTAACTCATTCAATGCCAGAGTGTTCTGGAACACTAAGCCCCAGCAGTGCCAAGCCAATATGGCTGCCGACATTCAAAATCTTTAGATTGATCCTGTCAATGTGCGAACATCTAATAAAACACATTATTTTAGCTATTGAACAGAATTGTTTGTTAATGAGGATAGATGGCACTAGATGGCACACCTGTTGGTTCTGTTGGAGCAACGTCAAACAATATGATGGTAAAATAAATAATTTGTTTTCACAGCTCTTGCATATCTATAGATATTTTAAAATGAACAATAAACATAATCACTGGTAATTTGTATAGGTTCCAGGTTGGTTTGTCAATTATTCTAGACATATTTTAAAACATGGGCTAAATATAACTTCTAATATTGCCATCTAGAACCATGTAAAAAAGAGCAAATCTGGGTAAAAGGCGATAAACTTGCTAAAGTTCCCTAAAATCATCTAGCTTAAACCTCATGAAGGAGGAAAATCCAGAATAGAAAATAAAAGGAAATAATTTGCTACATTTCTTCAGATTCATTAGTTGTACTTTCTTCTTGTGCAACACCACGCAAACATAGATCATAGCGATGTTTACTTAACACAAGACACATGGATTCACCTGAGCTGTTCTGAACAAAGACCAAAATTCAGCCAACACAATAATGGTGAAGTCACTGACATTCTGGCCATTTAGCAAAGTTGCGTTCCTGCATTGCTGAAACTAATACAGGCCTACTCAGGTGAGGGCAGATATTAAATGAATATTCAATTTATATTTGGCGTTAATTTATCATTTCTGATTCTAATCACAAATGTGTCTGGACTGTTTGAAATGACCAGTTTCATTCATTCATTCACTCCTTCGTTCAAATGACAATCAAAATATATTCTGTTAGATCCCAGTGAAGGTGACACAGGATTTCCCTCAATGGAACTCCTTCTCCAGGGACAGGAAGGAACAAAAAGTGCTATATCTCAATTATAAGGACAATATCTTTAGATAGGTTGACAGCATGTTTTCAGGGAGATCCTGATTTTAAAAATTCTGTCAGTTGTAAGACGATATCTGACTATACCAGAGACAATAATATATTAGACTTTGTCTCTTTTGTTTCCGATACTTCCATGTTTAGAAGGTTCCAGTACTGTTTGTTCTGGTGTACAAACAACGAAGGGCTTCTCTTTAGCCATACCCCTTTTATAAGTTCTTATGAAACAGGAGAGTGGACAGTCCATCCACCTTATGTATATTTTCACTTTATTCTGACAGGGGGCAAACAGAGAGGATCACAGACGGATATGGGATGACAGTGGCTGGGACTCACTGCACCACAGGCTCACCCTAGAGACATCGTTTTTAATTTTAAGTTCACAGGACTGAAAAGTTCAACCCCCAGAACTCCAAAGCTTAACAGCGTACACGGCAAATATGAGTCTGCCTAGTGATACTAGTTTTAGTTTAGTTACAGGGCCTCTGGTAAAATGATCTCATTAACAATGTAACCATGATGGCAGGTGAAATGAGCATCATGCAATTTCTATTTCTATTCAGATCATTTTTAATTGAACTTTTTTTTATCTCTAACTTGTCCCTTCGGACAGATGGAGGGAAAATTTAGCTTGTCCGACCAAAAAAATATAGTTGTACCGAACAATAGGACAATCGCTAATGCAAAGCCCTGCATGTGAGCCGGTTCCTTACAGATGCCACTTGGAAAGAGTTGTTGGTTCCTCGGTGGTCCAGGTCATGGCACATGCAGGATACGAAGAGGGCGAAGATCTCAATATCCCTGGAAGAAGAAAGATTAGGGTTACCGAAACATAGTAAACGTATAATGTTGATTTTTACTCTACTTTAGCATGTTCAATGAATCCTTGCAGGTCAGAGGGAGTCTGAACATACAGAGAAACAGCAACCACACGTCTCGTTTTATGCGTTCAGAAGCCCGATCCCTCTCCAATGGGTAAGCCTCAATACTCAGAGACCCCACCGCACACGCACGCACACACACACACACACACACACACACACACACACACACACACACACACACACGCACACACACACACACACACACACGCGCACACACACACACACACACACACACACACACATGTATATGCTCATACGCACACACACATAGACGTACGCACACACACACACACACACACACACGTACATGTGCACGCGCACACACACACACACACACACACACCCACAAGGTCAAATCATTTATGGGTTATGTCTGAAAACACCCAGGCCCAATCAAACATGGTTGACGGTGTAAAGACCCAGCAGTGAAAGGACAGCTTTCAGTCAACCTTCGCCATGCTCTTGGAATATATCAAATCCTAAACTAAAACGGGAACATTTTTCTAACCTTCCGCTGAATTCAAGACGTTGCGCAATCACTTTCTGGTCATACAAGATTGTTTAATTAGTTTATTAATTGTTTAATAAGGTGATTAAATCTGCATTAAAAATATTGCATAATGTTTGTGATTTTTCTATTTTTAGCAATATCTATTGACACTGTAATTTCCAACCACTGTCTGGCCAGGTGAAATTTTAATCTCAATAAGACTTTCTTGGTTAGATAGATAAAAATTCACATTTTCTTGCATGGGATGCTCACCTTATCACATTTCTGCTTTCAGAACTCACTCCACAAATGTAGAAATAAAGCACAAATTGTGAAATGTCATTTTTTCACTTCTGCAATACACTCTCAAAACAGATGTGTTAAAAACATCAGATAAAGTGTAATTTTTTAACACACCTCCATGTCTCGTTAAGGACAGCACATTTTGTGTGACTCTCAACAGTTTGTGTTAAAATAGCCTCTCTTTCTAACACATACATTGTGTAATTTGGCACAAAATGTGTTGAAAGTAACGCAAGAGTAGTAACTTTGTGAGAAAATGTGTTCAAAAGCAACACAAAAAGTGTGCTAGACATTAACAAATCATTTTTGAGAGGACCCTGGTGCTGGAGTGCCAGAGACGGTCCTGGTTTTTGCTCCTTCCAAACTTAACTACAAAACTGAATTCATGTTAGTGAATCAGATTTAATGAATGCAGGTAACCATGTGCTGGAGGCACTCAGTGTTTCACCATTCAGAATATTCAGGCTCAGACTTCTAATCATCCATCAACCTCTTGTGATCAAGCTCAGATGGAACAAAAACCAGAAACGGCACCGGCACTCCAGTTGCCTAACCCTGGGTATACTATGAAGCAGAATTACTGAGTTAGCTGGATAACTGTACTGAGTAAAACCCGGAGCAGCCCTTTTTACTTCAGTCCATGTTTCAGATTTGGGAGAGTTCCGGGTTTTACTCAGTGCAGTTATCCAGCTAACTCAGTAATCCTGCTTCGTAGTATACCCTCCAGGTGTAGACAATGTGGGCCAGAACCTAGCAGGATGCAAAGCTCTGAGTGATGTTCCATTGTTGCAGTGTGTCAGGAGACCCCCAGGAGACCCCCTGCACTGTCAGATGTCAAGGAAGCAGGGAACATGACACCCGTGCTCAGATCAGTGTTCCCAGACTGCAGTATTCCCAGACTGAAGATACATTTTTATTTTTGACACAATTCTTTTCACAGCTCATTAGAGGTAATGGCAGTAGAGCCGTAAGAACGTGATTTAAAACAGCGGGATTATCTGTTCAGCCTGCAAATAACAGCACAACATGAAAGTTACACAAAGGTATGAAAATAAATGAAACGATCAATGGCGGTCGCCATATAGCTTTTCCCAAAGCAGATAATTTCACTGTGTGCAAGTGGAGGACGTTCGATATCAGCAGCAAAAACGGAGTGACCGCTGAGTTTTGAAACATTACCATAGAAACCAACTATTTTAGTGGCTTCTTGAATTATCTTTAATGGTCGTTAGCAGGGAGCGTTCAGAAGGAACCAATTTTGCAAAAGAATTAAAAAGACTTGTTATGGGGCTCATGAGCTAAAGATTGTCCCTGATGTACTTATTTAAATAAAACATGTGGCCGCAGAATAACTGGTCTTTCTACACAACTAACCTGGGTGGTGAGGAAATATTCAGTTTTTAAACTTTTTAAACTGCGGGAGGTCACACACGGCGTGATAAAATCTAACTGCGTCTGATCAACTGAAAAAGAATAAAAAATAAAAAATAGGGCATATTCCTCTCATGAGCCTCACTGGGTCTACACAGGAGGGCCTTCTTCTTGGTTGATTGCTTACCCATCCGAAGGATTTGCAATCGAAACACCGCGGGTGTTCGGTCAAACAAGGTGTAGGCTAATCATGAAGTTTTGATGAAGTTTGGCGTTCTTGTTTGACGCAGTATCTGAGCTTTTTTCCTCATTAACGGTTGGAGTTGTTCAAAGGGGAGGGTGGAAGATAAGATCTCAATGTAAAACATGAAGAGAAATGGCTTTCTTGGGTTCTCATATTACTTGTAAGAAAAGACGGGCAGTTTTTCCTCCTCACAGTAAAAGCAGAACATTAGGGTCATTTTATTAATGTGATCTCTTTGTGGAGAAATTCCGGTGATGTTTACCTTCTCTGTTCCATGTCCTAGTAATTAACTCAGCAGGCGACCTTGCCTTGAACAAGGTCATTGCCTCAGACAGGAAGCAGTTCATGAAACTGTGGGTAAACTCTTACCCTTTCCCGTTATTATAGAAGCCGAGAAGTCCATCCTCACTGTGTATTCATGCTGTACTCACCCTGAGCCGTTCAAAGCGGTCGGTTGCGTTTTTTATTGCATTCTGGGAGCTGCCCCTTCCAACAGCGTGAGAGGTCAACTGCCGCACTCTGACCCAACGTAAGAGCAGCTAATGCATCGTGACAGAGATGCGCTACTGAATTTCATTTTTTTATGCCTCTTTGTTATTTGTACGTGTGTGCGTGTGTGTGTGTGTGTGTGTGTGTGGAGGCTAGCTTGAAAACAACACAGAATGTCCATTCTGTTAGACAAAATGACTACGCTTATGCTTATGCTTATTGCCTTTGCTTGCTGATTACTGCTTTCATCCTGAAATTATAGTTAATTGTACATAATGCTAACACCAGCGTCACGCACTTAGCAACGTATAGTTTTGTAAATGAGCTATTTGTTTTGGAAATCTAGAGCATACAATGAGGTAAATACAAGAATCCTATCAATCAGCATACCCACTGAATGCATTGTTACGGATTTTGTTGCAGTTCAAACATTTTAAGCAAACAACTCTATTTAAATTTTTGTTACATTTCCCTCATTTTGCTTACACGTGTGTGTGTGTGTGTGCGTGTCTGTGTGTGTGTGTGTGTGTGAGGGAAAACATTGAGGGTCCTCTTTCCACAAAGTAAAGAAAAAAACCTTTCAAATGCAAGCCGACTTCTATTTTGCCTAGTGTGGCTGCATGGAGTCTCAAGTCCTGCGGAGAATGCTCTCAGGCTGAACAACGTCTAATGATGACAGAAAAGCTGCGGCACACCTGACAGTCAGGCAAGCGTAAACACGGCACAAGCGTCCTGCCCTTTACTCTGAGTAAATGGAAAGGAACAGAGTCACATTCTCCCTGAAGGCACAGTGGTCGGAGAGGAAGAAGAGTAGTGTTCTTACTCGAGGTATTTGGAGAGCTCCAGGTTCTTGTAGAGCAGATAACAGAAATGAGACACGGAGAAGGCGTGCATCCAGTTGTGGTAAGGAGGGTCTCTGTAGCCCTTCTTCACCATCAGACAAAACCTGCAAGTATATGAATGAATATGAATACAGTATCACCAACTAGAGATGCACTCAAACTATTATTCATTATATCTATAATATAAATATATCATCCTCAACAACCATCACCACTGATCCAATAACATTATCACCAACTAGAGATGCACTCAAACTATTATTCATTATATCTATAATATATAATATATCGTCCTCAACAACCATCACCACTGATCCAATAACATTATCACCAACTAGTAATGCACTCAAACTATTATTCATTATATCTATAATATATCATCCTCAACAACCATCACCACTGATCCAATAACATTATCATCAACTAGTAATGCACTCAAACTATTATTCATTATAGCTATAATATATAATATATCATCCTCAACAACCATCACCACTGATCCAATAACATTATCACCAACTAGTAATGCACTCAAACTATTATTCATTATATCTATAATATATAATATATCGTCCTCAACAACCATCACCACTGATCCAATAACATTATCATCAACTAAAGTCACATCATCAACAATGCACTCACACCATTATTAATTATAAATAAATAATATATTATGTATCATCACCAACAACAATACTAAACTCATCATCAACAACCATCACAAACAATCCAATCACATCATCCCGAATTACAGTATATGGCCGTCATCACCAACTATACTCACAACAATACTCATTAAATCACGCAGTTATCAACTACACTCAAATGATCATCAATCATGGCCCTTGCATTCGCATAATCACCAACAATACTGTGTTAAAAAAAATCGCTACCAATGGCATCATCAATAGCACTAACTTCCACATTTTGCAGTATTTTCAAGGTTATTAACACCACAAGAAAAAAGGTGTTACAAATGAAAGTACATTCTTTATTAATGGTGTAATATATCACTGTTTCATTAAAAATGAGCATTTTTGTGCACGAGAGCACCATTGCTTGTTAATTATATAGGATTAATTATTGATAGACACTATGTATTGCCACACGTAATTAACAAATCATTAATACTTGATGAGTATTTGCCCTAATTGAAGTCAGGACACAAATTCAAACACAAACATGATGATTTATGGAGGTGTGATACGTGGTTGGAGACTTATATAGCAGGTAAGGGAAAAAGAAGTAAAACGGAGAGCTTGATGTCAATGGCATCTCTTACCTGGCCAGTGTGTGCAGATCAATCTTGTAGGTATTGATGAAGCCCATATCCTCAAACATGCTGAGAATACCCTGGGATTCAAGGAGAAGGAAGAGGTGAGAAACTCACACGCACGCACGCACGCACGCACGCACGCACGCACGCACACACACACACACACACACACACACACACACACACACACGCACACGCACACGCACACGCACACACACACACACACACATACACACACACACACACACCACACACACACACACACACACACCACACACACACACACACACCACACACACACACACACACACACACACATACGCACGCGCACACACACACACACAGTTGCGCACACAAACACACCCATGCACACACACACACACACACACGAGGAGAAGAAGAGGTGAAAAACACACACACATATATAACCACACACAAACACACACACTATGAAGGCAGACACAAGGTGGTGTGTGTGTGTGTGTGTGTGTGTGTCTGGTCTCACCATGGGTGTACTGTCGTCTGGCAGGGAACGGGGTGTGTGTGTGTGTGTGTGTGTGTGTGTCTGGTCTCACCATGGGTGTACTGTCGTCTGGCAGGGAACGGGGTGTGTAGGTGAACTCAGCAAAGTTAGCGTGGATCTCATCAACTGGCTCAACCCCGCAAACAAGCAGTTTGGTCACTTCCTCCTCCGATACCTGCCATAGTCCAGAGACTCATTATTATCCTACATCCTGTGGAAACAGGCTATTCAACAGACATGGCTTAAACCAGCAATATACTGGATGTAACATACAGGTGATGCACATCATAGCTGGCGATAAAGTTAAATTGCACACCTTCCTCTTGCAAATCAAATTAAAATTTGATGACAGACATAGACAACGTAACTTTGCACACTTCTGGTTAGGTTCTCAGTTAGGTTGTAATGTTAAGCCAAGCTTAAATTGTGTAATCTCTCCCAGCCTTGGTCTGGGGAGCGCCTCACACATACTTAGTCACATATCATTCAGAAAAACCTTACATGATTTATCCAGTGAAGCAGAATTTGGGTACAGTTCATGTAGGAAAGGTCAGGAAAGGTGCCAGGTCAAGAATATTGTGGTTTTTAATATGAATTTTTCACCTTCATGTGATACATCATCATCTCATTGGCCAGGTGACTCCTGAACTGGGCCTCATGGACTTTCTTGTACAGGAGAGACTGTAGAACAAAAGCTCCTGTTACTGTGCATGGCATCATGAACAATGACCCGTTAAGCCCAACAAATGGTTCAAACTGCAGTACAACCTTTAGTAAAACAAAAAAGCAAAAATTGCCAATAAACTATTTTGAAAATTGCCTCAGTGATAAGAGTTTGAATTAGTACCTTAAAGACAATATGCAGGACATGAAGACAATAAATACAGAGAGGTTATTATAGTCTGTGTGGAAAACATTAATTGATATCCTCTCGTATCACTCATATAGTTCTGTAATCTATACACTTACATGGGCAATACTGATACCACAGTATATGGAGAAGGCGGTGGCCAAGTCCTCATCAAATCTATTGAACCATGGTCCATTGGTCTTATTGACCAGTTCAGCCACTCCAATGACCTCTGCAGACAGCAAGAGTGAGAGAGAGAGAGAGAGAGAGATGGAGGACAGATGTTTATGCAATCGCTGGTCATCAGGAAAGCTTGTCTTTGAGAGGCACTCTTCGTACAGAGCGGAGACCGACTGCATTCATCAACATGACAGCGAGGCGAACACATTCGTCTGTGTGTTCTCACCAGGGCGAACCGTTCTGACAGCAGTCCGACGTGCCGCTATTTCAAGGGCGCGCGTCTCTAAATGTGCACTGCGGAGCCCGGAGTAAGTGGAATTAATGACGGACTGCGTGTCAGTGGAACGCTGCTTCCAATCCAGCTGCCGTCCTGAGCAGCAGCCGTAAGGAAACGAGGTAGCGGGAATTCAACTCGGTACCGTCGCAGAGCCGCTGGGTGACCCGCCCGTTAAAAAGCAGGTGGATATTGTCACAATAATGTCACGACCCTAGACGCCCCGACCGATTTTCATGATTTTGGTGATGTCACGGGTGAATCGCAGCGTCGCAGCTTGTCTTGGATCATACAGTGCGTGAGGTTCCAACACCTGAGATTAATTACCTCTGAGTTCTCATAACCTTTCCATGACATCCAACCAAAATGTATCATTTTTAAGCCACAAGCTGTCAGTAGGAGAGCTTTGACTTTTACGAGTCGGCTATTCGTCAACACCTTTCACAAGTCCCAGGCTAATGGCTAAATAGTTCTGCTGCCTCAAATCGTTTTTTTGCCAAATTGACATGCCATATTGTCCTTGCCCTATCATCGCCCTTGGTTTGCGCTTGGGGGCCGGGGACCGGGAATGTCTCTACGGTGCTTTGAGACGCTGGTCCGTTGTGAAAAGCCCCAGGAAAATAAATGTGAAGGCAACTGAATTGAACGGTCTATCAACCAGTTGAGTTTCCGAATTAGTGTTTCCTGTCTTTTGTACGAAATAATACACAATGAAGATAATCATCATCTCTTAATTTGTATTCCAAACTTACAATAGTAGGGCAACGGGATCCAACCCAGCACAGTGTGAATATAAAGTGAACACAAGTGCACGGTGCGAATACCAAAAAACCTTGGTGTGCGTACTGCTGTTGGCCGAATCATATATAGCCACGGCTTTTTGTCATTCACACTGTGCACTTATATTCAGCTATAAGAGCTATAGTGTCGTTGGTGGAGGTCAGTGCTTCACTTGGTGGGGTATTCCCTGCCTTGCTGGTTTTTCCTTTAAGGAAACTGGGCAGCTACCTGCCAGTGGTCTACCTGTGGTCTACCTGTGTGAGAAACACAGTACTCTGGAGCAATGGCTGTGCATGTCAGCTGGTGGTCTGTAGAGGGAATAGAACCGAGAGCACGTGCTTCAGAGCACGTTCATGCTAGTCTACAGTCCCCAGGAGGTGATGGAGGATGTTGCAGAGGGGGTACAGGGGTACAGGGGTACAGGCATACTGTTGCCATTGGGGCATTCCAAAACAAAAAGGAAATAGAAAATGAGGATAAAAAAATATATATATATATGGTGGCTGTCTGATTGTCCTCCATAGAGAGACTGAGCAAAGTCCTGTGGCCATGCTGAACGAGAGAGAGAGAGAGAGAGAGAGAGAGAGAGAGAGCGAGAGAGAGACAGTCTCTGACGCAGGAAGGCAGACGGTGGCGCTATCGTACCGTTATTCTCGTCCTTTATGGGGAAGCAGAGAATGTTCCGGGTGTGGAAGCCAGTGCTGTCGTCCACGCCCCGGTAGAACAGCGGGTGCGAGTAGGCATCCTTGATGTTCAGTATCTTCCCCGTGGTCGCCACGTGACCAGCAATCCCCTGGTCCGCTGGGATCCGAAACTCTTTCTGTCACGGAGGGAAAGAGAAACAGAAAACATAATCAGAGCGCAAATATTAGTGAGAGATGCTGTTGGACTTTCCACCCCCCCCCCCCTGCGATTCTAAGACATGTCTCAGTAACTAAGGAAACAGACATATCCTCGCAAGAAATATTGTCATGTTCTTTCCCTCCAACAGCTGCGAAAGACAGAATGAGTGTCAATAACGAGAACGACGAGCCGCCACTGCCAGCAGATAGCGAAAGCAGACATTTTGTCACATTTACCGGACCTGAGAAAAACGGCGCTTGAGCCTCTCACACTTCTACAGAGTGTAAGACGTTATTTTGGGGTTTGCAGGGCAGGTGTAGGTGAATGTGGGTCAGTGGGGAGTCAGGTGATACGGAGGTGTTTCGAGTTTCCGAGGGACGTACCTCCTCGTCGCTCACCACTCCACCATCGAACACCTTGGCAACCAGTTCGTGGCTCAACCTGTCCAATAGGAACACTGAACAGCTGTGCGTACGTAAAGGGGAGGGGCAAAAGAAGGAAGAGAGGCGTGGTCAACAGCTGTCATTTTCTTGGGTGTGTCCCAATACTTGAAAAATGCATCCTCCTTTCCTCCACTACCACCTCCTCTCCTCTGTGCCCCAGAAACAGGTTTTTGTGCCCTAATCTATTGTCGCTGATTACATATTAATTAAATATTAATGGTTACATATTAATTAATGTCTCAACGCAAACTGCAATGTCAGGTACATTGTATACTGTACATGGACGTACTTGTACTTGAAACGTACAGGCAGTTTTGCATACTTCCTTGTAGGAGACGAGTGGAGGAAAGGAGGTGAGGAGTGAAGAATATTGAGACGCACCCCTCATCTTTTGAAGGCTGATTATCTACCTATCCCTTCTCTCATTCTCAATTGCATTAATAGCATTGAATACTGAGTGATTCATGAACTGATGAACTTATATAAAGTCGGGCAGATATGGTGAAGATGATGTGGAGGTAATTCTGACACACGTTTATTGGCAAATTCTCTGCATAGCCAAGATGTTTTATGATAAATATAGCCAATACACAGAAGATTATACTGTGTTGTGTTTAATAACGTGCTACATGAACACTCAAAGGACTGACACTCACATCTCGGCATTACTGAGGTTTCTGGCTTCAACGACGATCTCCTGCAGCAACACTGAGACGTCGTCTAGGGAAAAAAAAAATTTTGTTAAAAAAAAAGGACTTTACAAACGATGGTCTGCATTTTATTATGAAAGACATAAAGAGGTGTGTAGAGGGGGAGAAAGGAGGGAAAAACAAAACAATCGCTGACATACCCAAGTGTGTGAAGAGGTTCTTGGCAACCTGCAGTAGTGCCTAAACAAACACATACAAAACATGAGTGACATTTGCATGTGAAGTGCGGGGTACAAGAGGGGGCACAAGAGGGGGTACAATGGCACGACTGGCATGACCACCTGCCGGAGTAACCCTGGCAACGCAGCCTGCCAAACACACCAGGGCCACTCTCGAAGGAGGGCAACACCAGCTCCCTGGCATTATTGTATCTACTGCGTCCTGTGTACTGTGTCATACTGTGTCCTATCTACTGCGTCCTGTGTACTGTGTCATACTGTGTCCTATCTACTGCGTCCTGTGTACTGTGTCATACTGTGCCCTATCTACTGCGTCCTGTGTACTGTGTCATACTGTGCCCTATCTACTGTGTCATACTGTGCCCTATGTACTGCAATCTGTGTACTGTGTCATACTGTGCCCTATCTACTGCGTCCTGTGTACAATGTCATACTGTTCCCTATCTACTGCGTCCTGTGTACGAGCACACTGTACTGTTTAGTGACATGCAGTATGCAAAAAGATATCCTCAATACTAGTATGAGTGAAAACCCGGAAATAAGTACATCATCCAGTGATTTAAAGTACACCACATTTACAGAACACTTAGTCTACTTAATTTTCTCATCCATTGTACTCGACTAGCACACTCAAAAGTACAGAAGGACGTTTATTCGAACACAGCCTAAGTAGGTCTGCTGTAGTGGGTTCAGGTCTGCCATAAAAATATGAGAAATTGTTTGAATAACCACAGAGCGCGGAAAAATGTGGCACGTATTAAAAAAACTGTCCCCTGACGACAAAGCAGAAAACAAATTATCTGAAGTGGAAGCAAAGAGGATCTCTGAAGAATGGAGGTCTGGCGGTACTCTACCCTGCTCCTTCTCCTGTCTCCACTCTCTGGGGGTACTCTACCCACCTCCTTCTCCTCTCTCTGCTCTCTGGGGGTACTCTACCCACCTCCTTCTCCTCTCTCCGCTCTCTGGCGGTACTCTACCCACCTCCCTCGGCATACACTGGTTATTGGTCTCTATAGCCAGGCAAATATGCCCTGCCACCGACCAAATAATGGAAGATAATGTGCATGCACTCAGAAGGAAAACTACTTGAGCATGTTCTCCTGGTTGAGCGCTAATATGTCTCTCTCTCTCTCTCTCTCTCTCTCTCTCTCTCTCTCTCTCTCTCTCTCTCAGCGTTTCCATGACTCCATGCCACTCAAACACTGTGAGGGGGGGGGGGGGCTGAGTGAGAATCCACAGACAGCAGCCAATTAAGGCCTAAGAATACTTCACTCATATTGGCTTTGAAGACAAGCTCCAGTTGAAGCGTCGCGCTGGCACGCGTGGGCCTGGTGCTGAGTGACGGTGACACCGGCGGCTCTCGCCGGAGAGCGAACGAGATCTCAAATGAAGCCCCCCTGCCGCTCCGAGGCCGCTCCTGGTCTCCGTGTCGTGGCCCCCCCCCTCTTTGTCGCACTATCGCCTCATTTCGGCGGGAGGAGTTACCCGTGGGAGTCCACACATCCTCATCAGAGGCCTCTACTCACGACGCGCGACCCGTCTGAAGCGTTCTGCAACTGGGCGCCGGCGAGGAGGCGAGGAGTGTAGGAGCGAGTCGGGGGTCGTCCTTACCTGGCACTCAAACTTGAGCTTCTGCTCCTTCTGGAAGGCCAGCGTGCTGGTCAGAACCGTGGAGGTGTAGCAGAAGCAGTGTTGGATCCTGCGTTCGTCCGCCTCTGTGTACCTACGCGGAGGGGAGAAGAGTGAAACACTACACGGAGAACGGCCTCTCTCTCCCCCCCTCCCCCGACCTCTCGCACCCCTGTTCCCCCCTCAGGCGTCACTGCCGGGCCCCCAGCGTCAGCGGGGGGGGGGGGAAGTGCGTCATCACACTGCAGGCACACAACACTGTGCTTGTGTGTGGCCTTGACCCGACCAGGAGAAACCCAAAAGCTCCAGGAGCCGGGAGACGGTCCCCCCCCCCCCCCCCCCCCCCGAACCCTGGCTTGCGCCACCCAACTGCGTTGCACTCAGATCGGTGAAGGGTAAGAGGCGTTCTCATCCACGCCCACCATCTTCAGACCAGTGGGCTTCCAGGGGGGCCGAGGTTCTCCTCGAATAACGCCGCTTACGGCCGTACGGCCTTGCAGCTGTCCTCACACACTGCGGAGTTTATATTTCTTACCGTGTGTATCCTGCACGCTCTTTATACAGCTTAATGGAGGGTTTTTACAGGATTAGGTGAGATTTAAGGAGGAGGAGGAGAAAAAAAAGCATCTCTGAGCCAGAACTCTCCAAGATTCAGTCTAGGATTTAAATGCAGCCCAGCGCAGCGCCATAACCACAAATCCATACCGCCATAAACGCCAAGCCAAAATGTCCTGGCAAACCTAAGACTGGGGAAAGGTCCAGTCTGTGCGTCCCAGAACAGGCCTGAGTACCATCGTTAGATAGCCGCTGAGCCAGTGTAAAGTGAACCAATCAGTCCTGCTTTAGCAAAAAAATCTAGCCATGGCCCAAACCACCAACAGAAGATGTAAGCCAATAGGATGGGACAGCCAATTTGGACATGCATTGAGACAGATTAGTGGCG
>CM056378.1:8878174-8885674 GCA_029718625.1 Synaphobranchus kaupii
TGCATGTGTGTGTGTGTGTGTGTGTGTGTGTGTGTAGGTGTGTGTATGCGCGTATGTGTGTGTGTGTGTGTGTGTGTGTGTGTGTGTGTTGCTGACTCACCTCTGACCCCCCGCCTTGTTGAAGGTGCAGGCTAAAGCTACCACCTGAGAGGTGGCCTGGCTAACCACCGGCACACACAGCATGGAGCGAGCCTCAAATCCCAGCATGCTGTTCAGCTGCCGGTGTTCTTCCTGTCGAATGCAGAACAGAGAGGGAGAGGCAGTTACATTCATTTATTTTCCCTTTCCTGCTTTATTTTGTTTATAGCAGTAAAGAGAGACACATGAATAATAAAAAATGCACTGCACTGCAGTGAAACATGTGAAACACGACGGACAGTGCACCTCCTCAGCAAAGGAGCTGGAGGCGTGTTCTGCGGTCTTTCTGCGGTCATTCTGCGCTCGTTCTGCGGTCGTTCTGCGCTCGTTCTGCGCTACTCCTGAGGCCGTTAGGCAGGCTCTCAGCCCCACAGTCTGATTGCACACGCTCACTGGTTACTCCACAGAGAGACGGGAGACGTGTACTCCTGCTCAGAACACCTGCGCCAAGCCACACTGAGTCGCTGAGGGGTGCAGCACAGGAACAGTGGAGGTACATTTTTCGAAGGAACAAATTTCCCAAATGTACCCTGAAAGTACAATAATGTTCTATTTGGGTACTAATAAGCACCATTTCAAGCAAAAAAGGTACAATTAAATTGTATGTACCTATAGGGTACCACCCCAGTGACAAGCATTTGTACATTTTTAGAGACTTTTTGTACTTTCTTTTGTTCAGTGAGTGCACTGTGTTCCCGTTTGTCCACACCTGTGTAATCTCGCTAAGTTCCCGCTCCAATGCAGCAGGTGTGCTACGTTTCAGGCAGTGGCCTAGGAGAGGAAAATCGCCCTTCCGAAAAGGGGCGCGGCCCAATAACACCCGCTCAAAATTATTGGTCCATTCGGTCCTTGCGGGCCTCCAATTAAATACAGAAAGAGGCCTTGCACAGTGTTTACCTCAGATATAGACAACAGAGAGCGAGAAACTCTCTCTCTCCCTCTCTAATGGGCTTCACTAATGTGGATAATGACCGGGCTTCCGTCTGCTCAACAACAGCTGTGTGTAAAAACAGTTCACACACTCTATTAATGTATCCAATCATGGGGAGAGGCCCAGCACATCTGGGTGGAACGTCTGGCGGTGGTACAAGTTTGGTTTGTTATCCGAGCGATCAATTTTATTACTTTTCCAAACCATTTAGAGAGTGTTCACCACACAAAGAACAACAGGAGCAACTAAAGCGGAAACAAGAGTACACAGTGTTAGGTGGTAAAATAGCGACTGTAAAATGAAAGCTAACAATTAAGGTTGCCCAGTGCAACCTCATCATTAACTTCTCCTGGGGGGAGGGGGGGTGGTGTTTCTTTTTTAATGGGATAGTGCACTTTGTGGAGTTCATGTTTTCGATTGGTCCAGATAGTTTTTTGTGTACAACAAAGGATCTTTTTGATATTTAGAGAAGTTTCTCACAAACTGCAGGCTTCACAAGACAATACACTTCAAGTAACTCCCAAGCAGCTTGCCACAACTTTACGCCTCCAGAGCTTGTACAATGGCTCTAACCTATTTCCATTTCCTATTTGACTTTTTCCCCGAAGTTAAAAAAACACCCAGTTGTATTTGTAGGCCCGTTCCTCTGCAGGGAGTACACAGAAGTAAGCCTACTCCAAAGCCAACAGACCGCTAAGGACTTGGACAGCTAACTCCTACCTCTCGCTACGCCATCGCTATGGAAAACTAAGGAATTTCCTCACAGAACTCCTGGCAACAGTTGACTCTGGCAGCGTCAGGATTCGAGCACTAATCGCTGCACAGTGAAGTGCTGTGCTTACCGGACTGACGTCATCCAGGGTGATGGGTTTCTTCTTGTCCACTACCTTCCCAAAGCGACCAAACATTAGCTGTGGGAGCAAACACACCGGTGAGAGAGAACAAACATGGATGATTTAAACCCCCCCCCATCCCCCTTTCACCCTCTAGCACCCTCTCCTGCGTTCCTACCCTCCTTCCCTCTCTCCCTTTCTCTCCTCCTGTATCCTCTGCTCCACGGGGAGTTTGTGCTCTGAAACTGACTGACTACATGTCAAAAGACAGTCAGACTACAAAACCGGTCAAACTACAAAACCCACAGTCCCCTGTGCAAGGGCCACCAGAGGCAACCATCCAGGATGGTGTTTGGGGACGATGCAGGGAGAACGTGTGAGGTATTAAATTAATTGAGTAGAGATGGGACAGAAAGCGTAGCGAATTTCAGGTAGCTTTGTCAGTTCAGTTTCCGAGGCAACTGGCAAGGGGCAACTGCCGATCCCAAGCGCCTTGTTTATAAATTCCTCATGATGGTGCTCACGCTGACCCAAACAGGTCCACGCATAAAAATGCCTTCACATCCAAAACATCCGGCATGCCCTGATCGTACGTGTGGAGTTGCATTTAAAGTGCTGGATTAACAAAAAAAAATAAAAAAAGAGCGCCTTCATCCACGCAATATTGATGACGTGCTCGGATAATAACGCTGAGCACGGTAAACAGGCAACAAACAAGCCTCGCCTTGCCTTGGCACTACCCACAGAGGAGGGGTCTGATGTCATGCCTTGCCTTGGCACTACCCACAGAGGAGGGGTCTGATGCCTTGCCTTGCCTTGGCACTACCCACAGAGGAGGGGTCTGATGTCATGCCTTCCCTTGGCACTACCCACAGAGGAGGGGTCTGATGCCTCGCCTTGCCTTGGCACTACCCACAGAGGAGGGGTCTGATGCCTCGCCTTGCCTTGGCACTACCCACAGAGGAGGGGTCTGATGCCTCGCCTTGCCTTGGCACTACCCACAGAGGAGGGGTCTGATGTCTTGCCTTGCCTTGGCACTACCCACAGAGGAGGGGTCTGATGTCTTGCCTTGGCACTACCCACAGAGGAGGGGTCTGATGTCTTGCCTTGCCTTGGCACTACCCACAGAGGAGGGGTCTGATGTCTTGCCTTGCCTTGGCACTACCCACAGAGGAGGGGTCTGATGTCTTGCCTTGCCTTGGCACTACCCACAGAGGAGGGGTCTGATGTCTTGCCTTGCCTTGGCACTACCCACAGAGGAGGGGTCTGATGTCTTGCCTTGCCTTAGCACTACCCACAGAGGAGGGGTCTGATGTCATGCCTTGCCTTGGCACTACCCACAGATGAGGGGTCTGATGTCTTGCCTTGCCTTGGCACTACCCACAGAGGAGGGGTCTGATGTCATGCCTTGCCTTGGCACTACCCACAGAGGAGGGGTCTGAAGCCTTGCCTTGCCTTGGCACTACCCACAGAGGAGGGGTCTGATGTCATGCCTTGCCTTGGCACTACCCACAGAGGAGGGGTCTGATGTCTTGCCTTGCCTTGGCACTACCCACAGAGGAGGGGTCTGATGTCTTGCCTTGCCTTGGCACTACCCACAGAGGAGGGGTCTGATGTCTTGCCTTGCCTTGGCACTACCCACAGAGGAGGGGTCTGATGTCTTGCCTTGCCTTGGCACTACCCACAGAGGAGGGGTCTGATGTCTTGCCTTGCCTTGGCACTACCCACAGAGGAGGGGTCTGATGTCATGCCTTGCCTTGGCACTACCCACAGATGAGGGGTCTGATGTATTGCCTTGCCTTGGCACTACCCACAGAGGAGGGGTCTGATGTCTTGCCTTGCCTTGGCACTACCCACAGAGGAGGGGTCTGATGTCTTGCCTTGCCTTGGCACTACCCACAGAGGAGGGGTCTGATGTCTTGCCTTGCCTTGGCACTACCCACAGAGGAGGGGTCTGATGTCTTGCCTTGCCTTGGCACTACCCACAGAGGAGGGGTCTGATGTCTTGCCTTGCCTTGGCACTACCCACAGAGGAGGGGTCTGATGTCATGCCTTGCCTTGGCACTACCCACAGATGAGGGGTCTGATGTATTGCCTTGCCTTGGCACTACCCACAGAGGAGGGGTCTGATGTCTTGCCTTGCCTTGGCACTACCCACAGAGGAGGGGTCTGATGTCTTGCCTTGCCTTGGCACTACCCACAGAGGAGGGGTCTGATGTCTTGCCTTGCCTTGGCACTACCCACAGAGGAGGGGTCTGATGTCTTGCCTTGCCTTGGCACTACCCACAGAGGAGGGGTCTGATGTCATGCCTTGCCTTGGCACTACCCACAGAGGAGGGGTCTGATGTCATGCCTTGCCTTGGCACTACCCACAGAGGAGGGGTCTGATGTCATGCCTTGCCTTGGCACTACCCACAGAGGAGGGGTCTGATGCCATGCCTTGCCTTGGCACTACCCACAGAGGAGGGGTCTGATGTCATGCCTTGCCTTGGCACTACCCACAGAGGAGGGGTCTGATGTCATGCCTTGCCTTGGCACTACCCACAGAGGAGGGGTCTGATGTCTTGCCTTGCCTCGGCACTACCCACAGAGGAGGGGTCTGATGTCATGCCTTGCCTCGGCACTACCCACAGAGGAGGGGTCTGATGTCTTGCCTTGCCTTGGCACTACCCACAGAGGAGGCGTCTGATGTCATGCCTTGCCTCGGCACTACCCACAAAGGAGGGGTCTGATGTCTTGCCTTGCCTTGGCACTACCCACAGAGGAGGGGTCTGATGTCATGCCTTGCCTCGGCACTACCCACAGAGGAGGGGTCTGATGTCATGCCTTGCCTCGGCACTACCCACAGAGGAGGGGTCTGATGTCATGCCTTGCCTCGGCACTACCCACAGAGGAGGGGTCTGAAGCCTTGCCTTGCCTTGGCACTACCCACAGAGGAGGGGTCTGATGTCATGCCTTGCCTTGGCACTACCCACAGAGGAGGGGTCTGATGTCATGCCTTGCCTTGGCACTACCCACAGAGGAGGGGTCTGATGTCATGCCTTGCCTTGGCACTACCCACAGAGGAGGGGTCTGATGTCTCGCCTTGCCTTGGCACTACCCACAGAGGAGGGGTCTGATGTCATGCCTTGCCTCGGCACTACCCACAGAGGAGGGGTCTGATGTCTTGCCTTGCCTCGGCACTACCCACAGAGGAGGGGTCTGAAGCCTTGCCTTGCCTTGGCACTACCCACAGAGGAGGGGTCTGATGTCATGCCTTGCCTTGGCACTACCCACAGAGGAGGGGTCTGATGTCATGCCTTGCCTTGGCACTACCCACAGAGGAGGGGTCTGATGTCATGCCTTGCCTCGGCACTACCCACAGAGGAGGGGTCTGATGTCTCGCCTTGCCTTGGCACTACCCACAGAGGAGGGGTCTGATGTCATGCCTTGCCTCGGCACTACCCACAGAGGAGGGGTCTGATGTCATGCCTTGCCTCGGCACTACCCACAGAGGAGGGGTCTGATGTCATGCCTTGCCTCGGCACTACCCACAGAGGAGGGGTCTGAAGCCTTGCCTTGCCTTGGCACTACCCACAGAGGAGGGGTCTGAAGCCTTGCCTTGCCTTGGCACTACCCACAGAGGAGGGGTCTGAAGCCTCGCCTTGCCTCGGCACTACCCACAGAGGAGGGGTCTGATGTCATGCCTTGCCTCGGCACTACCCACAGAGGAGGGGTCTGATGTCATGCCTTGCCTTGGCACTACCCACAGAGGAGGGGTCTGATGTCATGCCTTGCCTTGGCACTACCCACAGAGGAGGGGTCTGAAGCCTTGCCTTGCCTTGGCACTACCCACAGAGGAGGGGTCTGATGTCATGCCTTGCCTTGGCACTACCCACAGAGGAGGGGTCTGATGTCATGCCTTGCCTTGGCACTACCCACAGAGGAGGGGTCTGAAGTCTTGCCTTGCCTTGGCACTACCCACAGAGGAGGGGTCTGATGTCATGGAAGTCAGGAGTTTCACCTTTTTATTGCTGTAGCAATTCCCAGTATGTATTACAGATACATTACTTGGCATTAATTTGAGGCAGCTGTCAAAAAGTGTGCAGTGAATGTTTTTTTCTTTGGGTGTAAGTGTAATCCCGCTCCCGAAACAGCGCCTGAACATTCAGAGCCTGAACATTCAGAGCCTGAACATTCAGAGCCTGAACATTCAGAGCCTGAACATTCAGAGCCTCTGACATAAAGAGAGTCAGCCCCTGTGCGGTAGATTCTGCGGCCAACTCACAGGAAAGCACATCTCTTCCTCCAGAACCTTGTCCCCGACCACCTGAAACAAGGAAATATAACAGCGATGTGTGAGACTCAGTGTGTGTGAGACTCAGTGTGAGACTCAGTGTGTGTGAGACTCAGTGTGTGTGAGACTCAGTGTGAGACTCAGTGTGTGTGAGACTCAGTGTGAGACTCAGTGTGTGACTCAGTGTGTGTGAGACTCAGTGTGAGACTCAGTGTGTGTGAGACTCAGTGTGAGACTCAGTGTGTGTGAGACTCAGTGTGAGACTCAGTGTGTGACTCAGTGTGTGTGAGACTCAGTGTGAGACTCAGTGTGTGACTCAGTGTGTGTGAGACTCAGTGTGAGACTCAAGGTGTGACTCAGTGAGTGTGTGAGACTCAGTGTGTGTGAGACTCAGTGTGAGACTCAGTGTGTGTGAGACTCAGTGTGAGACTCAGTGTGTGTGAGACTCAGTGTGTGACTCAGTGTGTGTGAGACTCAGTGTGTGACTCAGTGTGTGTGAGACTCAGTGTGTGACTCAGTGTGTGTGAGACTCAGTGTGAGACTCAGTGTGTGTGAGACTCAGTGTGAGACTCAATGTGTGACTCAGTGTGTGTGAGACTCAGTGTGTGACTCAGTGTGAGACTGTGTGTGTGTGCGTGCCTGTGTGTGTGTGTGTGTGTGTGTGTGTGTGTGTGTGTGTGTGTGTGTGTGTGTGTGTGCGTGCGTGCATTTATCTGTGTGTATGCGTGTGTATGTGTGTGGGTGCGTGTATCTGTGTATCTGTGTGTGTGTGCGTCTCTGGCAGGTTATGACCAGCACAGTGTAGACAGATGCTTGAGATAAAGTAAGAGCACAGCTCTACCTGGCAGAATAGCTGGTGATTGTCCTCTGATACCAGCAGCAGACAGCAGCACTGTGACTGAGTCTCCTGCTGCAGCTGTGGGGAAAAAAAAGAGCATTTGTCTGTCAGTCAGTCTGTCTGCCCATCGCAACTGCGCAAACAGTCAATCACTCCGTCTTTACTGGCAGCCGCCTCTGCCAAAACCTACACTGCGGGGGCTGAGAAAACCTACACTGCGGGGGCTGAGAAAACCTACACTGCGGGGGCTGAGAAAACCTACACTGCGGGGGCTGAGAAACAGGATGCCAGTGCCAGGCACCTGCTTTAATTACAGCGGGAACGGTCGGGAACACTTAGCGTCACGTCGTTCAAACAGGTCTGTGCTGCATATGCGAAAGGACCAGCCGTCTCCCGCCGTTCGCCAGCCAAATGCAAAGTAACTCAAACAAAGGACTCTATAGAGGGCTGTTCGATAGAGAGTTAACAGCTAACAGATAACAGG
>CM056378.1:8890674-8902439 GCA_029718625.1 Synaphobranchus kaupii
AAGGCTCTTTTTTGTGTGAGACTCATATTGCAGACCTGACCCAAAGTGACTTTACTGCACTTTATGAACAGAAACATTGGTTGCTTTCAACACTCTAAAGGTAAAATAATGTTTGAAGGCCGCCAGGATCCACACAGGCTAGAGACAGTCGTACACAGCAGTGGACACAAAGCGAGGCTAACAGCAGGAGCTTGCTCTGGTCCGTGAGGACATTGGAGGGCCAGGCAGGTGTAATCAGCCATTTTCTATCTAATGGACTACATCTATATAACATTCATCTCAGATCTCAAAGTGCTTTAAAGTTTTGCAAACTCACCAAAAACACCCACCCAACAAAGTGAAGCACAGCAGCCATTTTGTAGAGGAATACATCTCTAACATGGGGAGATATAAATTTACCAATTCAACTATTTATAAAATAGCTGTGAGTGAGAAAGGCTGGTTATAAATTATACCTGTAGCTCGGTTTACTGTCCCTACAGCACAGTGTCCCCATAACACACTGGGGCAATGGTACTCTGCCTGGCCTAGAGGAACCAGCGCCCCCTACTGGCTCAACAAGACCCCTCATAACACGGGCCTGTTTTTCCCGTAGAATAAAACGGCCATCCCCAAGCACGCTCAGCTTTAGTTGTTTGGTACAACATGGCCGAAAGGCTGTGTGGCGGTCGGCTGCTAAATGTCGAGCTCAACACTGACATCAATTACATCTAACCACCTGAGTGCTGGCCTTCCCCGATCAGCCTCTGGCTCCATTTAGAGACAGTGGCACAGACAATCAGAACGAAGCGGAGCATTGTCATACACACGTGACACACGTGACAGAGCACAGAATCGCAGAGAGGGTGGGATAAGGAGCGGCTGCATCATGGCGGAAAGTAGGCCACGCCCTTTTCTCACCACAGAGCGGGGCTGCATTCAAATCCAATTTAACACGCTCCCTTCCCTTGCTGTCTTCCCTCGAGGGTGCTATCTTGTGACGCAATTTGCTACGTGCAGGAAGCAAACTTAAAAGGTGCTCTGTATGGGAGGATTGATGAGAAACAAACAAAAACGGAACCGAACCGCCCTCGCAACATTTCGGAAATGCAACACCATAGAGTTGAAATGTGAACGCCACACAGTTCTGTGGTGACTGCCCAATTTTTCCATGTGGAGCATTGCATTGTGGGATTCCCTTCTTGCTGGAAGCTTGCATTTTATACCCTTGGTGGAAGGGAGAATAAATGAGGGAGTGAGGGAATATAATTACTCCCTCCCCTTTCATAAATTGGATGCAAATCACACTTGGTGTGGCTGCCATATTTCATCCTGCCATTTTGGGGATTCCCCCCTTAAAGCAAGGGAAGGGAACGACAGGAAGAAAGGATACATTTCGGATCCGAACTCAAGCCCATGTCTTCAGCCGTCTGTCTGTCTGTCTGAAAGGACTTTTTCAGCATTATTGGACAGCACAGTGTAGAGAGACAGGAAGAATGGGGAGCGAGAGAGAGAGAGAGGGAGAGACATGCGAAAAAGGGCGCGGCTTGCAATGAGCACCCGGACGGTGCTCTACAGGCTTCGCCGACCAGACACCCCGTTCACCCGCGTTTACGATCACCAGCACGGAAGTGTCTGTGTAACAGTGGCCAGATTGGGCCCACGCGGTAACTGTGCACACAGGCAGCGTTGAATACGGTCGAAAACAGAACCGCTGAACCGGTGAGCGATATATATTTTTTCTACCCTTCCCTCCTCCACGACAGAAAACAGGAAGAATGCGGAGCGACGGCTTCACAGTACGCGCGGGGGAAAGGAACTGACGGGGCACCACAGGGAGAGCTTTCACAGGGAGGAACGCCAGGAGAGTCAACCTCCCCCAGAGACCGCAGAGGAAACGCGTGACTGAAGCTGTGGGACTTCCTCCGAAGCTCCTCACCTGCCGTTACGTTCAGGGGGTCAACGAGCAGGACAAGAATTACGAATAAAGTGAGCATGCTAACACCCTCTAATAAAAACACTTAACCCTTTGAAGAGTAGGGTTTTTCTTAGAATGTTTCTTCAAAATTCTAAGTCAGTGTTCTAGAACTCCATTGCTGTCGATTGTTACATCAGCGTTAGAATGCTCTGTTGGGAACGATCCTACACCTTAAGGAGTTAACTCAAGGCGTGCACTGAGGTGATTCCAATTTAGAGAAAGTGCCAAGGACAAGCGGCAGGTATGAAGGACGGGAAGCGGTGTTAAATTTGCCTGAGTTTCAAGTGTCAATTTAATTGATATGCCTTGATTTCGACAGAGGGATGTCAATCATAAGCCTGTCACGTAGCTTCAGAAGGGCATGCTGAGTGACAGCTCTGAAATCCCGCCGTAGCGAATGACTGTTCAGTTCTCCATTCAGTGGGGCTTTGAGGGCAGAGGAATATAATACCTGCTATACCACTGAAGATATGGGGACCTGTTATACAAGGTGCTACAATAATGAAGGCACAACCCCCCGGTCCATCTGCGCATTTAAAAAAAAAAAAAGATATTTTAAAGCTTTTCAGCTTTATTGGACAGCACAGTGTAGAGACACAGGGAGAATGGGAGCGACAGGGAGAGACATGTGACAAAGGTCGCGCGGCCAGATTCGAACCGCTGATCGCAATGAGCATGTGGACAGGGCTCTTACAGTCCCCCATCTGTGTTTCTGAGTGTAAAATGGGAAAACACTGCGGAAAAAGTATATAGCGGATATATAGTGACCATTGAAGCATGTTAATGTTGGTTTAGCTGTATGGTCATTGATATCCTGGTGATTTTGGTGCTTGTAATGGTCAAGCATTGACACATTTCTGAATGTGGAGGGGGGTACTCAGTCCAGAAATTTCTATTTTGTGTTTTTTAATGTACATAGATATTAATTTGAATGAGAAATAAGTAGACATGCATATGCAGCAGGTGTAGTATAATGGGTAGGGAACTGGGCTGGTAACCTGAAGGTTGTAGGTTCGATTCTCAGGTAGGACACTGCCATTGTATCCTTGAGCAAAACACTTCACTATAGTATATATCCAGCTGGATGTGGTGTTTGCAGTAGTGCACCTAATTTCTCCTGGATGTGGTGTTTGCAGTAGTGTGTAACCGTATAGAAAGAGAGAAGCTTACTTTTACTCAGAAGTCCAAGGTGAGATTTGAACCCCGCTCCTCTCACTCGCAAGCGAACGCGTTACCAATCAGCTAAAGACGGCATCGCCGATAGCTAAGGATAACGTTGTTATTTTGACCCTGAGGGTTGCGTCGCCAGAGAGTGTTGTCACGGTAACCTGCTACAAGGCCTTTGCTTTACTGCACCTCACTGTGCTTACTAGCGAACTAGCCGAGTTACACCCGCTACACTCACCCCCCTTTGACTCCCCCTCCATTTGAAACTCCGCAGCAACCACTTTTTTTATTCGATTCTGATCCGGGTCAACAGGCATCAATGTAACCGTATAGAAAGAGAGAAGCTTACTTTTACTCAGAAGTCCAAGGTGAGATTTGAACCCCGCTCCTCTCACTCGCAAGCGAACGCGTTACCAATCAGCTAAAGACGACATCGCCGATAGCTAAGGATAACGCCAGAGAGTGTTGTCACGGTAACCTGCTACAAGGCCTTCGCTTTACTGCGCCTCACTGTGCTTACTAGCGAACTAGCCGAGCTACACCCGCTACAAGTGCACATAATTTCTCCTGGATTTGGCAGGTAGCTTGGCAGATGGGTGATCCAGAGGGAGGGCCAGAGCTCGAAGCAGGTGAGCTCATTAGCAGGTGCTGGAGGTCTTGCTCTGAGAGGATGATGAGTTTGTGAAGGAGGACGTGGAGGCAATTGTGCAAGTGTCGGATGTCACGCTCCGGCCAGCCTGCCCCTCCTCCCCCTTTCTCAATCCAGTTTATAAGGGGTACTATTTATAATTAGCCCAATCATTTAATCTGATATTTTATCTACATTCCGCAATATGAACAGTATCTGATGAATATTCTTGTGCCGGTATGCAGGTATTGTAGCGTTTTATTGTGGTCTAATTTACAAGTGAATCGGTGTTGGTGTATACGACTAATTAGCTGATGGAACCAGGGCAACTGGTGGCAGCACAAACCTGCATACACACCGGTCCCCCAGGACTGGAGTTAAACCTGCATACACACCGGCCCCCCAGGACTGGAGTTAAACCTGCATACACACCGGCCCCCCAGGACTGGAGTTAAACCTGGATTACACACCGCCCCCCCCAGGAGTGGAGTTAAACCTGCATACACAACAGTGAATGTTATGCCCACTTATCCACTCAATAAAAAGAGTGACGGTTACTGTTTTTCTTCAACAAAAGAAGAACACGGATCAAAATGGCTACTGCCCTTACCTGGTGAGGACAGTTTATTATCATTAGCCTGAAGCATCCCAGCAGTAAAATGACTCAGCAAGGTTCTCATTTGTATGGAGAAGGGCTATGTCAGGACGAGGAAGTATTGACTCTATAAAGAAAGCCTGCTGGGCCCTCTTCATTTAACTATCAACAGGCCAAGCCCAAATCTAAACATTACATGGATGGAACAGCTTTGTCCTTTGCCAAAGGCCTTCGTTTAACTTTCTCCCATATGCGAGAGCGGATGAAAGCAATGCAGGCAAGCTTTAGCTCAGTTTCCCGAACCACTATCGTGTCAAAATATTGCTGTATTGATTAAGGCTTTCGTGGCCTTTGTTGCTTCAAGTATTGTAAGAGATGCCACAATCTTGTCATAAGACATAAGCTCTTAAGAAAATGTTTTTTTTCTGTAGCAGCCCCTCAAATCAACCAGCCTCGTGCATTCAATCCACTCCCCAACAGCCGACGCGCTCGGTTGAGTGTTTAAATGATGTAGAAACACAAAAACCCCTCTACGTGTCGTCTCAAGTGCCGCCTAACGGTCCTTGAAAACACGAACTGCAATACGCTTATTACGAGGGCCAAGCCAGAGCCCATTCCTCCATCACCATCTCTTTAAAAGGACACTTACAGGTAGTTTAACAGGTGCTATACTCCAAATCTGCAAACACGACACGTTAGGCTACACCGAGCTGAGAAGGATTTATGTCAATATCATGAATGGGGTGTGAAAACAGCGCTTATTGATTAGCTCAAGAGCTAAAAAGGAAAAAGCAGGGGGGGTTTGTGTTTGCAGGTCCTGAATGACCTACATTAGTCCTACTGGGGGTCCCCTGATCCCGAGGCAACTGTCAGATCAGCTTGTGGTGGTGCGGGGGTCGGGGTACAGAGCACTTACATAATTGATGACTTTGAGCTGGAGCGAGCTCGCGTCCAAGTCGTAAAGCTCACCTGAGGAATGGAAAAAAAAGACGAAAAATACATAAATAAATGCAGAGCTTGTGCGTGGCATGAGAATGTAATCTGACCGGAGCTCATGTACTCAAGATGACAGAACAGGGAGGGAGGGAGGGAGGGAGATGAGAGAGAGAGTGCAGGAGATAAAGGAAGATATGTGCTGCTACCTGCACCCCGGAGAAGTCATCAGACTCTGACGGACAGAGTAAAGAAAAGAGGCGCTCTGTACGGCCGAGCTTTGCGGTCAAGGCCGCGTGATCTTCACTGTCAGGGCTGTTCTAACGAGCATCCCAGGTAAATAAGTAATGAGCCCAAGGCCCTGAGCTGTCCTGGATTCACGCTTGTTTTGGTGTGGATTTCAGGGGGTCATGAGTGTGCTTTTGTGTGGATTTCAGGAGGTCCTGAGTGTGCGTTTGTGTGGATTTCAGGGGGTCACGAGTGTGCGTTTGTGTGGATTTCAGGGATTCATTAGCACGTGTTTGTGTTCACGTTCACTCGACAGGAGAGAGGCCGAGGGCTCCTACCGCAAAGCTGGAGGATCTGGTGGTCCATCTCGCTGTAGGCTCCGCTGGGGGCCGTCGCCTCAGGCTTGGCGAGGGAACTCTGGGACACGGCAGGAGACAGGCAGACCTGCCGCCATGGCGCAGATCGCTGGAGGGCCTGCACTCTCTTACACGCCACAGTGACCTGCCAGGGAAAAGCAGAGACGCGTCAACAAACACTGTCTCCTTTTTTTGAAAGTATTTTTAGGGCTTTTTTTAAGCTTTATTGGACAGCACAGTGTAGAGAGACAGGAAGAATGGGGAGTGAGAGAGAGAGAGAGAGACACGCGACAAAGGTCGCTCGACCGGATTCAAACCGACAATCGCGGCTCGCAATGAGCATGTGGACGGCGCTCTACAGGCTACGCCACTGAGACACCCTACTGATTTTCATCTTTTATCCAAGTCTGGGATATCCAACAGTATTTCTGCTCCACCCAGCTTGACGGCCTGTCATGGTTGGAACAGGCATGGTCAGATTTGATGGCATGAGGTGATGGCATCCACAAACTGTTACACACAGTGTGCTAACAGAATAGGCCACCTGCTAGCCACTTCATGGCTGACTAGAGATCAGAGCACAAATTGTGAGGGGCAGTGGAGGTACACTGAACATATGGGATTGTGGGTAAAAAAAAAAAAACTCAAGCATCCATGAGCGAAAATCCCCACTTCGAAATGAGGAAGGTGGGCTGCTGGTTGGCTGATTCGGTTAAGATGCCACACTGCGGTGCATGGATAAGCCTCATGGCTTGAAATTGAATCCGGACAGTGGCAGTGCTGATTGTGGCCGGTCGCCCCATAACCATAGTGCAATGCATTTAACTGGAGCCAGAGTACAGGAGGGTTCATTTGGACAGGGGTCTGCGTTTCATCACTCTTAGGCGACGCCCGCTGGCCGAAAAGGCGCTTGTAAAGACAGCGCGCCAAAGCCGCATATGAAAGGTCCCTCCTCTGACACCGCTCCGTGCGAGCTTAGCTGTGGTCTGTGATGCGAAAGAGGAGGAGAAGGAGAAACGTGGATGTCCCAGCTCTCCTGATTTAGTAGGTTCGTTGGGGGCGCAATTGGATATGTACAACCCCGGCTTGGATGGAGAATTCAAAAAAAAAAAAAAAAAAAAAAAGAATGAATGAGGAAGGTATGACGAGGCATTGCTGAAGGTGGAATCTAATTGGTCCATACGATAGCAAGTGAACATGTAAAATGACGTCATAATCTCCGTCAGATTCCTTAAATGCCATTGCACAGCATGCTTTATTGATGAGGCAAAACTCTGGGCCGGGCTGGGCTGGTTCCACACGTGTGCAGCCGAGTCGGCGGCCAAGAAAAAATTAAGACGCCACTCTCTCTGTTGACAGCAGAGTTGGGGGGGGGGGGGGGGGGTTGATGGGTTCGGTCTCTTCGATTTACATGCGCCCCATATCCTGTTTATTTTCCTGGGAGCTTAGTAGCGAGCAGCTGGTGGTTATAATGTTGATATAGAGAGACAGCATCTGTGAAATGAGCCTTTGGGAACAACGTGAAAATCAGAGCGTGGCGCGGAAAGGGGAGGGCTCCGTTTCATCACCGATAAAGAAGCTCCGTAAAATGCAAAAGCGCATCTTTAAAAAGCGTTAACCACTGAGTCTTAAAGCCAGCTGAGATGAGCGCGTCGTCTTTTCACCGGGAACGCATGGCGGCTTCTGTCCAACTTTCACGGATTTTCGGGGCTGAATCGGTGCCATTTATTAGATGATCTACACGTGCATGAAATTGCTCCTCAGGCTGTAATTTAAGAAAACAAACAAACGAGCAAATGTATACTTTTACTTGTCAGATTTACGGAAATAAGACATTTTTTATGCATGAACCGTACAGAGTGGTAGTAGGAATTCAAGGCGCTATTATGTATCATAATGTTTGAATCCTCCAAATCAATGCGTAATACGCGCAACTCAAAAATAAACCACAGAATTTGTCAGGAAGAAAGTTTTATAGTTTTTAAATTTGGAGAGGTTGCTTAGTAAACCCTTTGTCTGTCACTCTCCAGTGGCTGTGGCTCTCCCTGATTGGTTTAGAAGAATGCCTCCTTCTAAATTTGGATTGGGCAGTGGGTGGGGGGTTTGGGGCAAGAACTGCCAATGCAGAGACCACAGGGCCAGTCAAAAAAAAAAAGTGTTTCATCAATTCTTTGGTAGAGCTGTCAATAGCCATGCTGAGAGGAAGCAGGAGCGTACATCACCGGGGCAACAACTTGATTGTGTTCCGTCCGTCGTACGGAGCGGTTAGCCGCGCCACCACTCTGAGCCGAAATGTCGCGATTAAAGAACAACACATACGTCCCGTCAGAGGGGTGGGCTTAAATCAGAAAGCCATCCCTGCCCCCCTGACCCCCCCGACCCGCCCATTCCGGATTCAGTCAAAGCACCACCTCAACACACACCTGCTGCTCCTCATGCCCAACATGTTTCTCTCCCTCCATCCTTCTCTCCCTCCCTCTCTCTCTCTCTCTCTCTCTCTCTCTCTCTCTCCCATAAACATCCCTTTCAAATTCAATACAGGATTGGATATGCCAAAGTTTTTTTCATTATAACATGAAAGCTTACAATTGAATAATATGCAAGCTTGGTTGAACATCTCTCACTAAAATCACTCACAAAGAACATGAGTATAAGATTTCGATTTAAAATATGTGAAAGCTACCTCAGCTCAGGGGTCGCCCAGTTTCATGGGCTAGGGTTAGAGGGCTATGGTTTTTTCCTTCCCCAAAATAATATTAACACCTTTTCTGTCTTCAATGAATTGGGAGTGATTGCCATAGTAGATTTTCTGAGAATCTTTTGATCATGTTTGATTTACTAGTATAAAAAAAACATAATTCATGAACCCAAGTAAATGCATAATGAACAAATAAAGTAATAAAAAAGGCAATAACAATTCGTACAAAACAAAGTATGCACAAGAATTGCACATACAACATACGTAAATAATAATCTAATATAATATGAAATAAATATCACTACTACTGCTACTACTACTACTACTAATAATAATAATAATAATAGTAGTAATAATAATAATAATAATAATATGGACATCCACAGTATCAAAGGTAGGGCAGTGGTGTTTTTGTATCTCGTTCACTAATTATCCTAGCAGCAGGCACAGGCCAGCTGGACGGGCTACACTAATGTCGGCTGCTTCAGTTGTTGCTGCACCTTCTTTCAATTTGTCGTACTTTCATCCCTTCATTGTCTCCTCCTCTTTCTCCGACAGGAAAGCACTACAATTCAATTAATCATCGGAATCAAAGGGGAACTCCGATCCCCTTTCCCCACTGGTCCTGTTAAAATGAGCTCCTTTTTGGACTAGGATGAAAGCAATGGCACACTTAAAGGCCAGCTCCTGCGTCATAGTCTGGCTCCGGGGCAATGCGACCGCTATTTCCCCCATTTGTGTTCTTCTCCCAAACCCCTCCAGGTGAGCTCGAACCCGCACCGCTGCGTGTAACACCTCGGGTCCACCATCTACATGAGCTCCGGTCAGATTTCTGCTGCGGTCCTAAGACTGCGGGTGTGTAATTACTGGCGGTCTCCTTACATGTTTCTCCAGGATAGAGAGGTGTTCCTCATCCTGTTCACTCAACTGCTTACAACACACCTGTGGAAAGGACAAAAACAAAAAAACAACAATGAGCAAATCAAATCAAATCAAATCAATATTTATTTATATAGCGCAACTAGTTGTCACAATACGCTTCACAGAAAAACCCAGCCTAAACCCCCACAAAAGCAAGCCAAAGGCAACAGTGGCAAGGAAAAACTCCCCGGTGTAACTAGGAAGAAACCTTGGGAGGAACCAGACTCAAGGGGGGAACCCATCCTCCTCTGGTCGGCTCAGGGTCTAGGTCTTAATGAGCAAACAAGGAACAACGGATTCAAAAGAAGAGTTCCGGCTTTCATCACAGGAACAGAACGATAGCACAAAAAAGGTGCGTATCCAAGGGAAACGCAACGTATGAAGTGAAACGGTTCAGGACAGCAACTCCCTCATCTTTTGTAGATTTCTGGTTCAATATATTAGTTAAGGGACTTCCTGTCCCAAAACATTTTTCTTCATGTAAGGAACAATTCATTTTTCCATACGAGCAAGCCGACGTCTTACGCCGATGTCTTACGCCGACGTCATACGCCGACGTCTTACGCCGATGTCTTACGCCGACGTCTTATGCCGACGTCTTAGGCCGATGTCTTACGCCGATGTCTTACGCCAGGTTGAACATCATCTACTCGTGACCGTGAACATAAAAAAAGGCAAAAGTCAGCGAAGCACTTGTGAATGACGCCAAACGCCAACGAGTGGTTCCAAATGAGCCGCGCCGGTCTTCGGATCTTTTGATTTGCTTACGATGCACGCTGCCAATTAGGTCGCCATGTTCATACTCGATTCCAGCGGGGAGCTCCTCCCTCGCCCGCCACTTGACGCGGAATAACCCGCGATAGTCAAAACGAGTCCACCCATTGAAAACACAAAGTAGCTCCACCCATTTTTGGGGTTCACAAAGCCTCATTCACTCCCCCAGCATTAGTAAAGAAACGACCCGCGAGGGAAATCACTGAGCCGTCTTTTGAAAGGAGGAATTCATTGGGGCGGGACTTGTATCCATTTAGACTGGCGGGAGATTTCTTTCTGTCTTTTAGGGCTTTTTCAGCTTTATTGGACAGCACAGTGTAGAGAGACGGAAAGAATGGGGAGCGAGAGAGAGAGGGAGAGAGAGACAGCACAGTGTAGAGAGACAGCACAGTGTAGAGAGACGGAAAGAATGGGGAGCGAGAGAGAGAGGGAGAGAGAGACAGCACAGTGTAGAGAGACAGCACAGTGTAGAGAGACGGAAAGAATGGGGAGCGAGAGAGAGAGGGAGAGAGAGACAGCACAGTGTAGAGAGACAGAAAGAATGGGGAGCGAGAGAGAGAGGGAGAGAGAGACAGCACAGTGTAGAGAGACAGAAAGAATGGGGAGCGAGAGAGAGAGGGAGAGAGAGACAGCACAGTGTAGAGAGACAGAAAGAATGGGGAGCGAGAGAGAGAGGGAGAGAGACAGCACAGTGTAGAGAGACGGAAAGAATGGGGAGCGAGAGAGAGAGGGAAAGACATGCGACAGAGGTCGTGCGTCCGGATGTGAACCGCCGACGTCGCGGCTCGCAATGAGCGTCGTGGACGGCGCTCTGCAGGCCACGCCACCGAGACGCCCCTGAAGATTTCTTTTGAAAGAGCTGTGTCTAAAAGGTGCGTCGACCCCTTGCACATCTGACGTGAGTCACGGGGGGTCCAGAACCACAAAAAAAAGGACACCGCCTCGGGCACGGCCACAGAACCGGCCCTCTGAGGTCACGCGAGCACTGTCCTCTCCCGTCTCTGACCCCGCTGACCCCGCATTAATTGAGTCAGAGCGAGAATAGGGCGACAGGGCCCGACCTCACTTAATGGAGCCCCCTGAGATACCTGGGTGTGCGCTGAGCCCAACCGACCTTCACACCTCCTGAAACACCCCTCTAATGAGAGACCACCAGAGAGAGAGAGAGAGAGAGAGAGAGGGAGAGAGAGAGAGGGAGAGAGAGAGAGAGAGAGAGATAAAGACAGAGGGAGGGCTTTCTTTCTGCGTGTGTGCGTGTGTGTGTGCGTGTACGTGTGCGTGCGTGTGTGTGCATGTGTGTGTGTGTGCGTGTGCCTGCATGCATGTGTAGGGAATGCTATCTTGAAATAGGATTCAGATTTTCACTGCAATCGAACATTGTTGTGATACAGGGTGTCTTTCTGAGCACAGCATCTTGAAGAGGTGCTAAAAGCCGGCTGTTTCTATGGCTTTGAGGGAGCCAACAACAACAACCATGTTTTCTTTCAATGTGAACTGAAAGTATAACC
>CM056378.1:8902939-8912939 GCA_029718625.1 Synaphobranchus kaupii
GGCTTTAACATTTTTACCAGAATCTAAAGACTGTGCATTCAAATCTGTATTAGACCCAAGTGTGTTGACATGTGAGAGAATCTTTTAGCAAAATCCTAAAATATGCAAGTGGTTGTGCGTGAACAGTCAGTAAGATGGGGCTCCAGTTCTATGATGTGGGGGAACACCACAAGGCCTTTTTGTGACCCTCTTGGGTATGCCAAGGTACAGTACTTGATCAGCAGATGCCGATGAATCTTCAATAGAGACCAACAGGAGTTGGGGAGCCCCACGCACCCGACGTCAAATGTCGGGAGGTAACATTGACCGTGTCATACTTTGCTGTTAATGCGTTGTGCTTGTGTAAAATAATCCTCTTCAAAGAGCACATTAGGGACTATATCTGTTACAACGATACAACAAAAACACTACAGCTGGCAGGGAAACCCTGGGATGATCAAACAGATCTATTCAGTCTGTGTGTGGGACAGAGACAGAGAGAGATTATTATGAGAAATCTAGTGCTCTGATTTCTGATCTAAGCCCTATAGGCTGTAAGACCCATTATTGTTAGGGTGGCCGCAGGTACGTAGGCATCCTGTTGTATTTTCTGGTTTTATTATTTTTCATATGCTTTTTTTTCAGTTCAAGCAAAGCTGTCTGGCTATTTTTTTTATATATGAAAACTTGGGGTGCTGGTACAAATTGGCCACTTGGTGGCGAGAAACCAGTGAACTGAAAGGGCACTCACTAGCCCAAAATATGACCCAAAATTACTTTTTGTTTTTGTATAATTTCAAATTGGTGATTTTCCTCAGCTAACACCTTTAAGACATTCTAGAAAATTGGGAAATACGTGTAAAAAAAAAAAGAAAGATATTTGCAACTTTTATGATTTTTATAGGCTATTGAACCATAACAACACCTTAACACAAATGGCAATAAAATGCTAACATAATAGTAAGGTTAAATTATCCTAATTCCTACTCAGTTTTACTGAGAGACAGCTTGACATAAAATGATGCAACCTAGTTTTCACATACACACACACACACACATCAGTTCTCCAGCCCACAGGCCCATTGAAAACACATAGTATTTCAAACTTAATGCAGTTCAAACTTAATGCAATGACTAATATCACAATATTGAAACGATCATAAAACTTGACCCATTTCTTCTAGAGACACGGAATGAAGGTCATTGGACGTTTCTCCTCATAAAGCCCTTGACCCATAATGTCAGCCATATTGGATTTTCTGCCATTTTCTACCTTTTTGAGTATTAGCAGTAGCTAGTTGTAGTTGTTGTTGTTGCTGTTGACAAAATTTGCTTCAATGTACTCGTGGGACCCATCTGTTGCATCTTTTAACCCAACAAAATCTACCTCGATAGATAATGTTTGTAATCAGTGCTGCAACTCATCTCGATAAAAGCATCTGCCAAGCAAAAACAAAGCAGTATTTTATCACTGTTAAGGGACAGGAGGGAAGCAGGCAGCCAGCTTCATCAGTATAAAATAAATCAGCCCGGCGAAAACGTCCGCCAGGTACAGTAAGCACCATTCAGCACAGACCACACTGCCACTCCTGCTATCCTCTATTTATCTGAAGATCGCAAACTGATGGGCAGAGATTCCACACAGTATTAGAGAGGGCCAGAATCAGAGAGACAATAACACTCAATTGTCTCTCAGAAGAAAATTGAAGTAACATTGCGTGCCAATGTATTTATGCATGAGTGACCCCGTTCACAGGTGAGTAAAGGTTTTTATTTTTTTATTTTGCACAGAAAACGTTTTTTCTTTCTGGTCGTTGGTGTGGCAGCCGGAGGTAAATAACACCGCACTTGAGATAATGATCACAGCTACAAAGAGGATGAAAACCCAATTTAGACTTTCAAACAGCCACGTGTAAACTTTTAGCATGGCGCTTCCCCCTAAAACGTGCCGAAGCTCATTCAACGCGTCGCAGAATGGCGCTTATGCTTTCTGGATGCGAGAGAGGCGGAGGAGGGAGAGTTTAGCTGCTGCATTAAAGTTCATATGCTAACTAGCCCTACATCCTGTGGTAGGGGTGCCAGCAAATGGTTTAAATTCTTTATTAAAGAAAAGCTGACACAAAACAGAGAAGAGACAAAATGCAAGTTGAATTATCCTTCATCGTAAAACCAGTAGCCTCATAGCGTTAGTAGCATTTAAGGCTCTTGAGTCAGAAAAGCCACTTGCTACAGTGCAACACTATTGGTAAGATTCTGAATGCCACTGAATTTCCACTTTGAACAATACCCCACATCCATCTAAACCCTCCATCCATGAAGTCTCTTCTCATCTTTCCACCTGGTGATGAACTTATGCTCATAACTGCAATTTTTATGGATTCATATTAAGGGATATTAAATCTGTGAAAAAAATGTTTTCTGCTACAGTCAGCTGCTAACGTTCTGAAGATTCAAAGTAACGCGTTTGACGATCCTTATTTGTTGCTATATTATCTGTCCAGTTTAATATCCAGTTAAGGATTAAGTGTAAATATCTAAAGGTTCTACAGGATACGCTACAGGAAGTGTATTTTTTTTATTTTAATTTTAATTGGAAAGTGTCCATTGTCTCCTCTGAGTTGAATTATAAGTTATCCAAACTCAGCCCATTTCAAAATGAGACGGGGGTATTGCCTCTATCAATATATGTACACATAGATGTAAAAAAAAAAGAAGTAATATAACCACTAAGAGTCAAGGTCATTTCATAAGTGTGCATAATAACAGACATATATACAAACACATACACAGACATGTACACACACACACACACACAGACACACAGAAAACTGGACAACAGTGGACGTCAAACAATCAGTCAGCTTTGATGTCAGGCAGAAATAGTCCCATCTGTGACAAAGAAGGGCCTGACCTTCGAGGGCAGATGCAAGCTACAATCCAGATGCCAGTGCTCTAGATAATCCACCATAGAGATCAAACACATCATCTGGGCCTCACTCAGAGGGACTCACCATTCTAACAAATGACCCAACACAAACCCCCCTGGCATATTTATCTGTATGTATTTATTTGGCAGCTGTACTTATACAGTGTAAACTGTAAGGGTAATACGGCATGATATACTATTATGTATGGTCTAATCCACATAAGTTTAAAAGGTTCACCAATAGGCTTTTTCATATTTCATTACTTTCATTTATGCAACTGGGCATGTTACTAAAGCAGTTCTAGTTAGGGTTTACACTACAAAAGAAAAACCACATATATTATTAAGATATTGCAAATATTGCAAGGGATACTGTGTGCAGATACACAAGAGACACAGAAATACAGAAAATATGCATTAAGGGGAAAAATATATATTAGGCCTATTCAAATTTTAAGTAAGAAAGAAAGTATAGTGCCTAGCAATTATACTTAAGACACAAGGGTGAATGAACAGTGAAATATAAAATCAGTTACCTTATGTCATAGTACTTACAATAGCAGTTACCTTATGTCATAGTGCTTACAAGTAGCAGTTACCTTATGTCATAGTGCTTACAGTAGCAGTTATCTTATGTCATAGTACTTACAGTAGCAGTTATCTTATGTCATAGTGCTTACAGTAACAGTTACCTTATGTCATAGTACTTACAGTAGCAGTTACCTTATGTCATAGTGCTTACAGTAGCAGTTACCTTATGTCATAGTGATTACAGTAACAGTTACCTTATGTCATAGTACTTACAGTAGCAGTTACCTTATGTCATAGTGCTTATAGTAGCAGTTACCTTATGTCACAGTGCTTACAGTAGCAGTTACCTTATGTCACAGTGCTTACAGTAGCAGATACCTTATGTCATAGTGCTTACAGTAGCAGTTACCTTATGTCATAGTGCTTACAGTAGCAGTTACCTTATGTCATAGTGCTTACAGTAACAGTTACCTTATGTCATAGTGCTTACAGTAACAGTTACCTTATGTCATAGTGCTTACAGTAGCAGTTACCTTATGTCATAGTGATTACAGTAACAGTTACCTTATGTCATAGTGCTTACAGCAGCAGTTACCTTATGTCATAGTACTTACAGTAGCAGTTACCTTATGTCATAGTGCTTACAGTAGCAGTTGCCTTATGTCATCCTTGACAGCTGAACCAAGATGACGTAACATCAACGTTTTAACAGAGGCAATAACTTTGGAGCAATGCAAGAGTTGTTGGAACATCACAAGTGAAAGTTGTGGGCTGTGATCCAGTATGATTCATTATTCCTTTGGCTTGTGTGTGAATGGGACACTCCCGTCAGAACCCTCCGAGCAAAGATTAACGAGCTCTGTGGTCCTCCTGAAAAGCCGCTTCTCCACCCCCCCACACTGTGTTCCTGAATGCTGCTGATGATATGCCCCTGGTCCACAATCAACAAAAAAATAAAACAAAAAAATGAAACAAAACACAAAACTAATTAATTCTCTCTAGTGTCATGTTTATCTCTGTCTGTCCTTCAAATGACTCAATACCGCAATTCTCTCCCAGAGGTATTCTTCCCTCCAAATTGGCCCCATTATTTTCCTAATTTGGAAAGCGCTCTAAATGAATGAGGCCCGGACAGGCTCGGCGCCCTGCTCCACTGCAGTTGCCAGTTTGTGCAAGTCAGATTGGTTCAAAACAGTTAACAGCTATGACACCAACGTGGTAAATTGCCAGGGAGTGCTGACGTTTTGCAAAGGGGTAGAGTGTGAAGGCTTCGTTGAGCTGTGCACCCAGTAAACATTTTTGTTGATAAGTGAAGGTTTTCTGCGCTACGTATATTGGGGTTAAACCTAGTCAGTTATTTCAAAACATCTCTCAACCTAGATTTCCATCCCTCTAGACGTCTAGATTCCAGCTTTTTCTAACCGGGGTGTTAGCAAAGGGCTACCCATAGTCACATTCTGCGATGAGAAAACGTCAGCGCTTCTGTGCAACTTCTGTGATAAACACATCTGTCAATCATAGATCCAAACTGTGGCAAAGCCTTTCAAATCATTATCCAATGAAAGGAATCCGCCGTGGTCACTGGGTAAAGTATATGGCGTACCGGTGAGCATCTCCCACTCTCCACTCATCTCCACTCAAGGTTTCAGAAACCATTTAGTTTTTTGTCATGTTCTTGAGAAGTGGCACAGTGGGATGCAGAAGAGGTACTCGGTACTGCTTACGAGGGAAATGGAGAATTTACCTACTGCCCAGTGAATAACCAACCAAGCATCAGATCTCATGCTCTCCAACAAAGGAGAAAATCACAAAATTGCGGCAAAACAACTCTCCTTTTTTTGTAAAAGATACGAGAGGATTCTGTAGACAGGAAGAGAGAAACTTATGAAAACTCCCGCAGACAGACAGACAGACAGGAGAGAACTTCTCACTCATCGAGCGGCTGCTCGGCGAACGACACAGATGGCCGGAGACACTGTCAACAGATCCCTGCTCAAGATGGGAGCCGACCGACAGCCAAAAATCGCCCCGAGGGACCGCTGCCCCGGTACTGAAGTCTGGTGTGGGTGAGTGAGGGACGGACGCAAAAGACCTCAAGTGTGAAGAGGACGGAGGAGGCAGAAAACAATCACAATCCCAAGCGGGCAGGCAGAGAATTCGGAGAAGAAATCTGTCTCCATGACAATGGAGTGTGCACCTTCAATGGGGTGGCCTCACCTAAAACTGCTCACATCCCTCTACCATTGCAGGCGATTGGCTGGTGATTAGAGGCTCAGCCAATCAATTGGGTCAATACTGAACTTTGCAGCCAATAGGTAATCAGTGGGCATTGATGCCAATTATATAATTTCTTGACAAAGTACGCCATCTAGTATTGAAATAGGTCTCCCTAATGCTGTGTGACTAGTGAGTACGGACCAGCATTTCAGTTGGCTATATGTATTTTGTTTTTATTGTTGTGAAGCGCTTTGGGGGGCATTTTGTGTATGAAAGGTGCTATACAAATAAAGTTTATTATTATTATTTATTATTATTTATGAAACCCCACTTAAAAATGTCAAGATTATCATTTGTAGGAATCCAATAACTTATAATATAATCAATGGAAATATCTACAAGATATTCAATCTAGATTTAAACGACCACCACTGCTAACATATAGTCCATGGCACGTTGGTTTAGTTGACTAGCTACCTTGCTCAGCTAATATGCTCAGCAAAAAACGTAATCAACATTCATCAAATAATAAGATATTCAGATAATAATGTAGGCCGCTGTTGTGACATAGTACAAATATATTTAAAGCTGCATGATTTTCCATATTTCATAATATAGAAATTGGTAACTTTATGCGTAGCTCTCATTAGCTAGCTACACATGTTTGGTGGCTTTTTTTTTACTAGCTGGCTACCTTGCCAACATCAGATAGCCAGGCTCCTAAATTAGCTAACTAATTATAAACAGCCACAAAGCCTTCTGTATTCGACCTCCACTTTTAATGCAACGCGCATAAATAACTGCAGTACTAGTCCTGCATGCTACTACTGCATTCCTTAAAAAACTATATTATAAAAATAATAATTAAAGAAAATGTTCATACTCCCTTTGTAGTCCAAAAATGTGAAAAAATAAACCAAAAATAGGAGACATAGACATTTTGAGAGGGGAAAAAACTGTATACCTTCATCCATTAGAGATCTGCTACCAAGAGATCATAGTGTCATAGCATTGCTGATTTTTCCCTCCCTGAAAATGTAGGAGGTGGATATCTCTTTTATCTAGCACTCCTGTACAGTCAGCTCCAGCTTAATGACATATCTGTTTGTGGGTGTGCTCCTGTGTGAGACTTTTTGTAAGAACTGTGCTATTATAAGAATGGAGCAAACATCCCACAGCTCTAAATTGGTTGGTGAAAAAAAACAAACAAAAAGAAAACAAACAAAACTTAAGCACAGAGCACTCACGGTACAGAACATTGTCCATTAAGGCCTCCTCATACGTGCACAATTCGGGTAAAAGCTCCATTTCACCTTGGCTAATTGGCCGATAATGGAGTCAGCCATGGAATGATTCCTGTGCAACTTGTGTGTGTGTTTAGTGTTTAGTGTTTAGTCAGGTAGTCGAGGAGATGCTCTTATTATGTGCACATTGGATCATAGCCAAAGTCTCCCTTAGGAGAGGCAACACAAGTAAGCCAGAATAAGACTCTCTCTCTCTCTCTCTCTCTCTCTCTCTCTCTCTCTCTCTCTCTCTCTCTCTCTCTCACTCTCTCTCACTCTCTCTCACTCTCTCTCTCTCTCTCTCTCTCTCTCAACAACAAAGGTGGCTTTTTTGGAGTACTAAACTTCCCATTGGAGTATTTCTATTCATTGGAATTTCTCCCAATTTCAAACAATACTTGACTGTTTTATCTACAGGGTGAAATAAGGAATAGCAAACCTTTAATATGGTTAGTCTATTCCTATCAAGAGGTTTTCACACTCAAAAGGGAACTGGAATATCCCAATTTGGGCATTTTTTATTTCACAGAAACCCCACTATTACCTCAAGTACACCCTTATCTAAAGCATTAAAATACACCTAATACACACAGGATGAAAATAATTGCTTAATAGAATGAAAACTGTTGATATTCAAAAAAAACAAAAAACAAATCCAGTCTTATCACCACAGCTATTATTTATTCTTTTAATCAGCTTAATTAACGAGGAATATAATCTCCTTTTTTTAAAGAGGGGGAAAAAATAAAAGGCAATTACAGATGCAATCTCCACATGCAATTGTCCTGGAGTGCATATTAATTACACTGGCATTGCTTTCCCAATGTTAATGAGGCATTTACATGCAAATGGCAGGGGACTGTATTTGTACAGTCCAGTCCAGGCCCTGCCTCAAAACGTCTGCGCCAGTGAAGGTATTCAAATTTGATTTTTTTTTTATTTTTAAGGCCCATCTTTTGTGTCCAGTTAAATGTGCACACACGGGGAGACAAAAATGTGAGATGCGGATGGACTACGATTATGATGAGTCATCCCTCCCGTTCGACACGTCATCTCCCGCCTGTTCCGAGACAGCGAAACGACTCCGCATCCGGGAAAAAAAAAAAAAGAAAAAAAAATGCACATCTTTCTTTTGAAACTCGTAAAATATCAATGACCTTTGATCGTACTGAAGTTGCCGTTTATACGGGAGAAAGGGTAGCCACCCTGTTTTCCCAAAGTTCTGTGGAGGACTATTCCTGGACTTCCCATCACAAAAGAGAAAAGAGCACACCGGTCCGCCATTAGACACAACATGAAAGACATGTTATGCAGGAAGTCAGAAATGAGGGAGGAGTAACAACTGCGATGAAAACAAGCCTTTGATATATCAACCCTACACTTTTATTCCCGTACAAAAGTATACGTATGTGTAGTTTTAGAAGTGAAATTCAAAGGCTTTCGTCTATTGTTAAAGGCCCTCGATGAAAAGCCGGAGACGCTGGCGATGAAAAGCCGGAGACGCTGGCGATGAAAAGCCGGAGACGCTGGCGATGAAAAGCCGGAGACCCACTCCAAGGACACGAAGACGGCCGCTGAATTATTCAGCGCTGATTGCACTATTATCCCCAGATGACTTGGGCGAAGCACTTCACCTGCGCGAGTGCACTCTCGTCCTGGCCAGCGGGAGAGAGCGAAATCACGGCCCCGACCCCGCTCTGACCCCTCTTCTCTGTCTTCTACATCACACACAAAAAACAAAAAAAAGTGAATCTTTCCACACCGCGAAGACCTACAGCCACGGGTATCAGGTCAGTAATGTCACTGTAGGTTCATGAGGATCCTATGGCCTGCTCTCCTCATTATGTATTCGTCTGTTCTCATCACATATTCATGTTCTCATCACATATCACATATAATATACCCCGAAGAGGTATATTATGCGGATATGAATCAACCTGATGTTCATGAATGAAGACCGTGTTTTCTTCCCACCGCTAATGTGGCAGCTGTGTCTCACTTTTCAGACGGGCAAGATTTTTAGTTAGGCTAAAACAAAGGCTCAGGTGGTCGTTCAGTCCAACGAGTTTGACGCAGACGAAGGCATGCTCTGCCGAGTACTTGGTTCGACATATCACTGGGTGACAGTGCACTAAAAAACCTTAAAGGAGAAGTTCGGTACTTAGCATGTTAAGCCGTTATAAGGTTATTTACGAACATATACAACGGTCCATATCAACATTTTGACAAACTGTGCAGTCTTGAGATATATTGCTTTTTGCTTATGTCACGGCTAACTTACACAATGGATCTGGATGGGCATATAGAAAATCCGGTGAGTTTCCCGTCTTTGAAAACGAGAGTTTATGGTGTTTTTGAGGGATTTTCTATATGATATGGACCGTTGTATATGATCGTAAATAAGGATTACTGTAGAACCGTCTCAACTTTGTTTCTGTGAAGCTCGGCGACTGTGCAAGATGCTAATCGCTGCTTTAGACTGCAGCCCAAGGCGATCACAACGCAGCCGTTAAAAATTATTCAGAGCGATTTAGCACTCGCCATACTTCAGTTCTTGGGAAGGCCAGCCATCTGAAAAACCACGCTCAGTGCCAGAAGCACCAACGTCGCTGTCAAAGCACAAAGCCCATCGAGCTTACAGAACGATAATTCTCTAGAGATTAGGACCACTTCATCATTTATGAATAGGAGAGTGAGCGTCTAAGAATGTTTTTTTTTTTTTAATGATTAGTAGCACTACAAAAAGACTGTTTTAACAAGTGTTTTAGTCTTGTAATAAGTCTTGAAATCTTTTTTTTTATTTTTTTTTATCTCGAGTGGAAAGCTTATTTTAAGTTACTGTTTGATTGACAAGTGAAATGGTCTTACCCCATTGGCAAATCTTGAAATGAGTCAAACCTCATTGGCAACATGTCTCATTTAGCAAAAAAGTAACAGAAAACATTTTTGAAATCTAAATATACAACTAAAATATTTGTTAAGATTTACTTATTTTTTGGTTTTTGTAGTGTATCTGAATGCATTTGCTTTTTTTATGGTCTACTGACACACAGTACAGAAAGAA